>OZ025292.1:288861260-289449760 GCA_964019185.1 Maratus speculifer
AACAGCTGACTAGCGCAAGGCACACTGGGAAAATAAAATATCGCTGATGTTGACAAACCCTGGTAACAAGAGTGCTTTGCACGATAGTTAGGACTCTCGCTAGAGTCTATACTTAAGATCGATGTAGAGACTTACGATGTAAACAAAGCGCAAACGGTATTACGCTAGTACCCTGTTCGCACTGAGAAAGTTAAGTCACTTAACTTGAAGTTTTTTGAAGCGGTCGTACCCGGAATCAAGATTCTCACTTAATACCCCGTTCACACTATGGATAGTTAAGATATCTCAGGCCTGGAACTCTCTCAGAGAGTTCCACAAACTCTCTCGGACTCGATACAGGAACAACCACTCACCCTCATTGGCTGTAAAGCTTTGCTTTTACTGATTGGCTGTTGCGACCGTCTTTATTTCGAGCGCATGCGCATGCGTTACATTTGTTCAGTTCAGAGATACAGTGACATTCGCTGAGATATCTTAGGTAAGTTTTTCAATGTGAACAGGCATCCAATTCCGGGAGGGTCCACTTCAAACACGGCGATCTTAAGATATCTTATGTTTGTGGTGTGAACAGGGTATAATACCCCGTTCACACTACGGATATTTAAGATATCTCAGGCCTGGAACTCTCTCAGAGAGTTCTACAAACTCTCTCAGAGAGTTTCAATTCTCTCGAGCTAGATACAGGAACAACCACCTACTCTCATTGGCTACAAAACTTTGCTTTTACTGATTGGCTGTTGTGGCCGTCTTTATTTCAAGCGCATGCGCATACGCTACATTTGTTCAGTTCAGAGATACAGTGACATTCGCTGAGATATCTTATACCCCGTTCACACTACGGATATTTAAGATATCTCAGGCCTGGAACTCTCTCAGAGAGTTTCAATTCTCTCGAGCTAGATACAGGAACAACCACCTACTCTCATTGGCTACAAAACTTTGCTTTTACTGATTGGCTGTTGTGGCCGTCTTTATTTCAAGCGCATGCGCATACGCTACATTTGTTCAGTTCAGAGATACAGTGACATTCGCTGAGATATCTTAGGTAAATTTTTCAATGTGAACAGGCATCCAATTCCGGGAGGGTCCACTTCAAACACGGCGATCTTAAGATATCTTAAGTTTGTAGTGTGAACAGGGTATTATACCCCGTTCACACCACAAACTTAAGATATCTTAAGATCGCCGTGTTTGAAGTGGACCCTCCCGGAACTGGATGCCTGTTCACATTGAAAAATTTACCTAATACCCTGTTCACACTACGGATATTTAAGATATCTCAGGCCTGGAAAATTTACCTAAGATATCTCAGCGAATGTCACTGTATCTCTGAACTGAACAAATGTAGCCTATGCGCATGCGCTTGAAATAAAGATGGCCACAACAGCCAATTAGTAAAAGCAAAGCTTTGCAGCCAATGAGAGTAGGTGGTTGTTCCTATATCTAACCCGAGAGAATTGAAACTCTCTGAGAGAGTTTGTAGAACTCTCTGAGAGAGTTCCAGGCCTGAGATATCTTAAATATCCGTAGTGTGAACAGGGTATTAGGTAAATTTTTCAATGCGAACAGGCATCCAATTCCGGGAGGGTCCACTTCAAACACGGCGATCTTAAGATATCTTAAGTTTGTAGTGTGAACAGGGTATAAGCAAATTTCTGAAACTCACTTAACTTTTGAGATGCTCACTTAACTATGAGTTGAGTTGAAAAGTGCCTTCTGAATATTTAATTATTATTTCTGAATTTTAGAATATTTAATTCTGATTGTTAAATAACTGGAGTTGAGTTCTACAAATAATTATAAATTGTTTCAAGTTGCTATTTGTTTGCCCTAGTTGCTTAACACGTGTGTTTGTGGGGTTTTTTTGTAATCAATGGTCAAAAATGGAAAATGTTTAACCTGTTATTTCCTCCTGCAAAATAAATTGGGAGGATGACAAAATTAATTTTTAATTGAAATATGGCACGATAATTGCTATGTAAACAAAAAACAGTTAGAAGTTGCAGCTACAAATTTCCGAACTTATGCGCATGCCCAGATGTCATTTTGGCCAAGTTAAGTCACTTAAAATATTTAGCAAGTGCGAACAGGTGAAGCCTAATTCCGGGTATCCCGCTTCAAAAAATTTAAGTGACTTAACTATCCCAGTGCGAACAGGGTATAGCGGCGTAAACTTAAGGCAGCTCGAAAGCTGTCGTAAGTTTCAACACAAATGGATGCGCGCGCAACCACAACAAAAATGACTACGGCCTCTGATTGGCTGAGAGCAAGAGGACTTATGCTGAGGCACCGTAATACCCTGTTCACACCACAAACTTAAGATATCTTAAGATCGCCGTGTTTGAAGTGGACCCTCCCGGAATTGGATGCCTGTTCACATTGAAAAATTTACCTAAGATATCTCAGTGAATGTCACTGTATCTCTGAACTGAACAAATGTAGCATATGCGCATGCGCTTGAAATAAAGACGGCCACAACAGCCAATCAGTAAAAGCAAAGCTTTGTAGCCAATGAGAGTAGGTGGTTGTTCCTGTATCTAGCTCGAGAGAGTTGAAACTCTCTGAGAGAGTTTGTTGAACTCTCTAAGAGAGTTCCAGGCCTGAGATATCTTAAATATCCATAGTGTGAACGGGGTATTAGGCACGCCACACACTAGGGAGACATGCGTCAAAAATCGTGCAACATGACGCAGTGAAACCGGTTTTTCCGTTATTATCAGGGTGAAATTGTCGCATGTCTCATGTTTTTTCGCTCAATGTCGCACAGGTGTGTGGCGTGCCTAATACGAAGTTACCATCGATCGCAGGAACGCCCATCCTACGATCGAGCGTAAGATAAGACACAGAGCGAGGCACCGTAATCCCAGCCTTACTGTATTCGCCAAATCGGCATAAAAAAATTACGCCAACGTGGTAAGTATTAGATATAGCTTCCCCCCACTGAGTCTCAGTAGGCACATACGCACACACGTAACTTGCTTTTTTTCCATGACGAAATTCGTTTTTTTCCGATCTTAGTCAAAATTTGCGATTTTTCTGCGATCTTTTGCCGAAATTTGCGCATTTTTCTTTATCTTTTGACAAAAAGCGCACCTTTTTCGATCACTGACAGAAATCGCGTCTATTTCCAGGGGCGTAAACCACCCTAATCGCGTAGGGGGGTGTCGGCTCAAAATTTTCCGACTCCAAGAAGGAAAATTTCCGAGTACTATAGCCAAGGGGAAAACTAATATATATATATATATATCATAATTCGCACGATAATTATGACAGTGTATCGAGATAGTCAAATAATCTTATGTTATTATTATTTTCCCCATTATTAGGCGATCTCCTGATGGAATACAATAACCGTTCCACCCGAGAGGGACACGAGTCGTGCATAATACGAATAAGCAGTCAAAGGGCTTTCCAGCAATATATCACATGAAAGGTATCGGCTAAAATTAGAAAAGTGACTGCCCGTGAGGGCAAAATAGGAATCCAACGATATATCACAAGAGAGATGTATTCCAAATTTAGGAAATTGACCTTCCTCCCAGAATAGACCCTTCCCCTAACTATAAAATTTTCATATATTATAAGTAATATTTATCGGAGAGCCCCCCTCCCCCCCCCCCCAAAAAAAAATCTGGTCTAAAATGATAAAACGTTACAATTTCAAAAAAGATCGAAAATTGGCCCAATAGAAGATAAGAGGAGGCGGGGGGAGAGGGAGAAAGATTTATTATATGAAAGAGTGATTTGAGGGCTTTCCTATGATATGGCCAAAAAAGTATGGAATTTTTTCACCCCCATTTAAACTCCTCGGGGGTGGAAATTTAAAATATCGCTGAAACACGTATTAGCTTTTAAAAATTTTATTTTCTGCTGTTTCACGTTCTTATTTGAAAAGACTGTTGAGATGTGCCAAATGTTCTAAATTTTTCGACTCCCCCCCTTTTAACCCCTTATGTTGAGATTTCTAAAATCACTGGATTATGTGTTTAATAATTTTTTTAGTAGATTTATTTTCTGGAATTTTACGCTCCTACCTTAAATGTTTGCTGAGATATTGGCAATTTGTTCCAGAATTTTTTACCTCCCCCGCTTGTCCCTCTTAAGGGGGGGTAATTTCAAAATTTCCATCTTAGTGCATGCTTACATCATAAGAAGTACTTTCTCTCCAATTTTCATGGTTCTAGATTCAGTAGTTTGGGATGTGCGTTGATTATCACTCTGTCAGGACAAACTATTTTATATATTTATAGCTATCGCTACTAGCATTAGATAAAATATATAATTAGATACATCATATAAGTATATTAGATGCAATATATAGATAAATAACAAATAAATTATTAAAGCAGAGTATGTAATTTTTTAGGAGTGAATTCAAAGGGTTTTCAAATTATACTCAATTTTTTTAATAAATAAGGCAATTGTACATAGTTTTTCTGACTCCTTGAGAAAACATGCGCAAAGTACCAAACAAATAAACGAAATGCATAAGCCAAAAGTAAAATTCTGGTTCCTTTTTCATCTACCCCCCCCCCCCCTCCACACACACACACACACACACAGGCACAAAAAATGTACCAGTAAAGTTGAAATGCCTTTTTAAAATTTCAAATTGCAAGAGGTTTAAAGATCCATTTAATCACCAATTAGCTTTAAACAGTCAAAAGTTGCGCTGTTTTATCCTCCACCAAGGCTAAAATTATTTTCAAGTTTCAAATGATTAAATTTTGATTCTTATCTATACACACACACACAAAAACATCTATCCTTAAAATAATAATCAAAATATTGTTATGCAGGGAGACAAAATTATTTTTACTTGTACTATAACAAAGTTTTAAAAATATAGAATATTTTACATACATTGACATTTGAACTTCAAAAAATAAATGAACTTTCTTAGTTGTTGAACTTTGAGATAATAAAAATGAAAAGCCATGTAGGCAAAAATTTCTTAAAATACTACATTACTCTTAAATAACGATGAAATAAAATTGATAAAATATAAAAAGATCTATAATACAATTTTAACTTCGTGTATAATACTAAATACATTGACTTGCAATTGCAAATTGTAAAATGGTTGGCAAAAAAGAAGGCAAATATATTGAAAGAAAAAAAAAATGTAGTTAAAAATGATAATAATTTCTTGAAATTTAAATAACAACTAGCTTGTCATCTCCAGTTTGTAACAAAACTAGCAAATAGTTAGGGAATTGCGATGCTAACTGTTAAAAACATTTATATATATCGAATAACAGTACATTTTTACAAGTTATTAAATAATTTATCTGCCCCCTCAATAAATAAATAAATAAATAATAAATAAATAAAATAAAATAATTCATTTTTAAATATTAAAATTTTCTGTAATAAAATAGCTAGCTTACTTCAAAAGGATTTTTTAGAGCTCCAACAATGCAAAACGGTATATGTATATCGGCTGAAATTTTATCAGCATGCTTTTGTTTATTAAGTGTGTTCCTGTAATCACTATCGAAAATATAATTACATAACCCACATTGCACTTTTTGTCTCTTACATTAGGTGGGGGCATAACTGATAAAAAAAAAAATTGAACTAGTAACTATATATACCAAAATATTCTCCCATCAACACTTTTTAATTGAATGATTTCGTACTATGAGCCAGAATACTAACGGTTTAAATAAAGAGTTAACGCAGGTGAAATTTGTTTTGTAACTGACACATAGGGCGGGAAGTGCAACGTCCAGTCATTTAGGTGCCCAAGCTTTACGTTGAAGAGAAAACAATGTTTTATCTTTCTATTTTTTAGCATTCAGTTAAAATCTCTTTAGAGTTTTTTTTTTTTTTTTTTTTTTTTTTTTTTTTTTAAGTAAAATTGAAATCTGTTTGCTTGGGGAATATTTCAGAGACAAAAAATTGTCAAAAATACGGGATTTCTTAATATAAGTTTTAATTCTTTCTAACGACAAACTTAAAAGCAGCGTAACAATTTGGTGTTACAACTCATTTTTCTGACTAAACAAAATGTGATAGTAATAATAAAAATATTAGAAAAATTTAATATAATTGACTGAGGAAAAAGCTAACGAAAGTATTACTTCTGAGAGAAGTAAACTCGTATAGGCTGTAAAATATCCAGATTATTTCGAGATGAAAATTCAAAGTATTTGGGTATTTTCAATTTTCATTCTGTATCATATAAATTTCTTAAACAATCTTTTAAACCAATCAAAAATTACGTAAAAAAGTAAGTATAAACAATTTCGCCTTTATTATTTTTATTTTTTTAATAAAATAAAAAGAAAACACAAATTTAGATACTAGGAAAAAATGAGACTATAATTATTTTCAATTAAAGGTAAAATTTGAATAGAATGGAAAATATCCAGATTTTGATATGAAAAAATACCAAATATTTGTATTTCTATAAATGAATTTTCATCGTATACCACCTAAATTCCGTGATATATATTTCTAATTAAATTTAAAGTTTAGATTAAAAAAATAAAAGGTTCTTCATTTCGATCAGTATATCTTAAAATTTCGAGATTAAACTAAAAACTTTCCAACAGTAAAAAAAATACAAGTAGATTTCGATATATTCATATCCAAGTCAAAAGACACAGAAAAAAAAATCGGAATATCAAGGTTTTACTCAAATATCACTGTTGTAATTAACGGTATAACTTTAACATTACTAGAAAATGTACAAGAATATTTTTTTTTTTTTTCGTCATATCGAAGTTTCCGAGAACACAATATTTGACAAATCAACATTTTTTTAAATAGTTTTATCAGAAAAATAAAATCCTATATATTAATAAGTTATATTGATTAATTACTAAATTAAAGTAAATAGTAAATTAGCAATTATTTAAATTAATTAATAATAGTTCCGGCTAAGAATAAATTTGTTTTCTTCATGCTAAATTGTTTTTTTTTTCTTATTTTTGTTATCAGAAACTGCAAGCGGAAATAAATCCGACTGAGAATAAAATTTTATAGGTTTTCTTCGATCTAACTTGTTTTTCTTATTTAATTAAAAACTACAAAAATATTTCTCCAATTCATAAATATTTATAGATTAATACCCTTTTTTTTTCGGCTAATTTACTTTTTTCCGATCGAACAAGAATTTTTCCGACTGACTTTTCCGTTTTTAAACTTTATAAATCTTTATAGGTTAATACGTAATACTATTTTTTCCGACTAAAGATGCCTTTACCGGTGGAACAGAAAACTTCCGATTGATATTTTCGTTTTTCCAATTTATAATATTTTTTATAGATAAATGCCATTTTTTCCGATTTAAAAATTTACAAGTATTTATAGGTTAATACGTAATGCTATTTTTTCCGACTAAACATGCCTTTCCGGATTGAAACGGAAAATTTTCCGAATGATATTTTCGTTTTTCTAATTTATAAGTTTTTATAGGCTAATACCATTTTTTCCGATCGAACAAGAATTTTTCCGATTGACTTATTCGTTTTTCCAATTTATAAATTTTTATAGGATAATACTATTTTTTCCGACTAAACATGCCTTTTCCGATGGAACGGGAAATTTTCCGAATGATACTTTCGTTTTTCCAATTTATAAGTTTTTATAGGTTAATACCATTTTTTCCGATTAAACAAGAATTCCGACTGATTTTTCCTTTTTCCAATTTATAAGTTTTTACGTAATACTATTTTTTCCGATTAAATACGCTTTTTCGGTTGGAACGGGAAAATTTCCGAATGATTTTCCAGTTTATAAGTTTTTATAAGTTAAGAACATTTTTTCTGATCAAACAAGAATTTTTCCGACTGATTTTTCCTTATTCCAATTTGTAAGTTTTTATAGGATAATACGTAATACTATTTTTTCCGACTAAACACGTTTTTTCGGATGGAATGGGAAAATTTCCGAATGATTTTCCAGTTTATAAGTTTTTATAAGTTAAGAACATTTTTTCCGATCAAACAAGAATTTTTCCGACTGATTTTTCCTTTTTCCAATTTGTAAGTTTTTATAGGATAATACGTAATACTATTTTTTCCGACTAAACACGCTTTTTCGGATGGAACAGGAAAATTTCCGAATGATTTTCCAGTATATAAGTTTTTATAGGTTAAGAACATTTTTTCCGATCAAACAAGAATTTTTCCGACTGATTTTTCTGTTTTTCCAATTTATAAGTTTTTATAGGATAATACGTAATGCTATTTTTTCCAACTAAATACGCTTTTTCCGATGGAACGGAAAATTTTCCGAATGATTTTCCAGTTTATAAGATTTTATTGGTTAATACCATTTTTCCGACTAAACATACTTTTTCCGATAGATCTGGGAATTTTCCGACTGATTTCTCCTAGGGGGGGTGTTGCACCCCCCCAAACCCCCCCGGGATTTACGGCCCTGTCTATTTCGCGATCCTTTGATAGAAATTGCATTCTTTTCTGCAATCATTTGATAAAAATCGAGGGTTTTTTGCGATCATTTGACAAAAATCACTTCTTTCTGACGATCCTTTGACGAAATTCGCGTCTTTTCTAAACGATCCTTTAATAAAATTCGCGTCTTTTTCACGATCCTTTAATAAAAATCACGTTTCTCTGCAATCATTTGGTGAAAATCGTGGATTTTTTGCGATCATATGACGGAAATCGCGTCTTTTTTGCGATCCTTTGACAAAAATCGCATTTCCTCAGCAATTATTTGATAAAAACCGTCGCAGTTTTTTGCGATTATTTGACGAAAATCGCGTCTTTTTGGCGATCCCTTGACAGAGACCGCATCTATTTCGCATTCTTTGACGAGACTGCATCTTTTTCACAATCTTTTGACAGAAATAGCGTCTTTTTCGCGTTTATTTGCCAGGAATCGCGTGTTTTCTGCAAACTTTTGACAGAAAACGCGTCTTTTTTGCGATTCTTTTTGACAGAGACGGAGTCTATTCCGCATTCTTTGACCGCAGCGTCTTTTCCGCGATCTTTCAACGGAATGTGTTTAACGCGATCCTTTGACGGAAATAGCGTGTTTTTTCGCGATCCTTCGACAGGAATTGCGTTTTTTCCCGTAAACTTTCGACGGAAAATACATCTTTTTTTGCGATATTTTGACACAAATAGCTTTTTTTAGGGTTTCGTTCATCTAACGAAAACCTATTCGTCTTTGTCCTCTGTCTGTCACAGAGTCCGTACACAAAAACTATATAAGCCAGAGAGTTCAAATTTTGTGTAGTACCTTACAGCTGAATAGCTCGTCACACAACAAATCATAAAATTTTGAAAAAGACTATTATTTTAATTAAAATATTAATTTTAATATCATTAGTTCATTTTTTGTTGTTGTTTTCTCTCTTCTAATTACTCCATTTCTTTTACTTTTAAAAGAAATGGAGTACTTGTGTTGCCACAATTACAAATTGGTATTAAAAATTACAAAAAAATTAATATCTCAAAAATAAATTGAGATACAGCTTTCAAACAAACTGCATTTAAAAGTAAATTTTTTTCTCTATACGATGATGTAAAAATTGGAAATGTGCAATATTTAGAAGTTTAAAAATTTGCAATAGCATATATTTCAAAATTGAAATTTCATTTCTTCTAATTGTTGCAAGCAAGTTTAAATAAAATTGTTATGTTTGCAACATAAATTAATGGATTACACAAATCGCGTGAAAAACATGCTTATTTGTTTTTATTTCACCCTATTTATGATCTATTTTGACACGCAAAGTGAAATATTTTATTTATTTATTGAATTCTTATTCATTTAAATTACTAGCTGTCTCTGTTTACCAGTTAAGTCTCCCTGAATTTATGCTAAGCTCTGCAATATTTTACTTTTATTCATAATTTTATTTACTTGCGTAGCTTCACTGAGTCTGCAGATTCTAAAAGAAAAATCAAGAAATCAATGCAATCAAGGCAGCACTTAGAGGAAAAATTATATATTCTGTTTTTTCTGGCACGATTGGCGAAGAAATCCCAAAATAGCGCTGAAAAACTGTTTTTCGTTTGTTAATGATAAAGTGTTTTGAAGGAGATATTAAACGAAACCCTCTGTGCGATCTGCGATCACACTTATCCACTTGTTTTCAGTTTTTGCCACCAAAAATACTTACCTGCTGTATACAGTATGTTTGTAATTCTAGTATATTATGAATTAGTATACAAATGATTTAAGTTAAATTAATCAAACCCAGTTAAATAACAGAAAATAAAAAGGAATATTTTAAATCAGTTTTTTTTTTCAATTTGTAGATTATATTACATTGAGTAAAATATTTATTATGAAATGAAATACTTATCAGAACTTTTCCAAAATCTTCAAGCATGAACTATTGTCAAATGCAGAAGTGGATTACTCATTAGGCTGAGAAGGCAGAAGCTTATGGGTCCAGAAGAAAAGGGGCCCCAGGAGCTAAAATTTTCCCAATATGAAGAACAATTTTATTTATTTATTTTTTTATTGGGCGGGCTAATATTTAAACCCCTCACTGACAAGCCTGTGTTAAAACGTTCACTAAGCTCCAGGTTTCACTGCAATACAAGCAATATTTAAAATAATATAATTGTCTTCATTTAATAGATTTTTAATTCATTGAACAATAATTAAAGCTTTCAAGGATAACCCTCATATTAGCTTTTAAGTTTTTTGTATAATTTTGGATGAGTCTTGAAAAAAAACCAGTCTTAAAAAGTCCCCAGTCTTAGGGAAAAAAAAAAAAAAAAAAAAAAAAAAAAAAAATGCAGAGAAAACAACATTACAATTTTGCCCTTTTGCAAGACTGTCAGAGGGTATCAATACAAAAGACAAATGATGTGAGAAATTCTTTGTCTTAATCATTTATAAAATTTTGAAAGTTATTAATATGTAGATTGTACAACAAAATCGATTCCAGTTTTAATTTCTTCTAGTTTTTATTAAAATAATAATAATAATAAAAGTTAAAATTTGTGTGATAAATTTATACAGCAGTCAGGGCAAGATTTTGTAAGCAACTCTATGAATAATATCTTTTAAAGAACCTTTTAAGTTTCAGTCAAGCATTTTAAGCATTTTGACAACTTAATTATTAGTCACCCGAGCAGCCCCCATCCCCTACACCCCTATACATATTTACAAGTTTTAGGATATCATAAACATTATTTGACTATTTTTAAGATATCTGTTTATGGGTTAAAAGTTTATGAATGCTGCTATAATGCCCACAAAATTAAAAAAAAACTTTATATCTAGTAGACCCAGTTTAGTGACTGGTGGTTTGACAGATATTTATTGGATTTTACTGGTAATATAGAAGAAAAAGTAATTCATATCAGAGATAAAAAAGTCCTTGAAATAAAAGGAATTCCTGAGGTGCATGATATTTTGTATCATTTGAAATTCAATATTAAAGCATGTTATTGAAATAAATATAAAATTTAAGAATTTATGAATTTATTTAAATGTAGAGATAAAGCTCTAAGATATTCATATCAATGCTCCCCAGAGCTATTTCATTTCATAATTTCGAAATAGAACAAATTTTACAAATTAGCTCTTCATCATATAAAGAACAAAGAAAATGGTAACAGTACAATAAAACTAACAGCAAAATAATATGCTGTAATGAAAATACTGAGAAAACAAATTCACACATTCTAATATATATTTTTAAAATTTATATGAAGATTTTTGATAATTTCTTGACACAAATTGTCTTATAGAATGCAAATCTGCATGCAGTTTCTAAATATGCCTATTTCATGCTTTCTTTATATGAATGTGGAGAAAATTAAGAAGTTGTAACCAAAATATGCACTGAAGCCTTCGATGATTCATTCTGAAAAAATACCCCCACTTTCTGAAATGCACCCAAAAAGAAACATAGGGTTATGGTTAATGGGTATTTTTTGTGTTTTAGCCACAAAGCAAACTTTCTTTGTCATCCATAAAAAGTGTCAAGACATGTTTAAACTATATAGTAAGAGACAGAAAACTATAATTATAGGATATATGCCAGGGATAAGAGACAGAAAACTATAATTATGGGATATATGCCAGGGATGTAGTCATAAAAATAAAAGAGGATATATGCTCTAAGCTGAGGGTATACGCTCAAGACAGAGAGTATATCCTAGAGTATGTATACTATAGCTTTTAAGAGAAACAGAAGGTATATGGTGCTCCTTTAAAAAATCCAGAAGGTATACAGCATATACCCCCCCCCCCCCTACATCCCTGATATATGCACATTGAATCTGCAATATTAAAGCAAATTGCATTTAAAGCTGTTCTCAAATTCCCTGCACACAACGCGAAACTTTTTCACATATTTTTGGATTCACTTTTAAACATAAGATAAAAAAATTAGTGAGCTTCTGAATCGAATCAATTTGAAATTAAAGGGTATTTTCTGTCTCCCCCCCCCCAAAAAAAAACCCCTACTTATGGGAACGTCTATTATTACACATGTGACCATCAGAGAAAATTTTCATAAATACTACCGATTCTTTTATTACAAAATATATTTATTATAAATTTGATGCAAAAACTTTAAAATACATGTGATCTTTTCACATAAACCATAATTTATAACAAAAAGCATTTTACTTGTCAAGATAATAAATTAAAGTTTTGTTACTCTTATGACTGCAAAAAAAATTAATTATCTAAAAATTTTGTTTAACCATTTATCTACTGCATTATGAATTCATGAAAATATTCCATACCATTCCCATACCATTTTACGTAAATTGTTTAAACTAAATTAAAAGATTTATATAATCATTTAATAAATTTTTGAAGGATTTTAGAAGGATTGAAGGATTTAGAAGGATTAATTAAATTTGAATTTACAGGGATTTTGTGCATTAGTTATAACCCCACTTAAATCTTTTTCTTAGTATTTTGTAGAATTATAAAATGTACAAATATGATGTTCCTACAATATACATATAGAAATATTTCCTCATTGAAAGATCCCCACCCCACTCCCTCAGTGCCAAGAAAGCTGAAAAGATGCAAAGGCAAAAGAAATCATCCTTTTAAAAATATTTTTGTTTTGTGTAACCAATAATGCTTTTGGAACAATATAAAGTAATGTATCTGTAACTCATTCTAAACAATATTACAACTAATTGACATATTAAACGAATTTTATAATAAGTAATTTTAATGGTACAGTAGACTCCCTCAAATCCGCACAGCTTGGGACCAGAGGTTGTGTGGATTTTAGAATTTAGCGGATTTCTGGTCATTGCTTTGTTTACATTTTTTAAACTTTAATTTAAATGTAACTAATGATGCAATCAAAACTATAATGAATGTGTACACTATAATAAAATATTAAAACAAGTAACAAACTAAAATAATAAACATTTAGATGATTTTTAAAATGATTAAAATATTAAAAGCAAAGGTCAAATTAGTAATAGATAATGTATGATTAAATATTCATCATAAAAATGAAAGATTATTTTTCCTAAATTATTCAATGAAATTAGCCTCTTAAAGGTACATTACTAATTCACAACAAAATTATAAAATAAGGAAGTTTTATTTCAGGTTAAGCCAGACTTAATAACAAAACAACAAAAATTAATGCATAACTATATTTGGTAAACAGATTGTGACTACCAATGATATCAGTATTATCTTGAATTTTTTCAAAAATAAATTTTTTCTTCCTTCATGAAAAGACATGAATTCAGTAATATTAATAAAATTACAAATTAAATATACACGGAATTGATAGAAACTAAAAAAAAATTCAATTTTTGTCCCTATATCTGAACTGAATGTTTCATTGTTTACATCCATAAAATATGTGTGGATTTTAGAGAGTTGCGGTTTTTAGGTTGGCAGATTTGAGGGAGTCTACTGTACTAATAAGTACCGTCAGTAAATAAAGGGTTAATGTAGAAATTCTATGAATTGTATAAGAGTATATAAATAAAATTTACATAATATAGCCGAGTAATATCTTTTTAAAAAGAACTAATCATTGAATTGATTTGATAACACATGAATTAATTACATTTGATTTTGCAAAATGAAATTGTTACTCATATGATAGTTTGTCCATAAGGAAATTTTACTAAAAGAAAAAAAATCCCTCCATTAAACTATGGTTTGGCAAATTTATTTTTCACAAAGAACGTTTTTTTATGGTGGCTAAAGTTTAAAATAACATAAAAGAATGTAAAAAAATATAAAATTAGAGCATGTAAAATCTTCATGATTTTATAAAGCTGGGAGCATTAATGTCAATGACGATTTTTTCCCCCTTTATATATCAAATAATGCTGTTATCAGCTTCAAACTTGGGTCTGAACTACTTCTGAATTTTATGCCTCTAAATACTTTATTTGATAATCCTCATTTACTAAGTCAGTACTGATATTAAGGAACTTTAAATCATTATATTTTACTCATCATAATCACAGAGCAACCTCTCAGTTTTTGCTATGAAATACAATAAATTATTGCCTTCATTATCAATAATATTATTTGCAACTTCTCCTATATCTTTATTTATTTACTGAAACATACATCATGTTATACGTACGTTTTGCGGTAGATAGTATCATTCTTTATTGTTTTTAACAAATTGTACTTGATGAATGATCTTTGTTAGTAAATCTTCTTCTGGTAGTTTCTCAATAAAACGTGTTGTTGCTATTTTATTTTCCCTTATGATAACGAATTATGCTTATTTATTTTTTCCATGAGCAATTTTGACAAAGTCAGCGGTATTCATTACAGCTACTTTTTCAGTTCAAACTTCATTTCACACATTTCGTTATACAAAAGCACAAATTAAGTCTACATCATCTTTACAAATAGTTTTTGAAAAAACAAACGTGGAATTAAGTTAATTGAAGAACACTGGTTTATTTCTAACATAGTTGCAAAATTCTATCTTTGTTTAAATTAGAAAACTCAACCATGAAAGAAAAAAACAGAAAAATAGTTACAATTTTGGAAAATATATTTTCTCTGATGGAATTTTACACATTAAAGCAAATAAAATCAGCAATCAATTAAATTATGAATAAAGGGAAGTACTTTTGATAATCTTTTCGAAATCTTGAATTTTCAAAAATTTGGTCTAGTCTCTGTCCTGACAATACTGGATTTTTAAGGTTATACGGTATACAATTTTAATTTAACAAAAGACAAATAAATACAAAATAAGTAGCAGCAAAACATTTGTTGATAAAATAGAAATAATGATGATGTTAAATCAAAGAAAAGAAAAAAAATTCTTTTATATTAATAACATACATCAACAAGCAATAGCTACAGCCAGGATTTCATATTAGGGGATAGGGGAAGACTGAGCAGGGATAATCTCATGTGCGGCTATGAAAATAGACCAAAACTTGTGATTAGAAGTCATTTATTTTTGAAGCAAGGTCCCAGCCACTTCTTTCTGATGATACATTATAATTACTGCTTTCCAATAAAAGTGCATTAGTAAAAAATTGCAATGTTTAGTTAGCAGCCATTTTTTTTCAATCTTAATTCAGTTGCAAAAGTTATGGAAGAAAGCTATTATTGCTTGCTATTATATCCTTTTCTAGAAACCTACAGAAGAAATTGTAATAACTTTTTATTTACACTTTTTGTATTACAAGTAGCTATCTTTCAATTATTTTATTTTTCTGAAAAATAGATTTCTTTTAATTTACATTAACTTAAACAGAGATTAGAACTGCAGACACTATTGTATTCTTAATTTTTGCTGCACCATAATTTACAATTTAAATACTGCCAAAATTACAAAAAAACATAAAATAAAATAAACAAATAAAAAATATAATAAATAAATAAATAAACTATTAAAATAACTTTAGAAGTTTTCTTGAAAAAAAGTACCTCTTTTGCATATGATTTAACAAGTGATGTTGCCCTTTAAAATGTACAACAACAATTTAAATTAAGAAACATACCAATTTTAAATTGAAACAATTATTTATGATACTTTTATCATGTTTATAAAATTTGGAGTTCAATACAACAAAGAAACAACACATTTTCTAGCAGCAAAGTAATAATTAAGTTTGAATGGAGTGTTATTTTTGACTTAGAACATACCAGATAGTTGATGTTCCTTTGTATCTATTTTTTTCCCACATATTCTTATTCAATTTAAAAATGATTATACAGTATAATCTGTAAAAACTGAATCAATATAGAAAAGGTAAAATTTTCGCTTGTGATAAGTTTTTATATTAGCAGATAGATTTGCACAGTATTTTTTCTGTCATTTCTGTTTGTTTAAACAAGATTACAACATAATTTGTTCTTGAATCATCTCCATTAGCAGAAATTTTTTCATTAATTGAAATGCAATTTTCTGTCCAAAATACAATATAACAAGGCGACTTTATGTTAGAGCACACATCCAGTAGTTGAAAAATTCATTAGCAGAGGTTTCACAGTATTTTGACATTTTCAATTTTAAAAATACCAATCTGAATACCTTTATGGACAGCTAACTATAAATTCATATGTGAAATAAACAACATATTGTTATTAAATAATATATAATTGACAAAGACAAAATAAATGTTTAAAAATATGATTTTTAATCAAGATACACTGTTTTGATTAGATAAGTTTTCTTTATCATTCTCCAGCAACGTTTTTGCTATTAATTGTCTCATTTCCATTGCTGTAGAAGAGTTGTATTCTTTTGCAGAAAATCCAAATACAACTGGTTTTTTAATATTAAGTACTTCCACTATACTTTGAGCCACACCATGAACTTCTGGCTAAAAATAGAAAATTGAGATTTTTAAATTCATGAAAATATACAACACTACAGTACTTGCTTGAATCACAAGTTAGTCAATGAAATCAGCCACATTTATGAATTACATCATAACAGCATGAGGAAAACATCAACTACTCAAAAAGACAATAAAAAATAAATAAATAAAAATAAAATAAAATAGAAAAACATATTTGTGTATTTTTATTTATTAATATTTTATTAAGATAACAGAATAAGCATATGACAATGCATTTGCTTTCCATACTTTAAAAAAAAAACATCTGTTTTTGACCAAACTTGATCAATAAAAAATCAATGTAACAGTTTTCAAGATGAATTTATACAGTGGATGGAGAATGATTGAACATGATTGTCATGATACGACTTTCACAGACAGATCCAAGGGGAAATATTAGCTTTCTCTAAGCAATGACAAAATAAAAAAACAGAAGAAATATATAGTAGAACTGAAAACTGATATTCTCCTGTCAAAATTAGTAGAATTAATACACAATTTATGTCATTTCATTTTACAGAACTCTTATGTGTAAAAATTAGGGATAAAGGGTAGTACTTAATAATATAAAAGTAAAATAAACAGGCACACTGATAATGAAAAACGCCAGGGTTTGAATTTTAGGAACAATTATTCCCCTGGAGTCCACATTTTAGGGGGGAGGGGAGAGGTTCATAAATCACATTTTTAACTATTTCCAAAATTTCTTTTGCATTACTCAGGCATGAAAGTGGATCAAAGAAAAAAAGGAGGAAAATTTTTTTCAACTTCAGACGCCAAATATAAAGAGACTCTAATGACGACATTTTATAGATTGCAGTGCAGTTTTAAATTTTACATAAACATGAAAATTACAAGAAGTTTCATTAAAAAAAAATTAAATAAATAAATAAATAGAATTTTTTTCCCCCCAAAAATCACACAATAAATGTGTATTCCTTGATAAAATAGGTGGCTTTAGTACCAGGGGTGATTCTGGTCGAAAATTCACGCTGCATTTTCGGAAATCGGCGGCGGGGAGGGGAGGGGGGCGCCTAGTTTTTTTTATGAAATTGGCGTTTTTTGACGATCTTTAGACAAATGTTGCATTTTTACGTGATCTTTTCTCGAAAAAACGGAATTTTATCCCTGCGATCTTTCAACGAAATCTGCCTTTTTTTCATGATCTTTTGACAAAATCGGCGTTTTACCCGTGATCTTTTGATGAAATCGGCGTTTTTTTTCAATGATCTTTTGACAAAATATTTTAAAGCGGTCTTTTATCCAAAACGGCGTTTTTTTCTGCGATCTTTTGGCAAAATATTTTTAAGTGGTCTTTTATCGCAATCGACATTTTCCCGCGGTTTTCAGGCGAAATCAGCGTTTTATCTGCGATATTTGGGTGAAATTGCCGTTTTTTTCGCGATCCACATAGGAAATTTACGTTTTTGAGCTATCTTTTGACAAAGTTCATTGACATTATCGTTTTTCCACGAAATATTGACGAAATGTGTACTTTTCCAGCGATCTTTTCATCAAATTTGCATTTCTCTGTGACTGTTTTTTCCGCTCGCAAAACCGTACAAGTTGGCAACTATGCTGAATTAATAACCCAATTTCAAATTTTCGGAAGATGCCTTAAATTTTTGGAAATTTCGGACGAGAATCACCCCTAGGGTTTGAAGGGAAGTACGCTTAAAACTGCAAAAAAATACCATAAACAAGATTCGAAGTCATCCTCAAAATTCTCTCTCTCAAAGAGAAAGCGGGAGGGGGAAAAATATAAATTAAAAGAAGTGGGCGCCGATTACAGATGTTTGACAGCTGAATCATTTAGGCGATAAGTAAGAAATCTTTTCCGTCAGTTGCACTTACAAAAAAGCAACATGACTTTTAAATTATAAAAATTAAGACCCTGCTTGTGAAAACAGGGTCCTTAAAACAAACCCTTCAAAAATATATAAGTCACTATTCTTCCTGAATTTATTCAATAAAATTCTCTCAATAAGTAGTAAATAAACAAATAAGCATTTTATTTTATACCAAAAAAATTCTAAAATATGAATTCCAAAAAATAATTTGAAAGCATCGTTTCACAAAAATGTGTGCAGTGCTGAGTTTGTTTGCATAAAGTGAAATGCTTTATCTTACAATAATTTATGGCCTTGCGCATACACTACACTGTGATTAAAGACTTAATAGGCATTAAAATTATAGATACCAAATATTTTAAAGTGAGAAATTAAAGGGTTACTTCCCCAGGGCCGAAACTAGCCTTTTTTGCATACGGGACAAACATGGTTTTTGGCATCACATCCTTCGCAAAGTGTATTTACAAAGAGAATTTTACTAATTTTATAATAGCCAACTTACTTTAAAATTTAAAATATGTAATATTGAATTACGTAATTTGCTTCATGAAATATCGATTCGTCAAAATTTTGCAAATGGAATCGGAAAGAATCGGGAAAAAAAATCCGTTTTATGTAGGATCCTTATTTTATATCATCCTTAGATTCTTCTATGTTTTGGCCAAGAGAATACAGACATAAGAAAAATCGACACACAAAATCTGCATTTGGCACCTCTATATTCTAAAGCCCGGGGCCTCCCCGTTAATTTTGGCACTGTACTTTACTCACACGGACAATGTTGATATTAGAGGGGCATTCCCCCCCCCTCCCCGGAATTCTATAATGCCTCCTGGAGAAGATAAAAGTATTAGATCAAAACTACACAGTTGAGTAATGATAATCCCAAGAAAGAATTTTTTTAATGTCCTTCCGAAACGGAAAAAATTGATATCAACCCGACCCAGTGAAATTGGGCTACCTGCCTGATCTGATGATTTCTGAAAGAAAATATCTAAAATATTTCTTCAAATAAGTTTTTCTTAAACGGTGATTTATCATTGCAGAAAAACAAACAATTCAAAAGTATCAAAATAATAGTTATTCTGGAAAACAAAACAACTGAAAAACTAGTAGCGAAACACTTATCACTGTTTTAAAGCACATTAATCCGGATTAAATCATACCTCTCCCAATATTTTCTTTCTGTTCAGCGTCGCAGTGACCTATGGACCTATGACTTATGAGCACTGCTTACTCGGAGTATAGAAAAAGAAAAGAAAGAACAAAAAAAAAAAAAAAAAAAAAAAAAAAACACAGTTGCCCCTTTACAAAGTTAAGGACCGGGAAGAAATAACTACTCTGAAGTTAAACTTTATTCCTGGAACTCCTTTTTCTTTTCTCCCACTTGCGGTTTACTGACAATGGAAAACGAGGGCGATACAATGGTCAGGGGAGATCACTAAGGAAAGATTCCCGTGCTACTCTTGGTTTGAAGTTGAACTGAAAAACTCATTTGCATCAAATGCTCCGCCTGCGGACATAAAAAATGCCGCCTGTTAACTGCAAAAAAAAAAAAAAAAAAAAAAAAAAAAAAAAAAAACTGTGTGTGTCTGCAGCCTTACTTCCCATTTTCTAAAAATAGATTTTCGCCCCGCGAAATGTACTGGATCTGAAGCTCCTGAACGTAAACTGACCACTGACTTTGATCAGTGGCGATTTAGTGGGTGAAGAGAAAAGTCGAGAAATTATCCGGAAGCTTCTCGGACCCCCCCCCCCAAGTTACTCGCAATATTTTCTTTGCATTTTTGCATCGATCCAGAGAATGGTCAAAATCATCTTCAAAAGGGCGGATTTCCGCCTAAAGGCGGAAGTCTTTCATCCCTGATTACTATAGCAGAAGATTGTCTAGATTTTTGTTATAGGATCCTATTTTTGAGAAATGGTGAACAATTTTTTATGCTTATAAAAAAATCTTAATTTTGGGAGTTTGAAATTAAGTACCATCGACTTTGGTCCTTGTGGGGTTATTTTGGTCCATCACATAAAATAATTCTTTATTCTTCTACAGGGTGGCTACTAAATACTGATACACTCCAAAAAATGAGAATTAATTTTTATTATTTGCTAAAATAATTTATTTTTGTATTTCAGCGTTTGGCAATTTTCTATTAGTTTAGATGAATTTTGTAAAAAGCAAATATTTAGAATTATTTAAAAAATTGAAGCTGAAAAAAAATTGAAGCTAAAAATTGAACAATGATGATTAAACAACTCTTTGATCGTGGAATTTCCACAGGTAAAATCTTTAAACAATTGAAATGCCTTGGTTTTAACAGATTATTTATACATAAAACTATAAATCGATTATTGGATACTAAGAGCTGTAAGGATTGACTGAAATTCGCTTACTGGTTGCCCACGATCAGTTCGCACAAAAGGCGCATCAAAAAAATTCGTGAAAAGATATGAAGAAATCCCTAAAGTTATGTAAATAAAAAAGCTGAGAAGAGAATGTGAATTGCAGAACTATGCAAATTATTATAAATGAAGACCTAAGTTTTCACCTTTATTGCAAAAGAAACGTTCAAGATTTGACTGTTGCTCAAAAGATAAAAATATTACAAAGATGCAAGAAATTGCTGAAGCGGCATGGTAAGAAAAATATTGACAGAATGATATTTTCTGATGAAAAGCTATTTTACACTGATCAGTGTTATAATTCTAAAAATGATGTTGTATATTCAGCAATGTGCAAGGATATACCTGAAACTTTTCTAACTGTTAAACGCTTTCAGAACAAGAATTCTGTTATAGTTTGGGCTGCAGTGTCAAACAATCGGAAATTACCTTTGACATTCATAGAAAAAGGGGTACAAATCAATGCAGAATATTAGAAACAGAACATATTGGCTACACATTTATTGCCACATGCTGACAGTTTTTATACAAAAAAAACTTGGATAATTCAGCAAGATTCTACACCAAGCTAAATCAAAACAAGCCTCCTGCTAGGATGTAGGGATGATTTTCAGGATTATTTTTTTTTCTAAAAAAAATTCAGATCATTATTTTAAGAAAAACTAATCAATTAATACTCATTTCAAAAAAATAAATAAATAAATAAATAAATAATTTTAATCTTCCATAATTTCATTAATATATCCTATAAATCCAGTATTTTCATTTGATACATCGCAGCTTCCCTATTTGAATAATAGCAATACAAAAAAAATTAGTTTTCTAAATTATTTTATTATTATTTGTTCATTCTTAAAATTATATTATTCAATCTTAATATTAAATATAGATCATTTTCATATAATCGCCCGGTCTTTCAATAGTATAATTCGTAATTTATGCTATCTCAAAATTTAAGATAATCTCCGTATTTTTTATGTGACGATAGCTAATTTTTCCTTTTTGAGCATCGCCATTTTCTTTCCTGATATTTCATAGATGCTGGACATGAGTCATCGGGGATTAGAATGTTCTATGACATTCCAGAACAAATTTCCCGCCGAAATCTCAGCGTCCATCTCTTGATGACGCATGTTTGTTCCAGATCTTTCCTAGCGGCATCGAGCGATGCGTGACCCTGATTGGCTGAGTGCACGCGCACTCCCATGAGAGGGAGGAATATTCTCTGATTTATTTGACACTTTCAGAGAGACCAGCATTAGTGAAGGTTGTCCGAGGCCCGGGGCTGCCCTCTCGAGGGTTAGCGTCTTTTCTTGATGTAAGTCTGGCCTCTCTCAGGATACAATCTACTCTCATAATCAATGTATTTAATTAGCTCCATCGGTGATGTTGTGGACTCCTAGGTCCCCCAGCTAGTTTAAAATTTCCAGAGATTTCATCTTGAGCTCATCGATAACATATCGTCACTGTAGCAGCCTGAGCAACGATACATTAATCTAGAATCAATTCTATCTGCGGCTGCAATTTAGCTCCATCAGTGATGTTGTGGACTCCTAGGTCCCCCAGCTAGTTTAAAACTTCCAGAGATTTAATCTTGAGCTCATCGACAACATATCGTCTCTGTAGCGGCCTGAGCAACGATACATTAATCTAGAATTCTATCTGCGGCTGCAATTTAGCTCCATCGGTGATGTTGTGGACTCCTAGGTCCCCCAGCTAGTTTAAAACTTCCAGAGATTTAATCTTGAGCTCATCGACAACATATCGTCTCTGTAGCGGCCTGAGCAATGAGACACTAATCTAGAATTCTGTCTGCGGCTGACACTTAGCTCCATCGGTGATGTTGTGGACTCCAAGATCCCCCAGCTAGTTAAATTCTTCAGATTTGAACTTTTTGTGTCAAGAACTTTGAGATATACATCGAGTAAAAAAAAAAATTCTTTTAAAAGGGAATCTCTGCAAATCGGTTGTTTTAACAATAATCTTTAAAAAAAAGAGACTCTTCTGTCCCGACGCTAACCCTCGAGAGGGCAGCCCCGGGCCTCGGACAACCTTCGCTAACGCTGGTCTCTCTGAAAGTGTCAAATAAATCAGAGAATATTCCTCCCTCTCATGGGAGTGCGCGTGCACTCAGCCAATCAGGGTCACGCATCGCTCGACGCCGCTAGGAAAGATCTGGAACAAACATGCGTCATCAAGAGATGGACGCTGAGATTTCGGCGGGAAATTTGTTCTGGAATGTCGTAGAACATTCTAATCCCCGATGACTCATGTCCAGCATCTATGAAATATCAGGAAAGAAAATGGCGATGCTCAAAAAGGAAAAATTAGCTATCGTCACATAAAAAATACGGAGATTATCTTAAATTTTGAGATAGCATAAATTACGAATTATACTATTGAAAGACCGGGCGATTATATGAAAATGATCTATATTTAAAATTAAGATTGAATAATATAATTTTAAGAATGAACAAATAATAATAAAATAATTTAGAAAACTAATTTTTTTTGTATTGCTATTATTCAAATAGGGAAGCTGCGATGTATCAAATGAAAATACTGGATTTATAGGATATATTAATGAAATTATGGAAGATTAAAATTATTTATTTATTTATTTTTTTTTTTTGAAATGAGTATTAATATTAGTTTTTCTTAAAATAATAATCTGAATTTTTTTTAGAAAAAAAAATAATCCTGAAAATCATCCCTACATCCTAGCACCTAGCTCCAGCAAGGGCGGATCCAGCCCAACCTCCGGGAGTCGGTCACAACTTTTGATAGAACAGTGTTAAATTCAGGGGATGGCCCAGGGAGGGATCAACACTGTGATAGATGATTTAATAAAACAATTTTAAAATATAGTAAATCCTGTGAAAATGGAACTTATAACAAAACTCTGGTTTAAAAGTATAATTTTGAAGTAAAAGCGAAAATAAAGCAATAATAAATTATCAATCTACTAAAATGCAAATCAGTTGAAAGTGGAATTTTTTCCCATTATTTACAATTCCATTTTAGCAGGTTTCACTGCATTAAAGGAAAATAAATCTTTGAAGTTCGATTAATCGGACAACATTGCAATAATAGTTAATCTTTAAAAATTAAAATCTTTACTCATGCAATTAAAGTGTGTTTTATTAAATCACAAATTCCATTTTTCAGGAGGGGGTGGTGAAAATGAATAATGATCAGTTTTAATACCATAGGATGAATATATTCATTATAGCTAAACTAGTTGGGCGCTCTTCGTCCATACAAGCTCGAATACAGGATTTCACATGACAGAGTGATGAAAAATCGTTCTGCCGTTGCTATGCTAACTGACAGAGTAGCAAAGATTGACAAAAATGATTTGATATTTGGATATAAATTCTTATTACAGTTTTCCATAACTTCTGTCACATTCTCAGGAATTCTATTTCCACTTTCAATCTGGTTTTTCTATTTTGCTAGCCACAGTTTGTATTTATTTATAATTACAGTTATGTTATTATTATCTATAAGTTTTAGATATACAATAGTTTAGTATATGCAATATTTTATACAGCATCTAAGTCCTGTTCGTTATAAGCAACTTTTAGCAAGTAGGCCTTAGATGTTGGCTCCAAAGTGGAATAAATCCAAAACTTCTGGAGAAAGTTTTTTCTTTAAATCCATTGTAATGCAATCCAAAAGAAGTGTATATATTGCACAACGATAGGACTACTTGACGGATTGACCAGGATGATTATCAGCCCGATGCAGTTGCTTACACACAATCCCTGGCGACATTAGATGTACATCTAATTGTGCGGCTATTTCTTTAGCGTCTGAAAGCAGTTCAGACCAACTCTTTCCAACAAAGTTGTAAAGTGTTTATGCTTTCGATTCATCTGGGCCGTCTGTCGGCACTCTGACTCCCATAAATTCTCGGATTGCTATGAAATTTTTATATGTTATTGATATTTACCCTAGCACGAAACCTATTGAAAATAAAGTGTGATTAGCTTATTTACAGGGATAGTCAAAAGTTTTCTAATACATTACAGCCAATGGGAAAAAATCGTCAAAAATGAATTTTAAAGGTGTTACACCCTGTCAAACTTATTAAAATTTTCATGGATTCGCAAAGTGCACTAAAATACGCATTCTGTAAAAAGTCAGAAATAATAGTCAAAATAATAGTTACAGTAGAACCCTGATAATCCGGATCGTTTTTTTCATTTTATTTTTTTCAAGTTTGAGAAGCGATTGGCTAATTTCCATAACATTAACTTGTTGCATCGTCATATTCTGAATAATAATAAAAAAAAACTTTTTCGCCAATCGCTTCGCAAACTCGAAAAAAAAAAAAAAAAAAAAAAAAAAAATGAAAAAACCAATTTGGATTATCGGGGTTCTATTGTATTATTGATTTATAGAAACACTCAAAAGAATTCGATTACACAATAATAAAGGGAGGAATTGTTTGTGACATGTTTTAATAATGTTAAATGAATTCAAGTATAATAAAATTGATATACGCCGCTGAGACTTAATATTTAAAGCATAATATGAAGAGCATAGCATTTACAGGGACACACAAAATATTTCAAATCTTATATTCTTATCCGAAGTACTGTATATTATCGATGATAACTGATGGATGGTTGAAATGCATTTTCAATAATGATATGCGCTTTTAAGTTTACTAAATGTTCTGCAAATTATAAGGTGCATATAAATGTTATAGTTGATATACAGGGTTACACAAAAGAGCTCATAAAGGTTACTGAATACGAGAGTAATTAATTTAAAGGTAGTTTTAAAGTAAGCTATTCATTTTTACATTGAACTGCTTTCAGTTTACTAAGAAATGTTTGTAGAATATAGATAAAATGATATACTGGGCCATGCAAAGAATTAGCTACATGGACACCCATAGATGATAATTTCTGGAAATGTGATTTAAGTAGTTTTAAAAGTGTGTTTGTGTGAACTAAATTTTAACAAAATACTAGCATGTAATCAAGGTACTAGGCAAATTACAGGGCTGAATAAAAATATTGAAGTATTTCCATTTATTAGAATAAAGTGCTGAAAGAGAAATTTCAACCAGTTAGGCGTTTTTCGCTAAACTAAATTTTTCTATTATATATAGTATACAAATATCAACCGACGGATCAAATAGATGGCTGTTCAAAAGTGTTAGAATACATATTTGGCTATGGACAATAGCATCTTATTTCCCTAAATAACAAAGTTTTGTTAAAAATTTAATGAAAGTGTTGGGAAGTGTTTCATAATCTATGCTTAATGCATGATTTTTCTTACATTTTTTTGTAACACATTTATAGAGTCTTTCATTGCATCCATTGTTTTTTCAAGCCTATAAAAGAGCTTTCTTTTAAAATAGTGTTTTACTGCCGATAAATATAGGGAGGAAGATTCTGTTTCTCTTTTATTCTGACCAAAAGATAATTAAAGTGTTTTGAAATGTGATATGCAATTTTTACTGTGGAAAAAAAAGTTATTTTTTGTTTCTATACAAGAATAAATAAAATTGATAATTTCAGAAATAATATGGTCGAATCCGAAGGCTTTTATAAAAAATGAGTATGGGCCGGTTATATTTTAATTCGATAATATGATTCAAGGAATAATTGTTTAAAATTTAAAAGGTATATATAATTTATATATCAAGCATACAATTAAACAAGTGTCTTTCTCCTGTATATTTTATTTTTTATATCTCTAAAGAAACTGGAAAAAATTATGAATTAGCCCCACAAAAAAATTTCAAATTCCTTCACTGACTAGTTAAAGCTCTGAACAGACATTAAAAAAATAAAACAAGTATACCATAGAAAAAAATTATTACTTAATGTTTTAAAATAACTATTTAATCAATCAAATCACAAGCTTTGCAAATGATGAAGTTATTCAATATGTTAACGATATTTATACTAACTTTAATGCAGTAATCTTTATCTTATACAAATTGACTTACGTAAAACAATCCATAACTTTGAGTGACATATTTATAACTTTATAAGTGTAAAATTCTTGTGTCTTAATTTATTGAATGTATGCAATATTCAAAAAATGAAACTGTTATTTAAATAGAATGCCCATTTTCAATAAAACCTACTAAAATTGTGAGAAACTTGAACAAAATTCCATTTTTCTGTCATAACAAGTATATTCCTGATTACACAACACAAGTATTATGTTCTTTTCCCCAGGTCCATATAGCAAAGCCTGCGAAAACGGAATCACTGTATAATACAATCCTATCTTAAAAGCCCCATCAGTGGCCAAGAGGTTTAGGCCCTCGAAACTGGTAGGCGGGAAGTTCGAACCCAATCACGCCATCGGCCTCATCGTTCGGAGATTTCCGTGTTTTTTTTCAAACCTTGCATTTTCATGTGCAGGGGTGGGAAAATACATCATTTTGCTCACCAGCGGCGAGTGGATTTTCTCATAAGGCGAGTGCACTTTTAGTGTTTGAAAAACTGTAGGCAATAGGCACATTTTGAGAAACTTTTTTAATCTAGATATTTTAACTTTCCAAATTATTACAGTGTAAATATGGTACTACGTTCTATCTAATATTAATCTTAGCTCTGTTATATATATTTCTTAATATTATAGAAAAAAGAATTATGAAAATGCATTGTAGTAATAGTAATTTTGTCTGTAATAGCGTGCGATTTTGTCATAACCATTGTCAACTGTGTGTGTGTTGCATCTTGCAGGCTGGTGAAATAAATCCTTGGCTGGTAAGAATTTGAAAAAATTCCCTACCCCTGTTCATGCGTAAATACGGATTATGTTCCCTTAGAAAGACCCCCAGGGACGGCACTCTCCCCTTTAAGCATCACATTCCTCGTGTTGATAATTGGTCGTCATAAACACAAACAAACCTGTCTTAAAAATAAATCTCCATGGTCCTGGAGAAATTAATGCTGTACGATTATATAATTAATAGTAAACCTGCTAAAGAGTGTCAGCTTTATTCCAGATTAGAAAATTTTGATTTCGATTTTTAAAAAAATTCTGCGTTTAATCTCAGAATTAGAAACATTATTTTTCAGTAAAATTTAAAAATAGCAGTAAAATTGTACACATCCCGAATTTTGCACTGCACAATAATATAGGGCATGGTATATTTTTAAATATATTACCCATTTTTCTTTTTCACTCTTTTGTAAACTTCAGAAAAGTACAAACAAATTAAAAAACTTTAAAAAAGATTTTGAGACGTTTTCGACTGGAAAAATGCAAATGAAACAGTGGAAGACTAACTAAAACTAAACAATGAAAAGAGATTCGAATTCCTTGCCGTTACTTCTATACACAACCATTTTAGCAAATCAGTCTGCAAATGCTAATGAGAAAAAGGGTCCAGGATATAATGCATGAGGCTCTGTAATGAATAAGAGTCTTGAAATAGCTGGTCGGGAAAACACTTCTTAGAAAAGATGCTTCACAAAAAACATTGGTCATTATTGTCCAGCAGAACAGGTGCGTCAGTCTTATTAAGGGGTAATCTTGTAACTTGCATATGAAAAAAAACCACCTGCCCTGGTTCTGTTCTAACTCAAACAAGCAAGATAACTGTCATCCTTCATGCAAACATTCCATAGTTTTGATTGCCTTTTAGTTTAGATAAATAATTTTATTCATGAGCTCAAATATTTAAATCAATAAACCTTACATTATTGAATTAATGAATAAAAATACTCTTGAAAATGGAATTTGTATGCAACGGCATTTTAACTTAATCTTATTTTTTTAGTCCTGAAAAAGGTATAGAATGCAATTATAACAAACCTGTGTAAAACAGAATCTCCTAACGTCAATTAAAATTCCATATTACCAAGTTTTTACTGCAGTAAATTATTTTTCCAATATAATTTCTTCAATCAGACAATGAAACCACTTTTGCACTTCCTATTGTGTAGCACTTCCTACTGAAGTACTATGGTAATATAAATACTATAAAATTAAGAGTCATCCAGATTTGTGAGGGATGAATTTTGTTTGTGTTTCATAGTTCAATAAATAAATATAATATAGAAAACCTGATAAGATGGAATTGAAGGGTACAATGAAGCATGCCTCAGACAGTTTCAATCTTAGCAGGTATACCACTAATTAAAAATGTGTCATATTCTCCATGCAAGAAAAAAAATTCGGTTTGAGAAAGGATTCCATTACAGACAAGTTTCGTTTTCACATGGTTCACTCTCACTGTATATGTATTTCTACTTTCTTTAAAAGAAGATTTAATATACTTTATAGATAACTAAACACACTGACAAAAAAGTGTTTTTTGAGGATGTTACTGATTAGTATTGAGCTAAGTATAAATATGAAGAGCTCGATGCTGATATCATCTGAGCAGGCAAGACGCGATATGGTAGCAAAGTTTTGGAATTTTTACAGAACAATGATAATTCATGTACGTCCCTTCAAAACTCCAAACTGAAAGTATTTCTTAGGAAAAAAAATCAATGCTTGAAAAAAAAAGTTTGTAAAAACAAAACCTTTCTATAATGGAATATTGCCTTAATTGATAAATTTTATGGCTCTAGTTAAAAGAATTTAAAATATTTAGAATACAGAATAAGATTGAAACCTGCCTAAAACGGAATTTTCCCTTACTTTGCGTTCCTGTTTTAGCACTTTTTACTTACACTGTACCCTTTTTGGAAGAGCTCCAGGTCAACTGTCTGAATTTTATCATGCACAAAGACTAACCACCTTCTTCACAGGATGTAAATCCTTTAGATTATTGCGTCTAAGGATTTTAGAGGCTAAAGTAAATAGCAAACAACACAGAAGTTTGGACTCTCTCAAAGCTTCCATCCATATTGCATGAATGAGACAGATGACCTTTTAAAATGATTCGTGCCACCTTCGGACAATGGCATAAGAAATTATCTTCTGTAATTGATAAAGATGGCAGTCAATTTGAATGAAATTGTTTCCAGGTAAACTTTCATGTATGATGTTCATCATATTAGTGTATTTATCTTTTTCTATTTTCTATTTTTAAAATAAAATGTCTAAATATTTGTATCTGTATTTAGTAATATCAAAATATTACTTTTTGTAACCTGTAATCCATGTGTGATAATAGTTTTCTCTTTAACTTTTTATTTTGGCAGGAAATGCTTGCGTTTTCATAAAGCTAGCATGAAAACTAATTTTCGGGGCTACTTTGCGCCAGACCTGGCTTGGTCCAAAATAGCCCCAGTTTCTTAGAAATGCCAAGTTAAAAAATATTTGTTTATCAAGTCTGCTGTGTCATTACATTAGCTATATCTATTGCAAGAAGTTTTGATGGAGGAAGCTCCTAGCAGAGGCTACTTTGTTCTAAAACTTTAAAGATAGATAAAAAATAAAAAATTGTCAATTTAAAACCATACAGTTTCTTTCATTGTTTCATGTTAATTGTTTACAACTGAATTTTGACATTGAAAAATCATCATACATAATATTTTTTAATAATGGAAATGTTAGTGGAACTATGTAAAAGTGGCCCAAAGTAGCCCTGGTTGACGGTATATTCAAGGCTTCTATTTATTTATATTTAACATGATCTTGTTTTATGTAGGGAAAAGCTAGATAGGATCTTTGTGACTTCTGCTGTTTTGTGGCAAGTCAGTTATATTTTAAAATGATTAACTTTGTGAAGAGTCTGGTTTTAAAAGGAAAAAAATTTGTGAGGGTCCTTTAAAAAATCCAAATTTTTTTTTAAACAGGTATCTGTATAGCCATTTATTATATTTATAGTTATCAATAAATTGCTATTAAATCATATAAAACATAATGCTTAAAATTGCCTTTTTACCATTAATTAATAATTAATCTATTTAATTCATTTTTATCATTAAATATTTTTATAGCCTTATTATAATTGAAAGAATCAGGTCACAAGAGAAATAAGAAGCATTAATTTCATCCCAACTCAGTGAAAGAAACACTGTGACATGACGATATAGTCATGAAAATCTCTTGCAGACAATTTTTGTCTGCAACTTTCAAAGTTTTTGTTTGATCTAATAATTTTTTTAAAAAATTGTCCAAAACTTCTGTCCCCCCCCCCCAGTCTTACACACGTGTTTTCCTGTTACTGAGATGTCATAAGAAATATTGTTTTGTCATAAAATGCAGAAAAGCAGGCATTTATCACACACATACTTTATTCCCCACCTTCATTCCCATTTTTTCCTGCAGCTTCTGAGCATGCAGGAATGAATACAAGCTTTATGTTTTGCAGCTGCTAAGAGCAACTCTCATTATATTGAAAAACAGGTACATATTGTAGAATGGTGTCATGAGATAAAGTAGGTTATATGTGGTACATGTATATGTGAAAACAATGAAAAAAAAAAAAAAAAAAAAAAAAAAAAAATCTTGGAAACACATTTTTAAAGATTCTACTTTGGCCAAAATATTAATTTAAAATCACACTGGCTAAAAATTTGAAAAACACACTTAAATTAGTCAGAATAGTTTAAATAAATTACAATATGAACTAGAATATTTGATAAGAAATTCTTAAAATAAAATAAGACATTTATGCCACAGAAAGAACAAAATACAAAGTAAGCAAAATATACATACTTCATCTTTTCCAAAAAGAACTTTTGTAGAAAAAGAAGATGAATTCTTCAACGTATTTGTTTCAAATGAAATTTGAACCTGAGGAAAAAAAAAAAAAATCAAATTATACTTTGAATAGTTTTATGTTTAATACATCATCTCAGAGAAAAAAAAAATAGCTGTCCAATTCAGAAGAATCTTATACTATAATATGAGCAAAACTTTTAGGTGTATGTACATGAAAATTTTATCTTAAAACAGCTCTAATAATTTTGACAAAATTTTGTATTTTATCATTTTGGGCAAGAGAAGACCATTGGCCATTTGATGTGTTTGGGAAAATTTGATTAGTGGGTAATTTTGGGTCAGGATCAAGCTATTTATATCTAAGGAAATGTAGGATCAATTTTAATGAAATTTTGTTCCCAACAGTTTTTTGGCACAAGAAAACTATTGGGCTAGGTCATATGCTCATGAAATTTTGATTAGTAGTTCACTTTTGGGTCAAATCAATATTATCTAAAAAAAGCCACTCTAACAGTTTTGACCGAATTTTGTATCCTATCGCTTTGGATTACAAGAAAACCATTGGGTTAAGTCACATGTTAGAGAAAATTTGATTAGTGGGTCATTTTGGGTCATGCTAATTTTATATAAAAAATAGCTTGCATGATTTTAACAAAATTTTGTATTCTACCTTTTTAAAAATCATAGTAATAGGTTGCATGTTCGAGAAAATTAGATTAGTGGGTCATAATAATGGCTTAAATGATTTTTATTAAATTTTATATACAATTGTTTTTAGGTGAGTTTGTAATTATGTAAATACGTACAGCTCATATTCAAAATATTAGAATAATTGAGAAAAAGTAATAAGAAAAAATTATTTGTCATTCATTTATTTTTTATACTAAGTAAATGCAATTAAATTTCTTATAAATTAAATCTGGAATGTTTAGATAAGATTTTAACATTTATAAAATATAAAATACAGCACAATAAATTAGGTATACAGCTTCCTTAAACACACCAGAATATTAGAATAAAATTTAGATTGGTTCAAAATATTAGAATATTTTATTTTACGCATCAATATTACCTTATGAATATGAAGTAAATGGTAGTTAATATTTTGTAGCATCCCCTTTAGCTTTCATAACAGCATACAATCGATCTTGCATACTATATACAAGGTGTTTACAAACATTTCTATCAATATTAGCCCAAATAGACTTTATACGTGCCACTAACTCAGTTTTACTTGAAGGAGGATTTTCTTGAAGTTTTTTCTTCATTATACACCATAAGTTTTCGATGGGATTAAGATCTGGTGAATTTGGTGGCCAAGGAAGTACCTTAATGTTGCATTGGCGGAACCAATTCTTAGTTGACACCGAGGTATGCGGGGACGCTAAATCTTGTTGAAAGATGAAATCATCTTCAAATAAATCTTCTGATGATGGAATCATGTAATATTCTAAAATTTCTTGATATATCAGAGAGTTAACCTTTTCGTAGACGATGCATAACTTTCCAGGTCCTTCTGCACTCATACAACCCCAAACCATGACACTAGCAGCAAATTTTACGGAACGTTTAAGGCATTCTTTATCAAATGCTTCTTGCTTCATTCTCCAAACTCGAATACCTTGATTACCATATGAAACACAAAACATACTTTCATCACTAAATAATATATTTTTCCAATCTTCATTGCTCCATAAACGTCTTGATTTACACCAATTCAATCTTATACGCTTTTGTCTTGCAGTCATGAGAGGTTTTGTTTTCGGTACACGAGATTCAAATTTAAATTTATGGAGACGTCTTAATGTTGTCGATGTAGAAACTTCAACTCCTTCTTCTTTCCATTTTTGGTGCAAGAATTGCACACTTTTAAAACGGTTTTTCTTAACTATAAGCTTCAGTTTCCTGTCATCTCTAGCAGATGTTTTTCGTTTTCGGCCACCATTTCGGCGATTATTTTGAAATTTTCCAATTTTTGAATATTGTGTTAGTATTTTACTAACGCTCGATTGCGAACAATGCAAATAATTCGCTATAAAACATTGATTTTTACCGTGCTGATACAAATCAACCATACGAAGTTTAGTAGATTCAGGAATATCACTCACACGGCCCATTTTAAGACGAAAAAGAAACAAACTGCAAAAAAGAATACTGATTTTAAATAAAATAGTCTGAATTTAATCAATGATGCCACCAGTTAAGAATTGGTAATAATTAAAGGAGAATTAATGTGAAATATTCTAATATTTTGAACCACTTGAATAAATATTCTAATATTTTGACTTTTCAAAATAATTTTTTTGCAATTAATCTTTTCAAAAATGATATTAAATTTAAGATAACAAGTAAGTTTAATCAACAATAAGTTCTTAATAAAAATATCGTTTGCATATTTTCATTAAAAGACATTAAATTACCAAACGATATTTTCAATTTCTAAAAAAAAGGTAATTATTCTAATATTTTGAATATGAGCTGTAGCACCTATTGTTGTCGCTCAGTCTGTCCGCATATAACAACGCAAAAACTACCCAACCGAATCGTTTGAAATTTAAAATACATAATTATAACATACTTTTGTCGAGTCATTTCAAATTTTATAAAAATCGGGTGGATAGATCAATTACAGGGACAATCAAAAGGATTCCGTTACATTACGGTCAATGGGGAAAAAAGTTTCAAATGCATTTTAATCGTTTGAAATTTAAAACATGATTATTGTGCAATTTTGTCGAGTCATTTCAAATGTTATGAAAATCAGATGCATAGATCAATTAGAGGGACAATTTAAAGGATTCTGTTACATTACGGCCAATGGGGAAAAAAGTTTCAAATGCACTTTAATCGTTTGAAATTTAAAGTATATAATTATTATGTAATTTTGTCGAGTTATTTCAAATGTTATGAAAGTTGGATGCATAGATCATTTACATGGACAATCAAAAGTATTCCATTACATTACGGTCAATGGGAAAAAAGTTTCAAATGCATTTTAATGATGTTACACTCATTCGAACATAATAGAATTGGCATGAATCTATGAAATATATACTAAAGTATGCATTCTGTACAATCTGTGATGCAAAGAATTTTTATTATTAAATTACAGGGCTACACAAAAGTATTCCACTACGTAATGCTATACGGGAGAACACATGTTTGAGGCGTATTTTAATTATATTCAACTATTTCACATTTTATGAATAAGATATATGTTGCTGAGGTGTAATAAAAATTACTTCCTGCATATTTACAGAAACGCAAAGATTTCGACTACTATACTGCATCCGAAGTACGCTCTACTATATCAGCAAGATCTGAATATTTTTAAAACTTCATTATCGTACGAACGCACCTCATTTGCTACGTTCACGTGCTATTTCCAACTTGTTTGATTAGTAGAAGACCATTGTTCAAAATCAAATTTGTTTAAACATGTGACATAGCTATCAAATTATTACCAAATTTAACTAAATTTTCAAAGTCTGTTTCTGATTTAAAGTGCATTTTTACAGGTTTTGAAAATATTTTAAATGCAAGTATTAATGATTTGAAAGTAAAAATTCCTTATAATGAAATTTTACTTTTAAAAAGTTAAATAACTGGAAATTTTGAAAAGGATACCAAAAAAAAAAAAAAAAAAAAAAATTTCAAAAAACCTGTGGGTGCCATATTGGATAGCACTGCAGTAGACAATCTTTATAATGCTAACCTGAAAATTGAAGGTTGTGCTTGTTATAGAATTGTGCATTATGCTAATCACATTCACAAATAATTAAGCTTGTAACCATGGCTAAATATGTTTGAAACATATTACAGTAGAAGATCTTTATAATGCAATTCTCCATATAACGCACAACTTCTCAGATGTAAACAAAAAAGAAGCATCCAATAAAGAAGCATCTGAATTTCTAGATTGTTAGAAATTGCTACTGTCTAGAAAACAAAATTTAATGCATTAGTTCCATTTTATGTAATTAATTTAAAACTTTTTAATGAAAAAAATTAGTATTACAATAAATATTTTTGAAAATGATTAATATAATGTATGATTTGGGTTCAGGTACATTTGGGCCATTTTAAAAAGTCTATTTAACAATATGTGAAATGATCTAATACAAAATTTCTAATATAATATCTAATAAAATATCTAATACAAAAATTTATAATCTGGACAAGGAATGCAGTACAAAGATACTCTAATGTATTTTGATATATTTCAGGCATATTTAGCTACATTTATGAGGCAATTTTAATGATGTGTAAAATGTGATCCCTATAATGCAAAATTCTATGTAACACACGACCTTGCGTTTTTAGGTTTGTGTTATATAGATCTTCTACTGTATCAATATACAGTAGAGGAGCTTCATATTATTCCTTGGAATAAAAAGTTGTGCAGATTATAATTTTTTACATAATATTGATCATTTTACACATAATATTTGAAACTTTAGTTTCTTAAAAGGTGCTCAGCCAATAAAGTATCCAAGCTGGGAATTGAACCTGTGTCACCAGTTTGTACACCAACATTTTACCACCTGAACCACTTGGAAAGACACCCAGCCTGGCACTTCTCACTATCATATGTTGCCAAGGCTACAACTGCAGTACAAGATGGAATATTTTTCGTGAGCAACCTACTCTATGACAAACATGAAACTATAGAATATCCAGCATCGATGAAATGGAATAAATCTGTATAAATCTTGAAAATTTTTCAGTTCCCAGAGTAGGTGGCTCATGAAAAATATTCCATCTTGTGCTGCTGTTTTAGCCTTGCCAATTTATGATACTAGTGAAAAGTGCCAGGCTGAGTATCGTTCCAAGCAGTTCAGATGGTAAAATGTCGGTGTGTTACATCGATGACTTGGGTTCGATTTCTGGCTTGGATACTTTTTCACTCTGTTGACTATACACCTTTTAAGAAACTAAAATTTCAAATAATTATAGAATGCAAGGCGTGAGAAATTTTCTAATGAAAACTTCCAAGAATTATATAGATTTATTTCATTTTACATATTGTTAAATTAATTTCAATAAACATGGTCCAAACATGCCAAGACCAAATCATTCATATTACTCATTTTCAAAAACTTTAACTGTTATAATAGCAATTTTTCTTTATTAAAAAGCTCTGAATTAACCCTTTATGCACTGACGTACTTTAAAGTACCATTGAAGAAAACTTTATATAAAACTTATTTATTCTATCTATTAATAAAAGTTTATTATTCTTTCAACACAAAACACTCTTCTCAATCAAATTTAGATAGAATAGAGAAACAGTCGAAGCTAAATATTTACAAAAAGTGTTAGTTTTATTATTCATTTTTATAGTTATTTCTTTTCTTTCTTTAAATAAAATTATATGAAACATATTCAACTGCAAAAGTGTTTCCATTTATAGAGAGGATGATGATGCATTTAAACTCATTGTTTTTTTAAGAATTGGGATATTTTCAAAAGAGTAATTTTAGTTAATAAATCTGATTATTTTTTGTAAATATTTCAATATATATATATATATATATATATATATAACTACTGATATATTTAATCAGTTTTAATGAAAAAAAAAATCTAAATTCCACATTAGTATTATCAAAAAATTCCAGTATACTTTCAGATATTAAAGAAGATAATTATTGATGTAGATCAATTTCTTGATAAATAATTTGGTAGATAAAAGGGTAAAGGCAATAAAGATGAAACAATTATATATTAAATTTAGTCTTCTAGAAAGCAGTAACTTTTTACAATGTTGGAATGCAAATTCTTCTTAAATGCAAAATCCATTGTTTATGACAGAAATGTGCATCATATAAAGAATTGCACTATATAGAATCCAGTTATAAAGGTCTTCTACTGTATTATATAGTAAATAAGCAAAAAAACCTTGTTTCTTCCTTAATTAACAGTGTTATGAATGATGAAAATGGTACCAAAAGAAATGTAATATGAGTTGAAAGAATTTTAATAAAGGAAAATATTCAATACTTAAGCAATCAAAATTTATATTTATGAATTACCAATGTTCCAATTTTCCCATTGCTTGAAATTATGATGAAATACTTGTTCAGAAATTCAGAAATTATGACATCATGAAGCTTTCCACAAATTAAGCCTGAATTCTAAATAAAAGTAAGAAATAAATAAAATAGTATAAGAAACAAAATCATCTTAAATAATATAAATAATGGAACTAAGGAATTAATTATTTACGAATGAAAGTTCTTGAATGTTGAATTCTAATGATCTGTTTCTGGCTGATTCATAAACGGAAAATTTTTGGACATTAAACTTGGAAAATCAGGAAATGAATAGAATTAAATAAGTTGCAGAATTCAATCAATAAAAAGATTCAGATATACTTTAGATTTCCCAATTCTCTACCGAGAGCAACAACTATTTTTTCCAAATAGTTAAAAAATAAATAGTTTTTTTTTTTTTGAAACACTGAACATTTTGTTCAAAAATTTTTGTAAACGCCACATTTTGGAATTTTTAACTTTTGAACTCATAAACACCGCGATGTTTCATCCATAAATTACTGTCTACAGTAAAATCTCCAAACAACAGACAACTCAGGAGAGCGGAAAATGTCTGCTATTTGGAGATGTCCGCCATTGGGAAAACCTCAGAGATTCAAAAATTGCTAAAAAAAAAAAATTCTTAATGTTTCATTAATTGACTTTTATATGTCCCAAAACCTGTATCATATGATCAATCAGAAATTAAATTGTTTTTTAAGCAATAAAACTGAAATAAAATTGTGCATACCTGTATCAACTGTCTATTATAAAGAAAAAAAAAAATTGAAGTTATGATACACACATTTAAAACAAAAGGGAAAATGATGTATGTATTATGGAATTCTGCAGATAAAGAAACTTGTGCTTCTAGTGATTAATTAGCAGAAAATGCTAATTTTTTCCTTCCTAGGACTTTGGCAGTGTTGAATTCAGGCATTTTTCTCTGGGAGGATCTTCTGTGTCTGGGGACGGGGCAGGGATTATAAAGTTCCAATGAGGGGAGAGGGGTTCACTTTTTGATCTTTAAAAACATAAAATCTCAAATCTTCAGGGGGTATGTTCATCCCGTTCCACCCTTTGAATTTAACACTGGGACTGAGGGGGAGGGGGATTTTCCCCAGCTTACCCTCTGCAATTTTCTGTGAGCACAAAATTTTTTGACACATCAGCTTACTTAATTTAAAGGCTTTTTGACTTTTTACTTAAAAAAAAAAAAAATCTTATTAAAAATTATTTTTCATCCTTTATCGCCAAAACTACTGACCATTATTCAGAGGTTAAACATACAAAAATTTAGGTTTTAGGAGTGGGGATTGAAAAACTGTCTGTTAAATAGAAGTGTCTGCTACTCGGGAGTGCCCATTATGGAGGTTTTACTGCATATATATATATATAAAGGAGGAATAAATTTTCAGGGACTACAATAGCCATCAAGACAATTTTTGTACAGGAAATCATGACCACAATCCATTTATTCTGTATCGTACACAAGGGCAAATTTATTTATTATTTTAACAATCAATGAAAACATTGTAACAATATTTCCAACATACCTATTTTCATTTATGTGATATATGATGACATGATGAAAAATGTTGGAAATATCACCATTCATATCTAAATATTGTATTATGCAGAAGAATATATATATGCTGTGCAACTGGCCAAAATTCAATCCCTTCCAATGATGCCATCAAATTTCATTCAAGAATAAATCAGTGTTGAATTCAGTGAGTGGTCCAAAAGGGACCTCTCTTCCCCCCTTTGGGACAAAATTTGGAATTTGGCTTGATAACTATTATTTGGCTGGTCAAATATTTGATGCTTGGTCAAAATCTCTATTCAGTGCATTCCTTGAATGCACTTCAATAAATATAATAATTAAATTGTTTTTGGGGATTTAGCTGAAATTTTATGTATATTATCAAGCAGTAGCGCCGATTTCCGGGTCTGCCGCGAAGACCCTGAAAAATATCTGCAGACCTTGCAATATCTTGGCAGACCCTGCAAAATGCAGACATGAGATTTTTTCATGGATCAGTGAATTTCTGCCGCTTCTTGGAGAATAATTTGTTCTAAAATAAAAAAAACAAAATTGGTCATCAATCTGAAAATTCGAAGATAAAATCGAGAAAAAACTCAAATTTTGTCAAAGCATTTGGGGAAAACGCCAATTTTGTCAAAGGGTTCTGAAAAAATGTCAATTTTGTGAAAGGATCATGGAAAAAACATGAAAATCATCAAAAGATCTTTGAAAATTTTCTCAAAAAGTAGCATGAAAAATGTGCATTCTGTCCAAGAATCACAGAAAAAATGAGAATTATGGTTTAAGATACTGGGGCAAAATGCAAATTCTGTCACAGAATTGAGAGAAATAGGTAGATTTTTGCAAAAAATCGCAAAAAAAATGTGAATTTTTCAAATAATAATGAGAAAAAGGAGAATTCTTTCAAAAAAAAAAAAAAAAAAAAATTGCAGAAAAAATGCAAAATCTGTTGACATTTTCAAAAAGGTCTCGAGAAAATAGTGAATTCTGGCCAAAAATCGCACTAAAGATGCGATTTTCGTTCGAAGATAGTAGGGAAAATGCGAATTCTGTCAAAGAATCATGAGGAAAATGCAAATTTCGGCAAAAGATTGCGAGGTAAAAAGCAAATTTTGACTAAAGATCGCGAGAAAATGCAAATTTCGACTAAAGATAGCGAGAAAAGGTAAATTTTGACTAAAAATTACGAGAAAAACACAAATTTTGGCAAAAAATCAGAAAAATCGCGAATTTTAGTAAACAACCTCAGAAATATCACAAATTTTGGACAAAGATCGAGGAAAAGACACAAATTTTGTTAAAAAATAATGGGAAAAATGCAAAGAATAGCAGAAAAACTCTAATTTTGTTTAAAGACAGCAGCGAAAAAACAAATTTTATAAAAGAATCGTGGGAAAAACGTGAATTTCAGCAAATGGTTGAGAGGAAAAATGCAAATTTTGACAAAAGATCACAAAAAAAAAAAAAAAAAAAAAAAAAAAAAAAAAAAAAAAAAAAAACCACAAATTTTGGCGAAAGGTCAGAGGAAAATCCCGAATTTTAGCAAAAAAAAAAAAAATCCCAGAAAAATCATAAATTTTCACAAAAAGACGCAAATTTCGTCAAAAAAATAGCTGGAAAAATGCAAAGAATAGCAGAAAAAACTAATTTCGTTTAAAGATAGCAGAGAAAAAGCAATTTTTCTGGCAAAAAATCATGGGGAAAATGCAAATTTCTGAAAAAGATTGTGAGAAAAACGTAAAATGTGGCAAAAGATCACAGAAAAAGCCCAAATTTTTTAACCTGAACATGTTGGGTACAAACAATATCTTATGTAGTAAAACCTAATAAAACGGGACCCTATTAAACATATTGAATTTTCGTTTTAGAGAGGTTTTTATTTGCTGAAAGTATAATTGCATCGTACTCCTTTTAAAAAGGACCCAAACACAATTTTTCATTGTGCGAAGAAGGATGAGAAGTTGCTTAAAACTAAATCTAATGGATAAGAAAAAGATATATAAACATAGATAAAACATGATAGACATAAAATAAAGATATCCGTAAACATAAATCTGTAATTATCACAAATTTTCATCTCAAATAGCAATGAAATACTAAAATAAATAAACAGGACTTTAGTTTCACCGTCATTTTGATCAAAGTAACATTAAAATAACTTGTAAAAGGAATAAGTACGCAATTTAAAGTGGAAAAGAGTTCTTTCAATCTTTTCTACACATGAATAAATAAAATTTTCTGGTTAAAAAAAAAAAAAAGAGCCTGTTTTATCTTTATAACATGTTCTTTTTACGAATGTCAAAATATGTCTGCAACAAATGAAATGTAAACAACCAACAGACCAGGGTTGGCAAGTTTCTTCCGCAGTGGAAAAAACTGCGGAAAAAAACCATGGAAAAAACCGGCCGGAAGAAATAGGTTTCTTACAAATGGAAGAAACTGTTTTTCTTTAAGAATTTACCATATATTTTCAATTTTTGTAAGATATAATAAATATCTTCTTCCTATAATCTAATATAAATTAATTTCACTGGACCAAAACAAATTTAATTAAGCATATATGCTAAATTAATAATTGCATCAGTTTTTTAACGACGATCACACACAACACTTATCAAAAGATCTTCAACCATTGGCTAAATGCAAAGAAATTTTTCCAAACTACACAAAATCAGTTAAATGTTATCCATTTCAATTTAACCAACATATATTTTTATTATTTAAATTTTTAAAGTAGTAGTAAATAGTGGAAATTCTTTACTAATGGTAGAATGAAAGCCATTTAAATAAAAGCTTTTAATTTATATCAGTTTTATTGATGTAAATAATGTATAATAGTTAGTATATTAAATAGTGATCAATCAAAAATATGATTTTGTTTTTGGCCCAAAATCTGAGTTTTGCCAAAAACAAGGGCAAAAATTCGGCCAGATTGTAACATTTAGTATTCCAAAAATCTTGTTTCTTCCTTCAGAAATTTTCAATTTTAGTTATTGATTTAAATTGTATCGACTCAAATGAATGTATTGCAGTGAACTTCATTGTTTATAATTATCAATCATGATTTATCAATGATCTCATAGAAAATTTTTAGTTTAAACTGCATTAGATTTCAAATATTCTTTGAGAAAGTTCTAGAATAACAAATGATCATTTACAAAAATCATTATAGAAGAAAAATCAAAATGTATATACATAAAACTAAAATATTTTTTTAATTAAATGAAATTCATAAAATTAGAAAATCTTTCTGTGTCATGGATGAATTAATTACATATTATTGTATATGAAAATAAAGTTTTTGGATTATTAACAGTTTTACATAATTAATAAATACTATACATATAATTAATTTCAATTATGTATATTTATGTATGTATTAATTACTTTAAAAGGTACAATTTAATTAACATTTTTTTGGATGTTACCATTTTCGGCCAAAAAGTAGGAAGGTCACCTAAATTCAGTTTTGGCTTTAAAAACCTGTTTCGATTTATCCTCAGTATTGAAAAAAATTCATTAAAATCTTTGTTTTTCTTAGTATAATGCAACATAGTATAGCAAAAAAGATTTTTAGCAGTAGGATGCTGCAATCAATTTCTCAATTTAAATTAAATAAAAGCAAAAAATGATTTTTTTTTCCCCCACAAGTCCTACACTTCAGGATAGTTTAAAAGCATTTTGACATACCCATTGATGTTTTTAGAACACTAATCTTTTAAAATCAGCATTGAAATATTCATTCTAGATGAAAAATATAAAAAATTACAAACTTATTTATTAACTGTGTTGCACAGTTTAAAATAATGCACATTTATATGAATATAATATATTTTTATATGAAAAATAAATAATTGTAGGTAGTTTCATTTTCTTTCTTTTTTTTTTAATAAATGGAACAATTAATAAAAAACCCCATTCCATAATAAAAAATCCCAACCTCTACAGTAGTAAAAATCCATCAACTGAAAATGTCTGCTGAACCTGAAGTTTGTTATTGTTACAGGCCAAACCCGATTTTAGGCCAAACTAAATTGGCCTAGGCCAAACTAGTTTATCCTAATGCCCATCGGATAGACTAGTTTTTCCTAGACCAAACCGGTCTATCCTAACGCCCATCGGATAAACTAGTTTTTCCTAGGCCAAACCGGTCTATCCTAAGGCCCATCGGATAAACTAGTTTTCCTAGGCCAAACTAGTCTATCCTAAGGCCCATAGGACAATCTAGTTTTTCCTAGGCCAAACTAGTTTGACCCAACTCTTATAGGATAAACTAGTTTGGCCTGCTGTTTATTGGTCTGAACTAGTTTCTCCTAGGCCGATCTAGTTTATCCTAGGCCAATTCAATTCGGCCTGATTTTATTGAATTCAATGACCGCCACAGCGCCAACATTCTAGTTTGTCCTAGGCTGATCTAGTTTATCCTAGGCCAATTTAATTTTACGTGTTTTTAGCTTGCAGGCATTAAAGCCTGAGAAATAATGGGCTCACAGATTCTGTATGTATGAATTTACGTATGTATGTACAAATGTACATGCGTATGTATGTACGTAACACGATAACTCGTGATAGAAATATCCGATTTGCTTCAAATTTTGGATGCACGTTCATTGATATAAGGTACTTTTCTGATTAATTTTGGGAATTCATTGGATAAGAATAAAGGGGAGCAAATGGGAGGCTAGTCCCCCACCGTTAATTTAGAGAAATGAATTTTTGATGCAGAATTATCAGTTTTCATTTAAAATTTTAGCTATAAGATCATTCTGACTAGACGCCTCCATGATTAGTTGTGGATGTTTATTGTTTAAGTGTAAAAAAAGGGCAATGTAGGTTAACCCCTCCCCCTAATTTAGATAAATGGTTTTTGACACATAATTTATGGATTTGCTTCACATTTGTATATAGGTTCTTTCTGATAAGGCGATTCCCTGAATAGTTTTGGGGATTAATGGTTAAGTATGAAGGGAAAAATTACATCTCTTACATAGAAAAAAACTAGTTTATCCTATGGACATTGAGATAAACAAGTTTGGTGTAGAAAAAACTAGTTTATCCAATCGGCATAAGGATAAATTAGTTTGGCCAAGGCTAATCTAATTTAGCTCGAAAACGGGTCTGGCCAGTAAAAAACATATCTTTCACTAGAAAAAGTATAAATGTGTGTCAAGAGTCATTGCTTATAACACCAAAACAGAAATTTAACATGTTCACCTTAGAGACATGATGCATTGGACATGGTGTTTGCTTCTTTTTCTGCACACTCGTGCCAACTAAGATCTGACTTGCATTTATTATTATTATTAATATTATTATTGCATATTCGAGCCAGAATGAAGCTGAACAAAATTTGCAATCGAACAGCGTTTTCCATTTTTGAGAAATTAATTACCTGTCGACATATAAGATATTCTTGTCACAGCGTCAAATTTATTTTTCGTGAAGTCGTAACCGGAAATTCGATTCAAAACGTAGCTTTATTATTTTCTCAAAGATACATCGCTTTTATGAAAAAATGGTTTACGCCATTCGATTATATATTATCTGAATCTGTTAACCTTATGCATTTCCGAAAAGGAAGTAGTTCATAAATGTGTTAGGATATAGCTCTTTTGGATTTGAGAAAAGCCTTAAGGAATAACAGAGAAATATATTCACAAATCTACCTTTTACTGAACGGATTCAAAAGTTATGATATTTATAACTCTCATATTTTTTCTTTTGTTCTAAACTACATTGATTATTTAATGAATCTGTATTTGAATATTGAAACTCTAAGAATATAGATAATCATTAATACATTGTGTATTTTCCATTCTGTGAACACAACATAATTTAAAAATACATTGTAAATTTATCCAATAAGTACATAAGCAGTATTTTTTAAAGGAATCTTAATTGTATGTGAAGTAAAACCTGAATTTTTTTGCAGAAATTGAGTAGGGCCAGATCGAGCCGGACTGACAAGGAAGGTCTCCATTGGGGGCATACTCAGAATTTTTTGAAAAAAATACGAATTAAACTACTCATGTAGGTAATAAAGGATCAGTGAAAATTAGCGGCGGAATTACATTATTAGATATGTAAAAAAATAAAATAGTTTAGAATAATTGGCGTGAAAAGCTGAAAGCGACGTGGGATTTGGCGAGCAGTGCATTTCCTCGCCAAAAGCAGACGATTTTAAAGAATCTGAAAATTGATTTTAATTGACTTCACTGTTAAAAATCTGCAGCATTTACTGCAACGTCACTCCACTACTTTTATAGAATATCTCTCTTCTGACCAATGAGAATGTTCCATAGCACGGTGAATTGACCGTGTCATACACTGTTAAAAATCTGCTGCATTTTGTTGCAACGCACTCCACCGCTTGTATATAATATCTCTATTCCAACCAATGAGAAAGCTCCATTTCACGGCCAAGTAACCATTTTCTATACAAGCCAGGGAATGCATTGCAACAAAATGCAGCACATTTTTAACAGTGTATTTTTCAATGTGGAACAATTTTAATCAATTTAAATTGTGTTTTAAATGATAAAATATATTAATTTCATTTTGTTATAAGTACATATAAACGTATATGACAAAATTACACTTAAAGTAAAAATGCAAAGCTAAAATTACTTAAACCAAACTTATTTAAATAAATTGAACATAGAAAGTTTTTTCTTTAAAAAGTATTCGAAGCGTAAAAGCGTATTTTTCAAAATTTTGTTTTTTCGCCAACCGGAGATAAATCGCCAAATAAACGAAATTTTTATAATTTTTTTACGGACGTTATAAGGAGGTTCCGCCGAAATTTTTCTTATAAACATATATAACTATATGAGAAGAACATTCTGTAATTTTTTCAGATTTTTCTGAGTATGCCCGTACGAAGACCTTCCTTGTGAGTCTTTTTTCACTGATTTTTGTACAGACAGAGCTCTGCCTGTACAAAAGTAAATAACATTAAAGTAAATAATAACTAGTGAAAAATGCTCCAAGGAGCAGTGCAAAAGCAGAATATGATTTTAATTGAGCATTAAAAAGTAATGGACAAGTGCTTCTGTTAATTACTGAGCATGAGGAAGGATAAGGGATCCCTTCTTGGCTACAACTCACTTCAATGCCAACTTTGAAAAAATCATATTTGCGCTTTTTCCATATAAAAGAAATTTGCGGTTCTTTAGTAGAATTTTCCACCGTGCTTTAGATGTTAACCAGGGGTGTAGTCATAAAAATAACATAAGATATATGCCCTAAGCAGACGGATATTCTAGAATGTGTATACTATAAGCTTTCTTGAAAAACAGAGGGTATATGGTGTTCTATTAAAAAGTCCAGAAGGTGTACGGCATATAGCCTGTACTACATCTCTGATGTTAACTGCACTGTTCACTCTGCACTATACTACGAATCAATTTTCTGTGCAATTATTCACTTAGGGTATGCTTGGTGTCAGTGCATGAATGTGATACCTGCAGGAACTAGGTATCTGGCATTATGTCGCCTTCCTTTACATTTATGTCTAATTAAGCTGCATCTTTACTGGTTACGTCTTTACACTATACATTTTTATAGTAACTGCGACTGATTTGTTTTCACGGAAAAAGCGCAAATATGATTTTTTCAAAGTTGGCATTGAAGTGAGTTGTAGTCAAGAAGGGATCCCTTATCTTTCCTCATGCTCAGTAATTAACAGAAGCACTTTTCCATTACTTTTTAATGCTCAATTAAAAACATATTCTGCTTTTGCACTGCTCCTTGGAGCATTTTTCACTAGTCCTTCTATTTTTCCATATTCCATAGGGATACTGCACAACTTGTTTTGTATTTTATATATAGAAAACAAAATCTTATTTTATTGAAATTAAAAAATGCTACATACTCTAATACTCTGGTGTTACAAATTAAAAAAAAATTTTAAACAGGTTTTTCTATACCAAAATTCTACAGTGGTTTTCAAAAAAAAAAAAAAAAAAAAAAAAAAAATCAGTTTTTTACTAAAGTGAATAAAATAATAAATCCTTTCAAAGAATAGATTTTTCATTCAAATATCCATTATTTTTGCCAAAAACAGGAACTTTTTTTATGCAAGAGTAAAGTTTGATACAAAAACCATGCTTCTTTTTTTTTCTTAATCCGTACTTATTACGGACTTATTAAAAACGTACTCCACCGCTTTTATAGGAAACGATTGCTTTACTGTGTTATGGAGCATTCTCATTGGCCATAAAGAGACATTCTATAAAAGCTGTGGAGTGACTCTGCAACAAATGGGTCAAATTTTTAACAGTGCACTGTTAAAAATCTGCATTTTGCTGCAACGCCCTCCACCACTTGTATATAATATCTCTATTCCAACCAATGAGAAAGCGCCATTTCACGGCCAAGTAACCGTTTTCTATACAAGCAGGGGAGTGCGTTGCAGCAAAATGCAGCAGATTTTTAACAGTGTGCATATCCTTGGTGCTATAGTTTACAGGAGTGGTACATTGTTCAAAATTTGAAACTTTTGCTGCATCGCCACTCCATCACTTTGATAGAATATCTCTATTTTGATCGATGAGAATCCTCGATAATGCATTTAAGTAATCGTTTTCTACTTATCTACTATATCGTTTCCGTATATTTATTTTTTCAATCAGCACCAAGGTGCGCACTTTATTAGAAGACGCGCTCTATTAGAGGGCGCATTCTATTAGAATAAATACGGTATATACTTATAGTAAATACACTTTGTTAAAGTACAGGGCCCCAATATTTGACAGGTATGCCAGGCATTTTTGCCATTGATGCCATTGTGCTAAAAACAAAATATAAATAAATGAAAAAAATGGATAAAATATAAATTTGGCATGGTGCAAAAAATTGCCTAATTTAAAATTAAAAATCAAATTTGACAGCCACCAGGGCTAGACACCGTGCATAATTATTCAGTAAATGATTCATTAAAAAATGACAAAAATCAGCATGTCAAAAATTTCAAAAAAATTCATAATTCGTTAAAAAATTAAGTTAAAAATAAGAGAAAAAAAAGCATTCTGTATTTTTTTATGCTTAATCGAATGGTGTAACTGGTTTTTCTCTCCGATGATCAGAAGTACCTTAGATTGATGACTGCTATTCTTTTATTTCATCTTGTAAAAAAACTGTTTAACGTAAAGCTATGAATTTTTGCAGGATTAATTAGCATCGCAAAATCTTTAAAATAAACTTTACCGCAACATTCTATCTGTAATAGAACGTTAGATATACCCATTTATGACCAAGTTTGGAAAATACGCAATTTCAGAAAAACCGCCCAGCGAACTAATGTTTTCTCGATGACTACCCCGGGATAAAAAGTTTGCCTTTTGTTTAAAAAAAAAATTAAGTTTTTTTCTTTAGTAGTTTTTGAGAAAAGTGCTGTGACACAAAATTTTTGTCCGATTTTCAGAATACTCTACAGTACACCTACAGTATGCCATAAAAAAAAATAATTTTTGTGCTATGTTGTGCTTCTTGGTCAGACGAACATTTAAAAAAAAATCATCAAAATTGGATAAGTATTTAGTTAGTTATTGCAAAAAGAAAAATTGAAAAATCCGTGTTTTTGCGGTTTCCTATGCTTAAGCATTATCGCTCAATCATATTATTGTTGCGTGCTGCCGCGCGCACAATGATAATTTGCTTGATTAAGCAAACACCATGTCCAATACATCATATCTCTAAGGTGAACATGTTAAATTTCTGTATTATTTATACTTTTTCTAGAGAAATATATGTTTTTTACTGGCCAAGCCCGTTTTCGAGCTAAATTAGATTAGCCTCGGCCAAACTATTTTATCCTTATGCCAATTGGATAAATTAGTTTTTTCTACACCAAACTTGTTTATATAAATGCCCATAGGATAAACTAGTTTTTTCTATGTAAGAGGGTAATCGTTCATTTTTCCCTTCATACTTAACCATTAAACCCCCAAAACTATTCAGGGAATCGCCTTATCAGAAAGAACCTATATACAAATGTGAAGCATATCCGTAAATTCTGCGTCAAAAACCATTTAACTAAATTATGGGGGGGGGGGGGGGGGGTGTAACCTACAGTGACCTTTTTTCCCCCTAAAACAATAAACATCCACAACTAATCATGGAGGCGCCTAGTCAGAATGATCCTATAGCTAAAATTTTAAATGAAAACTGATAATGCTGCAACAAAAATCCATTTCTCTAAATTAACGGTGGGGGATTAGCCTCCCTTTCGCTTCCCTTTATTCTTATCCAATGAATTCCCAAAATTAATCAGAAAAGTACCTTATATCAATGAACGTACATCCAAAATTTGAAGCAAATCGGATATTTCTATCACGAGTTATCGTGTTACGTACATATGCACATACATACGTACGTACATTCGTACATACATACATACATTCATGCATACAGAACCTGCGAGCGAATTATTTCTCAGGCTTTGATGCTTGCGAGCTAAAAACACGTAAAATTAAATTGGCCTAGGATAAACTAGATCAGCCTAGGACAAACTAGAATGTTGGCGCTGTGGCGCCATTGAATTCAATAAAATCACGCCGAATTGAATTGGCCTAGGATAAACTAGATCGGCCTAGGAGAAACTAGTTCAGACCAATAAACAGCAGGCTAAACTAGTTTATCCTATAAGAGTTAGGCCAAACTAGTTTGGCCTAGGAAAAACTAGATTGTCCTACGGGCCTTAGGATAGACTAGTTTTGCCTAGGAAAAACTAGTTTATCCGATGGGCGTTAGGATAGACCGGTTTGGCCTAGGAAAAACTAGTTTATCCGATGGGCATTAGGATAGACCGGTTTGGCCTAGGAAAAACTAATCTATCTGATGGGCATTAGGATAAACTAGTATGGCCTAAAATCGGGTTTGGCCTGTAACATTATTAAAAAAATTACTTATCTTTGCAAAAATAATATTTTTAATAATAATTAAATTTTCCAATTTAGATTTCATGTAATTATACTTTAACTCTTTTACATAGTTAATGTACTTTAACTTTGAACATTTGTTTTGGTTTCTTCCATTTCTTCCGGTTTTTTCCAGTTTCTTCGACTGTCCTGGAAGAAATAGGTTTCTTCCGGAAGAAACCCAACCCTGCAGCAGACCAATCTCCATATTAATTTGAATTTTAGGTAGTATTATTTCTCATTTTCAAAGGAAGCAGATTTGTGCAACCCCCCCCCCCCCCTGTTCTTCAGACTAATCACTAGAGATGAGTTCCGGCCAGGGCTGTAGCTAAGGGGGCACTATGGACGGAAAAGATTCCAAGGTCACTAACTGAACTTATGTTCAGAAAATTCTAATGAAATCCTGTTCAAAAATCTAATTTAATGTTGAGACACTTTCACAGTTTTTCAGAATTACTAAATTGTTTCTAAAATAAGTGTTTTAACACTCCTTCATCCTATTTTCACACATGAAGCTAACATGATGTTTAATTTTGCACCAGTTATACACTCAAAATTTTCACCATCATATACTTTTTTCAGCATAAAATGACGTTGTTACAACAGTTAAAGAGAAACATAGTACCTACAATGAGAATATGCACTAATATATCTTTCTGCGTCAGAGAGAGAGAGAAAAAAAATATGACCCCTCCCCCCCCATACATTATCTTAAGTCACTCCTATTGTTCAGTTCTAGCTATGGCCCTGGTTTTTTGTTATCAGAGCCCGAGCCCGATAACAAAATTGTGTGGTCTTTATGGTATTAAAAATTTATTGTTATGTTAATTATTTATTTATATTATTTATTTATTTATATTATTTATTTATGTTTATTATTGTATTAAAAATTTATTATTATGGTATTAAAAATTTCTTACATGGATAAAATTGTTAAATGAAAATTTAAATTCAATCTTATCAAAATCCGTGTCAAATAAAAATATACTTGACTCTTAAAATTAATCTCAAATTTTTCCCTAATTTAAAACGTAAATTCACATGTTTGTGACTTAAGGGTGTATTCGAAAAAATGCTTTTCCACCTTCAACAGCTCGAAATTTTCCGATACAATTTCAGACACATTTTTAAAAGGAGAAACAGAAAACTTGCTGATGAAATTTTTGAAGAGAGTTACAAGGTGCCGTGTGATGTCATTTTATGCTCCATTCATTAGAATTTGATTTATGAACAATTATCTTCTCCAGGGTGGCTACAGAAATGATAAAAAAAAGTTCTCTGATTTTTTCCCTGACTCTCTGATTATCTGTATCCGATTTCCCTGATTTTTATTATTAAAAAACATATACGGTATCTTTTTAACATATGCTGCTTTCTCGTAAAACACACTTATCCAGCTTGCAAATATCTCTTTTGAGAGGAAAAGAACAAAAATTGCACAGTATTTAGGTAATTAGGAGAGGTGCCAAGCATTATGATTTATCCATAACTATTATGGATACACAACAAAAGTCATGGCATTATAGGCATCAGATAAAAAAATTGTTGATCATTTGAAATAATATGAATTTCGACATAGGGTTGCATATAGAACACAAAATTTTGTCAAAAGATTGTAAAAAAAATTGCCCATTTCTTCAGTTTCGTGAAAAAAACATAAACTTAGGCAAAAGATCATCAAAAAGTGCAAATTCAGACCCAAAAAAATGCAAATTTCATTCAAGGCTTGCATAAAAAAATTAAAATTTCATGAAAGGTTTGCATAAAAGCAAGAATTTAGTCAAAAAATGCACAAATTTCATCTGAAGGTCATGAAAAAGTGCACAAATTTCACTAAAGATCACAAAATACACGAAAATTTCATCTTAATATCATGAAAAATGTGCAAACCTTGTCTAAAGAATAAGAAAATGCGTCAAAATGTGTCTAAAAAAAGTGTGAATTTTGTCATAAAATCGCAAAAAAACATGCAAATTTCGTCAAAAAATCACAAAAAATGTTTCAATTTTGTCAAGAACTTGCAAAAAACGCACAAATTTTGTGGACAAAATGGACAAATTTCACAAATAAGAGAAAAACGTGCAGATTTTATTTAAAAAAATCATGAAAATTTTGTCAAGAACTCGGGAAAAATGTACATTTTGTGAAAAAATCACAAAATGCTTGCAAATTGCATCAAAAGATCGCGAATGAACTAACTTTTGACAGTTTGGGTTTTTGGAGCAATTTAGCTTTCCATGCAGACAGATATCACATGGCAGCAGTACGAATTTATGTCTTTTTATCTTATCTTATTATTGATTTAAATGTAGCCTGTTTGACATCAAATCAATGTTGTTGGTAAGGTGAAAACAGAAATATTTTCACATAAAGAAAAATTTCTCTGATTTTTGAGAATTTTTTATAAAGTTCCCTGATATTTGCAGATTGACAAACTTCCCTGATTCCATGATTTCCAGAATCTGTAGCCACCCCGTTCTTAGTATGACACTTTTTTTCGTTTCTAGATCTCCCGCTTCGGAAAAATCTGCTCAAAATGACGTTCTTGATTGCTTTTTTGGCAATATTTTATGCATTTATCAAAGAATCCACAGTCACAGCACTTGGTGTACTTTCTAAATAAGACAATTTGCCAGTTTGATGCATATGAGAGCAAAAATGAATTTAAAAATAAATAGGAAAATAAGCAATTTGAATCGAAATACACCCTTAATGAATAAATGCATGAAATTTGCAGAAACTACTATTTGTATTCTGGCGAATCGAACAACTTTTATCAATTTTCTGTAAAAAATATACATCTTTAATTATAATTGATTCCATTCTCATAACAATCCTCCGTGATTGATAAGTGCCTGAAAATCAACATAAAATTTTAGAAAAATGACGTTGTTACCCTAAAGGTCCAATGCATTTATATGAAAAGAAGAAACACTGAACAATTGCTTTATATCAAAATAACATGGTAATTATGTTTACTTACAGAAAAAAGTTGACTTAAAAAATGTATACCGTCCTTAGCATGAACAGAGTTCATATTGACAAATAGATAGAACAATCACTAACTTTCATAAGACAAACGACTATACCTCATGCACAATAGAAGATTAAATAATTTGCAAACCTCCAGCTAACTTTCGTCTATTAATAACAGAAGAAAGTATTCTTTTCACGTTATGTAACTAAATAAATAAATAAACGAAAAAAGCAAATTCATAGCAAAAAGCAAATTTATAGCAAAAAGCAAATTTATAGATGTGTTTATTTTGATTGGCAACATTCAATAGGTAGTCGTTGGAAATTATGCAGACATAAGTCTGTAAATATCTCAAATTTTTATTTGAAACAGCAATGAAATACTAAAATAAATAAACACTACTTCGGCTTCCTGTCATTTTGATCAAAATGATTTGAAAAGGAATAAGTATGCAATTTTAAATGGAAAAAAGTTTCTTCAATCTTTTCTACATATGAATAAATAAAATTTTATGTGCTGGTTAGGCACATGGGATTGTGAAAAGACACTATTCCCATCAAAAGTTCGCGAAAATGGCTAGGTCTCTGTCAAAGAATCGCAAAATAGATGCAATCTTCGTCAAGGGATTGTCTATAAAAAAACATGATTTTCTTCAAATGATTGCAGAAAAAATGCAAATTCTGTCAAAAAATGGGAGGGGGGATGTGAATTTTGTCAGAAGATTTTGTAAAATACAAAGATTTCATTGAAAAATCGTAAAAATACACAGATTTCGTTGAAAAATTGCTGAAAAAAAAGCAAGTTTTGGCTAAATGTTCATAGAAACTAGTCGTTGGGGGCCACCCTAATACTTACCCATCATGGATATGTATATGAAAATAAAACATGTGAAACTATTTATACAATGCATTGCAATTCATAAACAAAATTTAAATATTGTTAATATACATAGTAATGCTATATTAAAGAGCTGCTGATGTACCAATTATATAAAACGCCAAACTACTCAAGTAGTACCGAACTGCGTAAAAGAAACATCCTTATAACTCCAAAAATAATAATTCTATTAACTAACAATTAACTGCGTCGGATTAAGCGTCTCATTTCCAATTAAAATATATCCCTGAATTGAAATTTGAATGAAATACAGGGTCATGAAAAATTGAAGAATGTGGAAAACAAGATTACAAATATCTCGGCAACTAACAATCCGATCGACTTCCTTCTATATGCAAAATGTGTGTTATTTTATTGCTTTTTATGTCCGTTCCTTAGAACAAAAAAATTCGAAAATTTTTATGTACCTTTCATCAGAACGAATTTTTCGAGAGTCCGAAAAAAATAGTTCCGGATAATCGAGGTTGCTGATATTAAATAGGGTTCGTCCCATTCTTACATACTAACTACATACAAAATTTCAAGTCTCTATCTCAATTTGTTCTGGAGATAGAGCGTTTACAGACAGACAGACAGACAGACAGACGGACGGCAAATTTTTTTTCTAAAAGTATGTTTTTCGGAATCTCCACTATCTAAAACGTGTAAATCCGTCAAAATTTTTTTTTCGATTTTCAAAACGATTGCAAGACTTACCCTATACTATGTATGATGGGTAAGTAAAAAAGCGAATTTCGTAAAAGTATCAAGGCAAAAAAGCAAATTTCATTAAAAGGTATGCAGAAAAATGCAATTTTCGTCAAATAGTCAGAGGAAAACACAAATGAATGCAGTGGCGTAGCTAGGATGGGTGACACCCGGGGCGGATGTAAAATGGTGTCACCCCCCCCCCCCCAAATCCACCATATTTTTCAATCACAATTCTACATTATTACAAATAAAATTTCAACATTTTTTTGCATGCCTGATGTGATTTTATAGATAATTCAAGAAATGGATACAAAATTAAAATTTAAAAATAAACTAGTTGAATATGCCAATCCCAAAACTTTCTTCTATCTCATACGTACATTTTAATATTTAAAAAAAATAGTTACTCATTTTAATCAGGGATAGGACGAATATTCGGCCACTATTCGGTATTCGACCCTTTTGCCGAATATTCGGTTGGCCGAATATTGAAGGCTTGTTGACCGAATACCTATAGCCAAATATTTAGAGATATCTCACCGAATATTGCTGATATCTCGCCGAATAGTTAAAGATATCTTGCCAAATAAATTTAGGATTTGAAGAATTTCATTTCTTGCAATTTTTTTTTCCTCTAATCCAAATTGGTTACTTCATTTATGAAGTCATTCTCATTCTTACTTGCAAAACATACAGTTATTCAGATACTAAAAATTATACAGCCTTTCTGTATTGCCTATAAAGGTTGGTGATATTTTAGAAAATGCTGCCCAAGTTGGAGATTTAATTGTTCAAGAAATGTCTTCATTAGAGAATATGTTACAATTCAAGATATAAAAACACTTATCCAAAAAAAAAAAAAAAAAAAAAAAAAGGAAAAAAGAAACACTACCTTATTTTAAAACACTCGAATATTTGTTAATGTGGTCAAATTCCATGCACATGTAAAAAAGGCTCTTATGAAATTCATAACTTATTTTCTATGACGTGAGAAATGAAAAAATTCATTCACTAGGTGTATTAACGAAGATTCATTTTCAAAATTAAACATCAAATTTTACTATTCCTAATACAACGATACATCTGAAAACAGAACTGGTGTCAAACTAAATACAAATTAGATGACACAACTTGCTTTATGAAGATGGTTTTATAAACATTTAAACAAATTCTAAATGCTCAATAAAATAATTTTTTTATTCTATAGTTTTCACTTTTAAATAATTATTTGCATAATTACTGGTTTAAATATGTAACATTATGTATATATTTTTAATTTACATCTTCCTTTATTCATGTTGTTATCAATTTCTGCTTATCCTTTTAATGCTTGTTGAATAAGTGGAATATTGTATGCGCCGATTCAAATGTCAAATATTTTGTTAACATATGCATTCTATTTTAAGCATAACCTTTTGCTTTAACGTAATTTGTAATTTAAAGATTGACAACTGATTTCCAAACAATCTCATTCTTACGAATTTGCTTATTATTAGAGACACAAACTCTTAATGATCAAATTTACTTCATTAAAGGTTACTTCAGAAAATATTTCCTTATGAATTCTGAGAGAGAGAGATTAAGAATATTATTAATTTTGAATGCAAGAAAAGATAAAAGTACCATTTGATAGTAAAAGTGAAATACATTGTTTATATTTTAATGGAAATATTTTACCATCCTGACTTACTGAAAATCAATTTAATGTACATCAAGATAAAAGAATATAATGCAGTTTCATAATTTTTTTTTTTTTTTTTTTTTTTTGTGTGTTAAAATAAGTGTTTCAAATTTAAGAATACATTTAAAAGCACATTTAAGAGTAATAATTATTATTGAGTGCCTATTTTTTAAATTATATATAATCAAAATTTTTTTCTTTATTGGGAAAAAAAGTTAGTATTCGGCCGCCGAATATTCGGCATTCGGCCTAAAATTTGGCCGAATATTCGGTATTCGTCTATTCGGCCAAATCACTATTTGTCCCATCCCTAATTTTAATTCAATACCATACCAATTTTGATTTTCATCTTAAATTTCTGCTTCAGTCAATTATTCGAAGTAAAAACGAATTTCCGTCTCTGCACGAGCCGATGGACAATAGAATGATAGGCAGATTTTTTTTCCAAATTTAGATAGGACCTACTTGCCATACCAAAAAATAATCATATACAAAAAACTTAGTTCAGTTCTAGAACTAATTTCATACACTTTTATGTTGTGCAATATTGAAAATGGCATAAAATTCGCTATTACAGCGCCTCCTTCAGGCAGATTTTTTTCAGATTCATGGCGATGCAACTAGCCACTTATACAAAAAATTTCGTTCAATTCGATGCATAACTTCATGTACTTTTGGTCAGTAGGTACAATATTGAAAATGGCACAAAAATCGCGATTGCAGCACCCCCTTCAGGCGGATTATTTTCAAATTCAGGGAGGACCAACTAGCCATAGTCATACACTTACACAAAAAGTTTGGTTAAATTCGATGCATAACTTCATATACTTTTGGTCGGTACAATATTGAAAATGGCACAAAAATCGCGATTGCAGCTCCCCCTTCCGGCGGAATGTTTCAAAACTGAAGGACTTGCTTGCCACAGCCAAAAACATTCACAAAAAATTTGGTTCAATTCTATGCATAACTTCAAACACTTTTTGATGGTAGAATAGCTACATACACATAGACAGACAGACAGACACACACACACAGACAGACACACACACAGACACAGGGACAGACAGACATTTTGTAAAAACATGTTTTTTGGAATCTCTGACCCCTAAAACGTGTAAATCCGTCGAAAACCGGAAGTCGAAAAAAATTTCGATTACAATAGTTTCTTCTATTGAAGATAGGAGAAAGTAAAAACTAAAAAGTTCGTACATTTATAGGAAAGCCTATTTTGATTTTTTAACAAAATTTCTGTACTGTATTCTTTATCGAAATAAACTTATGCTACGATTCTTATCATTGCTTTTTTTTTTTTTCGTAATTATTGGTTCATTTTTGAACAATTATTTCAAAAAGTTACCCGTCAATACACTTTTGAGACGCAATATAGATTATAACCTAAAGTTTATGCATTTTTGGAAGTCAAGAGTGCTGACACAGACTAAAGTATAGATTATTATCTTTTAATATGGATTATATTGTATGCGAGTTTCATCTCTAAGAAAAAAAAAGGGGGGGAGAAATGAATGCATGGCATCTATAACATGGGAAATGACGAAACCTTTTTTAGTTTATCTGCAGATGCAGACCTCCCATATAAGAAATTACAGGGGCAATTCATAATTCATTCCATACTTCTCATAAATCAATGTGGTACCTATATGTAAAAAAAAAAAAAAAAAATAGTAACTAGCAAAAGCCATGCTTTGTTTGGATTCGCGAAGTATTATGCTATAAGCAGTGGCGTTGCTAAGATGGGTGACACCCAGGGCGGTGTCCCGTCCCCCCCCCAGCCACAATAATGTCACCCCACCCCTTAAAAAAAAAAAAAAAAAAAAAAAAAAAAAAAAACAGGAACTATTTATTACCCAACCCATAGTCCGCATTTGTCAATGTGATGGTTACATATAGAAGAAAATTCTTTCATTTTTTGCTTTTGCTACCCACTCATCGGATAGGTTGGTTTTTGTTCCCTGATGCATATATCTTATTTAGACACACCAATCTGTATAAAATTTCATATTCTCAAAGAAAAGAAAATGAACTCTATTACGTCATGTGCAAGAAGTTTAATTTTAATTCAAAATTCTTTTCCAGAACTTTTAAGATTATTTGCGAAAAAAGATTGGGTGTCACCCCTTAGAGGGTGACACCCGGGGCAGACCGCCCCCCGCTAGCTACGCCACTGGCTATAAGATAAATATTTTAAAGTAATAATATATTTTTAAAATTGCTTTTGCATCTTTATTAAGCAAAAATTTAATTTTATGTTTCGGCGCATTTTAATTTTAAAATGTATTTCAACCAAATAACTAAGAATTTCCTCAGATTGTTTATTTACGAAATAAGACTGGTATAAATAAAAATATTTTCGAAGTAGAATTATACAAAATATTAATTAATTTTATTTGTTTACAATTCTTTTATTGCCACTTCACAAAAACATAATGTAATTCTTTTAAAATTCATAAATATCGTCTGCTTAAATGATTTAAAAAAATAAGAATAAATTGTGTATTTGAATTCCTAACACAGAAAAATACTTTTATAATTGAATGTTAATAAGAGAATTTTCGCAAATTTTAATTCATTAAAAACATGCTATAATTATTCTAAAAAAACGTATTTCATAAATTTTATAAAAGAAATCATGAAACTATACATAGTTAAAAGGAATGAAAGAGTTTGAAATTGTTTGAAAATGTAAAAGCAATCAGAATAATGAAAATATATTTTATTTATTTAATGATGATTCTAGCTATAATTACTGACCCCATGATTTAAGTTTTTCTTCTGAAAACGTACGTGTTTCACTTCTTATTTGAAAAAATGCGTTCGTAATGGAAATACATGTAAAATAAATTAAAATAATAATTTTTTGAAAAGTATTTCTGTAAAAAAAAAAATAATATTCTGCAAATCTACAGATCATAATTTATATTTGTGTTTAATTTCAAGTCAAAATACTGTATAGTTTTTTTGTAAAGTGTACGACAAAATGTCATTTGAGTGGCCTAGTAGAGGATTCGCTTCGCTCATCCTAATAATAATCTTTTTTGTGTGATAAGCTGTAAATTTCATTTTTTTTTTCCAGAATACTTTCCCAAAATTTTATAAGATGATATATATATGTACTTGAAAATAAAGATTGGGTGTCACCCCTTAAAGGGTTACACCCGGGACGGACCGCCCCCTCCGCCCCCCACTAGCTACGCCACTGAATGAATGTTTCTTATTTATATATATAAAAAAAAGCTATCCAATTGACTTTCTTCTTTCATAACTCTGGTGAATTTTGTTAAATTGATGATAATTTTACATGCAAAAAAATTGTTAATGCTGACAGAAATAAAATGAAGCATAAAACTTGAATAATTTGATTTCCTGTAATTTATGCTTTTATCATCAATTTAATTTGTATTACACTATTCTTTGACTTAAAAAAAAAATTTCTTTTAAGGTGCTTTTATTTGGTTGATACTTATTCCGGAGATGATTGAACAAACTGTTGTTTTTACACGCAATAAACTAAAATTTTTGTACCATACCCATTTTTCTACAATTTATGTGTTAAACTATTGTTAAATTACTATAGTTGTTAAGACAGTGAACTTAGTTTCATTGTAATCTAAAAGTAGATATGATCTGTATACTTTTTAATTTATGTTCTGTAATTAAAAATTTAAAAAAAAGAAAAAAAAGACAACTACCGTAGAAATTATTGAGATTGATCTGAGCATATTTATTGTAATTTTTTTTCTTTTAATATCATTAATGAGAATACTTATACACAATGTGTTTGTAATTTCAAAAATGTAATGTCCATGCACATTCTTGAGTATTTTGCAGTTTTAGGAGTCATAATACGTCAATTTCATTGCTTTTAGCTGTTGTCTGTATAAATTCAACTTTTCAAATACTACTGTTTACATGATTATAAATGTTTTACATGCATATGCACTTATTATTATTTTTTTTTATTCAATTTCAGCATACTTTAATTTTACAATATAGAGTATTTAATGTGTTTTGTCTAAGTGGTGCATGGGCACGTGCATATGTGCTCAGTAGCTTTAGTGGAGGAGAGTTCAAAATATTTTCAGTCTCAGCCATACTTCAAACTTGCGCCCATGATTGTGATATAGCGATTTTTTTAATGAAGCCATATCTGGTAGCATTTTGTATGTAGTGTTAGCTAAAAGCACTCAAAAATATTCTGAATTTACATTAGACTGCCAAAATAACATCGATAGTCAGCAAAAATCTCTAAGGTGGCAATAAAATATTTAATATAATGTTTAATTTTCTTTGCTGCATCAACTCGCAATATGATATAGTAATGTTTTTAGTGTAGCAATATACAGATATCTCTACTAGCAGATATTGTCCAGCACAGCAGCAGGTGCTGCAGATTATTTTAAATTTTGCAGATTAATTCACCAGCTTAAAAAATGGCTGAGCTTTGCAAAATAAAAGCAGAAATATATTTTAAATTTCTAGATTTATAGTATTTGTTTCCTAATTTTATTATATTTTCTTTATAAAGGCAAATTTTTCTTATTTTATAGGATATTGTTTTAGTAGGCTTGTCTAGCACTGTCGTATAGTAGATAAATTTTGGTATACTGCAGATTGACACACAAAATTTTGCTTCTAGCAGATATCTAGTAATATTTTTTATGTGTTATCAAAAGGTGGTAAGAGGTCTAAAACATTCTGAATTTGCATTAAAATGGCCAAATTGCATCAGCTCCTGGGGCTCTGCCTCAGATCCCACCGGAAGGGCCAGGAACGCTCCTTCAGACACCACCTCAGTGTTGTAGTGGTAAAAAAAAGCACAGAATATAGAGTATAGGCAAAGGGTATATGCCGATGACATGAACATTCATAGCTAAGGTAAGCGAATACTTTATTTGATAAACAGGAGGTATATGGAGCTTCTTAAAAATTCCATAGGGTACACGGAATTTACCTCCACTATATCCCCCCCCCCCAAGTTCATTCGTCTTGCTTCGCTTGCCTTGTAGCTTGGCAAATCACATGTTCAGCTACACCCCCTCACTACCCAGCTGTGGGACCAAAGTCGGCTCCTATGTTATCAAGAGCACCGTATACCTTCTGTTTCTCAAGAAAGCTATAGTATGTGCATTTTAAGGTTTACTCTTTGGTTTGAGCATATACCCTTTATTTTTATTAAGACTACACCACTGGTGAGAACTTAGTTACAGTGAGCAATGAGTATAAACATTGGTTCCTTTATTCTGATTATAAACAAATTTGACTTTTAACTGAAAAGCTAAATTAATAATTTGATTACATAGATCTCAATTTATGTACAAAAAGTGAATGAAACTAAATAACAAAATAAAAGCAGAACATTTTCAAAAATTTAATTTAGAACTAGAAAAAAAAAAAAAAAAAAAAATGACAAGTAACAAGCTGTGCTATATTAAGCTAAAACATAAAAAAATAATCTTTCTACTGATGAATAGTTTGAACAACAATTTATCAGGGCATTACAAAATCAAAATTTTTCATTATTGCCCACCAAATTTCAAGCCATAATGCATCGAATATTTTAAAAGAAAAATAAGATTTAGTAAATGTTTGTGTTCGATATGCCATTACATAACATATGGCAAAAGTATTTCATCTGTATTTAGTATATTAATAATTAAATAACACTGTATACAAATATACAGTTGAATAATTTATATAAATTAATGATTAACCAATATAAATAGAGGTTAAGCACTATTAAGTACTTTATATAATAGTGCTTATGTAAGACATCATGCAAGGCATAATTAAAAGCATATTAGAGTAAAACGTCCAAATAACGGACACCTCGGGAGCGCAGAAACTGTCTGCTATTCGGAGGTGTCTGCTATTGGGAAAAATCTAAGAGATTCAAAAATTGCTAAGAAGTGCCTTAAGTGTCATTAATTGACTTTTATAAGTCTTAAAATTCTAATATATGATCAATCAGAAATTAAAGTTATTTGCTAAGCAAAAAAATTAAAATAAAATGGTACATTGCTTTATACACTGTTACATTCATGCAAAAAATGTATTTTAAAATTTTCCTTTAGCATTTAAAGATTACATTTTTTTTTTCAATGTGAATTTTTAACCATGTCAATACTTTTAATTTTAATGAATCAACTTTTTTTTTAAACTGCTGACTGTATTTTGCCACTTCTTAAAAGTATAAAATCTCAAATCTTCCGGAGAGGAGTGTGTGTGTGTGTGTGTGTGTGGGGGGGTATTGTGATGCTCCGGAATGAAATGTCCCTCAGACCATCCCCTGAATTTAATACTGGATGTGGGAGGGAAGGACCGAGTGGGACCCGTCCCACTCTTTATCTGTAATCACAAAATTTCGACACATTGCCCGGACAAATTTAAACATTTTTTTCTTCGTTAAAAAAAAAAAAAATCATACTTTATCGCAAAAGTCACTGTCCGCTATTCAGAATGTCCGTTATTCAGAGGTTAAACATACAAAAATTTAGATTTTGAGAGTGGGGATCGGTAAACTGTCTGTTAAACAGAGGTGTCCGCTATTTGGGAGTATCCGTTATGGAGGTTTTACTGTAATATATTTTTTATTAATTTTGAGTGGTTAAAAACAATTTTAGATAGTTGAAAACATTTTCCTGAATAAAACTATTTTTATTAAATGAAAATTACGAAAAAAATGAAAATGCGAAATTAGGAAAATCCTCACGTAATGCAAAGCTACGAGACAAACCATACTCACTAAAATACTCTAAATCAGTGTGAAGTGAACCCGATTATGGGACTTTTTAAAAATAGTCAACTAAATATTACGGAAATGTGCGTCTGCATAACTTTTAATTAAAGCGGTACAGAAAATGGACTGCAACAAATTCTGGATATTAAACGACATAAAATCAATAAAATTATTTAGACAAATTGTCAAATGTACTCGAACATTAAGCATCAAATAATTTAAATAAAGACTTCACTATTTAACATGAAATAAACTTAAAGAATACCGTTTTAGATTTTACAGAAGCGAATGAACCATCTCCTAATCCATCCATAATACAACCCAATAGCAATTAATGGTACTAGTGTGGTTAATGAGAATAATCAAAATAAATATTTGAAACTTTGAACTTTAAAGGGAGGGGTTTATAGCGGCAGATCTGAAATACGCGAAAGAAAAAATTTGCATCTAATTTTTGTTTATATCAAACCATGGAATCATACCAAACAAGGATTGAGAGAAAAAACATAATTTAACAAAACCGGCTAACAAAAATTACATTAATAACGTTAATCAAAGTTCGCAGCGCTGATGTTCCTAACCTACCTATAAAATGTAATAGATTGGATGAATAGCATGTCTCCTTCAGTGTAGATGGCGCTACATTATATAATCACTGGAATTCACAATTCTTTTGTAAACCAATATTTACAGTGTTAGGATAGCTTTCTCTCTCACTAAAGTCTATGACATCAGATTTTTATAGAGTTGAGTAGAAAATCTACTTATTACAAAAGTAACACTTAATTAAAAAATTTATTTATCCGATTTCTCTCAATTATAATCCATTTATTCCCATTTATATTTTTATGCCGACATCACTAAACTCAATAGCTATATTTTAACTAGTAAAAATCTTTAATAGTATTTATTTTTTTTAAATAATTTTTTTAATATAAATAGTAGCATTTCGTCTGCTAAACGCATACAGGAACAGATAATAATACTTTCTGTTCCTGTTACTAGTATTTTTTTAATTTTTCTATAATTGTATAAAGTTATATCTATCTTACAGAGAATATTCTTTATATATTGCCGAATTCCCCAGCTTCTTATTTTTGAAAGAATTAATTCTCAAAGAAAAACATGACTTGCCATTATTTGTAAATTATTTTTAATCTTAAGGAAAACTTTTAAATATGCTGACGTCAAAATTGTTTTTGAAATGACAGGGAAGTATGAAGAATTATATTAGAATCTGGTCATGTAAAAGAAAAGGTTTGTATCGCATACAATTAGTTTGACGTCAAATATGAAATAATTTATTTTAAAATACATTTTTATTGTTTAATAATCTATAACCATTTTTTCTCCTCGCAAACGTATGTCTTCTTCGAATAATTTAATTATTGCTTTATAATACTTTTCTAGCCTATTTCTATAGTTGCTCCATTTGCAAAATTCTTCTGAGCAGTGTAATTTTTTTAATAAATAGATGATTATGACTTGAAAAGTAATATTTTGATTGAGGAAGAGAAAAAATATAATATATCAAAATAGGATATAAATTACTCTTGCATTTATATAGTGTAAATGTTTATATTCTTCAGAAATTTCTTTTACAATTATTTTTCATTTATTAATTATATAGGGCCAGCAATGGACATCCTTCAATATTTTTGCCTTATAAAGAAGTAACCAATTTCAACTTTTATTGTTTTTTCATAACACCTCCTTATATATTTTATAATCTTACATTATTGTCAACACTCTTAACCCTTTGTACTCGAGAGGTGATTCTCATCGACCACTAGTGTCCTACGTAAATGGTGCTCCAAATGCTCTAGACACTAGTATTTCAAATGTAAATGATGATGTATTAAAAGAAAGAAAATATTGTAATTACATCATAAGAACTATATTTATATGCAGCTTTTAAAAAGAAAAGAAAATGTTAAAACAATAAATACATTACTATGCATTAAAATCTGTAATTGGAGGAATTTACGACATTTGACTCATAATCTTTCTAAACAGATTAAATTTAAAACTACACATTTATTTCATGTTTCTGTATAATTTTTTAAACTATTGTTGCTAACTTTAAGGCAGTTCAAATAAAAATATTTCCTTTTTAGCAACAAATGCATTTTTATAAGAATTTTAAAATAATAAAATCAATATGTTTTCCTAAAGCAGTAAATAAAAAAAAAAATTACCTCACATTTAGAATGAGCAATCAATAATGTTGCAAAATAAATTAAAAAATTAATTTCTGGTTAATATTTTAAAACATTGGTTCCCAACCTTTGGATTAAGGAAAAATCAAAGTTTATAACAAAAGTATAGCTTTTATTTGACCTGTTTTTAAAGCATAACAAATAGAATATTTTACATTTGCAATAATCTATTAGCTTAAACTAAATCTTTGTGAAAAGTGTTTTCTTAAACAGTTAGTCAATATCATGTTGTGACTTCGTCGTGAGATATGGTAAAGTTGGCCCTCTGCTCTTGAATTTGAGGATTATAAATTAGGGATGGGACGAATAGTGATTTGGCCGAATAACCGAATACCGAATATTCGGCCAAATTTTAGGCCGAATACCGAATATTCGGCGGCCGAATATCAACTTTTTTTTTCCAATAAAGAAAATAAATTTTGATTATATATAATTTAAAAAATAGGAGCTCATTAATAATTATTACTCTTAAATGTGCTTTTAAATGTATTTTTAAATTTGAAACATTTATTTTAACACAAAAAAAAATATGAAATTCTTTTATCTTAATGTACATCAAATTGGTTTTCAGTAAGTCAGGATGGTAAGATATTTTCATTAAAATATGAAAAATATACTACACTTTTACTATCAAATGATACTTTTACCCTTTCTTGCATCCAAAATTAATAATATTCTTAATCTTTCTCTCTCAAAACTCACGAGTCGATATTTTCTGAAATAACCTTTAATGAAGTACATTTGATCATTTAGAGTTTGTGTTCCTAATGATAAGCGAATTCGTAAGAATGAGCCTGCTCTGAAATCAGTTTCCAAGCTTTAAATTACAAATTACGTTAAAGCAAAAGGTTATGCTTAAAGTAGAATGCATATGGTAACAAAATCTTTGACATTTGAATTGGCACATACAATATTCAACTTCAGTATTCCACTTATTCAACAAGCATTAAAAGGATAAACAGAAATTGATAACAACATGAATGAAGGAATGTGTAAATTAAAAATATATACATAATAATGTTACACATTTAAGTCAGTAATTATCCAAAATATTATTTAAAATTGAAAACTATAGAATAAAAAAAAATATTTTGTTCAGTATTTAGAATTTATGTTTAAATACTTATAAAACGATCTTCATAAAGCTAGTTGTGTCATCTAATGCGTATCTAGTTTGCCACCAGTTCTGTTTTCAGATGTACCGTTGTAGTATTTGGAATAGTGATATTTGATATCTAATTTTGAAAATGAATCATTGTTAATACACCTAGTGAATGAATTTTTTCATTTCTTACTTTACGGAAATAAGTTACAAATTTCATAAGAGCCTTTTTTATATGTGCATGGAATTTGCAGACATTAATAAATATTCAAGTGTTTTAAAATAAGGCAGTGTTTTTTTAAATAAGTGTTGTTATATTTTGAATTGTAATATATCATTCTCTAATGAAGACATTTCCCATACAATTAAATTCCAACTTGGGCAGCATTTTCTAAAATATCACTCACTTTTATAGGCAATACAGAAAGGCTGTGTATTTTTTAGCAATCGAATAACTGTATATTTTGTAAATAAGAATGAGAATGACTTCATGAATAAAGTAGCCATTTTGGATTAGAGAAAAAAAATTGTAAGAAATGAAACTCTTTAAATCCTAAATTTATTTGGCAAATTTTATTATATCTTTCACTATTCGGCGAGATTTTACCAATATTCGGCCAGATATCTCTAAATATTCGGCTACAGGTATTCGGCCGAAGTATTCGGTCAACAAGCCTTCAATATTCGGCCAACCGAATATTCGGCAAAAGGGCCGAATAGGCCGAATACCGAATAGTGGCCGAATATTCGTCCCATCCCTATTATAAATCTTTTGAAGAACATTTGAAAAGCCTAAAACCCGAAGAAGACTTTTTAATTGATTCAACTTGCAATTTTTTTTTAAGATACTGTATTTTTGGGCATATGAGTTTAAAAGTTAGAAATGTGCTAAGTGTGGTGCTTCTGCCAGGTCAGTGGATATGGTGTTTATTTTTCCCCTTATTCAAAAATTTTCTGAAAATTCTGCAAAGTTGTCATCAGTACAAAAATTCAGAATATTAAGAAAATATTGCAAATTTGGACAAATGATCACAAATAATAATAATTTTCATAAATCATTCACAGAAAAAATAGCTCGCTTCATCAAAGATCAGAGAAAAAGCAAGAATTTTATCAAGGAGTCAGTGGAATGCAAATTTTATTAAAGGATTGCAGAAAAAACATGAACTTCATGAAAAGATCGCAAGAAAATGCAAATTTCGTCAAATAACTGTTGAAAAAACGGTACTACTCTTTTATCCCGTCGACCAAAATACTATCGCCAAATTATAAGATTAAATTACACTAGAATAATTTTGAAACACGATTTTCAATCGGTAAATTAATTATAATCAATGTAATTTTTTCATTTTTGGGTGAAAATAGTCCGGGCCAGGATTCGAACCAGGGATGTATTGGCTGAAGCCGTCAATGCTCTACCAACTGAGCGATTTTCTGCAGTTCCATATATTGACCTTCAATTTATTCTGTTGAGCTGATCCAGAGTATCAGACCAGATAAAAGTGATAGTTGAGATTAATTGGGTGAAATAATCCTCCAGTGTTCGTGTCCGGGATAGCTCAGTTGGTAGAGCATTGGCAGCTTCAGCCAATACATCCCTGGTTCGAATCTTGGCCCGGACTATTTTCACCCAAAAATGAAAAATGGAAAAAGTACATCTGTTATAAAATTAAATGCCAATAATGGATGATCGTGAATGTCAATTCAATGACATTAAATACGTTACACATGTTTAAAAGGTCATTAAGTGATTTTTATTTCGTCTTTTTATTTGTATTTTTAATAATAGTCTACTAATTATTTGTTTTTTTATTATTTAAAATAAAAATTACGTCAATATGTATAATTTGGCTATTAGTTTGGTGATTTCTATAATTTGGCAAAATCGGTTGACAGGATAACAGAGTAGTACCAAAAAAACATATTATTAATTAAAACATAAATATTTTGGTTTAAACTGTTTCTTTTTTTGTATACCAAAACATTTATCAATAGAACGCTTATCTGATTTTCATAGCATCTAAGGTCCGAGTTCTCACAGTTAAATAAACAACTTTAACGCACCTCCCCCTCCAACTAGATATTAATATTATTATGATTAAGATTCCATGTTCATGAAATGGTTAGTAGGAAAATACATTAATTCATTTTAATTAATATTGCATCAGATTCATAGAAATCCTAATTAAATAAATAACTGTATGAATTTGTTTATTTTATTCTGTATGAATTTGTATATTTTTCTCTGTTGAAATTCTACATGTATTTTCTCTCTTTTTTTTCAGGTGCTTTCAGGAGTTTTTTAAATTATGAAAGCTAAGCACATTTTTTCACTGTAAATTTGAGAGTTCATGCAGGTAATAAAAAATCATTATCATGGATGTCCATCTGCAAACAATTGAAGATTCAAAGTATAATGATGATAACGATGATTTGCCACTTGAACAAAATTCAGTAAATGTACCTAATACAGAAATTGTAAAAGATGTTAATTCTGATATTTCTAAAGGAGATTCAAGAGAGCTAGAAAAACCTTTTGATAATACTGAGGAAGATCAACATCATCAATTGAATAAAAACTTAAATGTTAGAGAAATACATGAAACATCACCTTTTAAACAGGCTGTTAAAGGATTTGTACTTAGTAAACTTAGCAAAAAAGTTGGCACATCTCACATTCTTTCTGGATTAACTGAAAAGATTGTAAAGAAACTAGAAGATAAAGATAATCTGCAATCAGTATCTGTACATAGTTCTGAAAGTGATTTAAGTTTGTCAAATTTGAAAATTAAGGAAGCATCTGCTGAAGATATCAGTAGTTCAATATCATGCGAGCTGAAATCAGTTGTGGCAAATGATTTAGCTTTATCTGAATCTTTGAGTATTGAAGATGCTATGGAATGTGTTGAAGAACTTAAATCTTCTGATGACAGTATTGAAACTGGTCTAATTATATCTCAAAGAAATGATGCTACTGGAATGGTTCGTTCAAATAGTATTAGTCTTCCTTCTAGCCCAGCACATCGATTTACTAAAAGAGCTTCCAGTATAAGTTATTCATCTGATAATGAAGGATCACCTCAGAGGTTTCCTCATTCACCTAATTTAACTTTTTTGTGTGAAGAAAATAAAGATAATGAATCTGATAATAAATCAAAGAAATCTGCACCTTTGGATGAAATTGAATTGAAAGATATTAGTACAAAAAAGCTTCATTCAAGTAATTATTTACAAGAAAATTCAGAAGTATCTTATCCAAATAATATATATGTTGGTGAAAAAGAAGCTGTACCTAATTTTAAAGTTATTGTAAGGACATGGTCTTCTTCTATTCTACGTGTGCTAAAGAATGCATATCATACTTTAAGCTTGACCCATTTCTTTTTATTGGCATCAATTATTATCCATAATATAAGCATAATTCCTTTCATACTGACTATTATGTTTGATACAACTGTTATAGCTTACATTTGTTACTCATATATATTTGCTTTAGTACAGAAACCAATACCTAGTAAAACTTCAAATTTTCCTTTTGTTGATCCTCATTTAGGAAATGCTTCAATTCGTGTTCAAAAGACTGCTAAGCTTCTAAAGGTAAATATATTTGTATTTAATTTTATTTTTTCGATTATTAAGTTTAATCTATTAGTTAATAATAGTTTCATAATTCTGTGTCTTCATTTCCTTGAAAATAAACTTTCCACCTAATTTTAAATAACATATTTTCGGGAATAAGCGCCATGGTGCATACGAGTTTAGCAGTTAAAAATATGCTTAAAATATAAGTACTAATTCGCAGTTTTTAAAGTTTCTGTGATTGGGCAATTCCATGAAAATGTCAACCTGAGCATCAAAATTTCAATTTCAATGAAATACTGAGTATTGTATATTGTTTTAAAGCAGGGTTGGCATGATTTAAATCAACCGATTTAAATCAAGATTTAAATCAACTGATTTTTTTAAAAAAATCATTTGATTTAAATCAATTTTTTGCAATATCACATGAATGCACATATCAAGGAAAAATGTTGGGTAAAAAGGTAGAAAATGAATTAGAGAATGATAGAATTACAAAATTTAAAGCAAGATATGGACCTATTAATGGCTGTCATTTTGCTGGAGTTTTATTAAGTCCCTTTATTTTAAATCGAAATGAAATTTTGCTTAGTGTAGAGGAAAATAATGAAGGTTTGGCATTCATTAAAGAAAAGTTGTCCAAATCTTCTCACCACTGTAGAACATTTTCAAGCAAAAAATGGTCCATTCCAAAAATTACCATTGCTTGAGAAAAAAGTTCTTGATATTATGATTGGTGGAAGTCCTTTTATGTAATGGGAGGTAAAGAGAGAATCAGCAATATTGAAATTGAATTTATTTATCGATTAACAACAGTCGTGGCTTCATCTGCTGGAGTAGAAAGACAATTTTTTTCTTTTGAACTAGTTCATTCAAAACTTCGTAATAAATTAGAAATATACAATGCTTCTAAATTAGTGTTTTTGTTCAAACAATTAAATCCCTGATTTATCCCTATTTGCTTAAAAAATAGTGAATTAATTGCGATTTTTATCATTTAATAAATAGCTTGGATTAAATGAATACAGACTCCCTCAAATCCACACAGCTTGAGACCAGAGATTGTGTGGATTTTAGAATTTTGCAGATTTCTGGTCATGGGTTTGTTTACATTTTTTAAACAGTAATTTGATTGTAAAATGCAATTGAAATTATAATGAATGCTTATAATATAGTAAAATATTAAAACAATTATGTAAGGTAATAAACTAAAATCTACTTATAATAAAATGCGTCCGAAGAAATGTGTAGAACGGTTCCAGGTTGTGCCACTCTTATCTGGATTCAACCGTTGCTAGACGCCACGTTAGGCTTAGTTAAAAACAGATGCTAAAATGATGCTTTTAAAATTTCTTCCACTTGAAATAATGTTTTTTCAGCATATTTTCATATAAAATATGTATATCAAACCCAATTATAATACATAAAGATAACAGTGGAAATGGAAAAGTTTTTTACTATTTGAGTACGATCGTATTTTATTTATCACTCTAGCACCGTCTCACACAACTTTAGTGCTGCCATCTATGAGCTACTTTAGAAGCCTTTTTGGGAATATATTGTAAAAGATAAATTTAGTTTTACTATTATTATTTTTAAATACTAGCATTTATCCGGTTAATTTTTTTAAATTTTGTTTTCTATTTAAATAAATAAGCTCTTTTTTTTTCTTCAAGTTGTTATGGATATATAAGATATCATCATGACTGCATTAGTATAACTGAAAATTATTTTTTCACATGGTCTTAAATTAAAACTTTATCTGCTTTGATGCAATGCATGCAAATAAATCAAAATTGCTCTTAAATTAAAATTTGATGATTTTTATTTAGTTTACGATATTATATATCCTTACATTTAAATGGCATTTGATAAAAAATACAAATTTCGTTTACAATGTAAGCAAATTTCGAATGGATATAATCTAAGCTTTAAAAACTGGTAGATTTAATTAAAAATTTTACAAAAGAAGCAATAATAATAATTTTGGTTTTCATAACTTACGGATTGAATTTTTAAAGTTGCAAGCTGAAGTTTTTAAAAATTGATTTTGATTTAAATCAATGCCTCCTACTATAGAAAATAGCAGTATTTTCTATAAGAAACTAAGATTTTTTTAAAAAAAGTTTTGTGTATATTAACTGCGTATAGATGGCACCAAATCTAAATTTAAAAAGAAAACTCAAAGCTTCATAATCGATGCCTAAAAGCATCGAACTAAGAATTTATCATATACCCACAACTAAAATCGCTGCCGAATCATAATAAAGAATGTATTTTAAAATTTTAAAAACTTCAATATTTAATTTAAATGTTTTGTGAAATCTTCAGAAATTGAGTTTTATTTTGCCAATTATTATTATTATTGTAATAAATACTGTTCTTTGTTTTGAAATTAAAATTTGCTCAAAAACTAAATATCAAGTAAAAAAAAAATATTTGTATTTGTAGAAATTTATTGCTATTTTTAAAATGCGCTTTTTTACAATACAAACCCTTCAAAAATAGAATCTGCATTCTGTTTGTTTCTATGAAGTATTAAAAAGATGAAATGCAAGTGAAAATTCCGTCATTTTTGACGGGGTTATATACTAGTAATAAATATTTAGATAATTAAAAATGATTAAAATATTGAAAACAGCAAAGATGAAGTAAATAATCAATAATGAATAGCTAAATAGTTATTATAAAGATGAGATACATTTTTTCCTAAATTATTCAATGAAACTTGCCCCATAAAGATGCACTACTAATTCACATCAAAATCATAAAATAAAGAAGTTTTATTTCAGGTTTAACCATACTCAATAATAAAATAAGCTTGAATGTATAAAAGCATTTTGCAAAAAGATTGTGATCAGCACTGATATTAGCAATACCTTGAAATTTTTTTCTGAAATAAATTTATTCTTCCTTCATGAAAAAGCATGAATTTAGTAATATTAATGAAAGTTACAGATCAAAATATATATAGAATTGCTATAAAAATAAAGTCCAATTTTGTCCCTATACTTGACCTGAAAGCTTCATTGTTTACATCTGTAAATTATGCACAGATTTTAGAGAGTTGCGGATTTGAGGGAGTCTACTATATTTAACTTGTTTTTTAAATTTTATCATTTTCTATTCATTTACAACATATTTAAATATATTTCTTATATAGTGTGCACAATTCAATTACAAAATGATAGAATGGCTTTAGATTAAAGCCTAGATGTTTAATTTTTAGTATCAATCAGTAACTAGAATATAATATTTTCTTAACTATATAATTATTTTTTATATGTATATTTTAAATTATAAATATTATTTATTCTTTTTTAGTTATTTGTTATAAAAAACAGCTTCATGTATTGTAAAAACATAGACACACAGTAGTTAAATATAGGATTCTAAAAAAATCAAATAAATCCGATTTAAATCAAAAAAATCTGATTTAAATCAAATACCGTATTTTCGGGAATACCCGCCGCACCCACCGTAAGCGCCGCACCAATGACAATCTGTTAAAAAAAAAAAGTACATCGACGTAAGCGCCGCACCATCGTAAGCGCCGCACCCAAGCTGCTGATATTTATACAGTATAAATCTCTAAATTCCGAAATCGTTCGTAGACGCGGCTTTTAGTTATTTCCGAATTTTAGTGATCTTCAAAAAACAACTTTAAAATGTAAGTAAAAATTATTGAAAATCATCATTAAAAAAGAAAAAAAATCACATATTTATAAAAAAAAAATCATAAATGGCACATTAAGTTATTTAACAGCAAAGCCAAGCATTTAATCTTATTAAAATTAAATATACACAGAGCATTTTCACGATTACGATTTTATTTATATGTTAGTATTTAGTTGCTTTAATTTAGGCCTACTGGTCATTACTTTTTCCCCAATTACAATGATATTAGCTCAATCTCTGTAATAAAATTCCTTTGTTCCAGGCCTAATATTTTATATAAACTGTTTATGAATTTTTCTGTTGATATTTCTTTGTTTTCTTATTTTACTATATCAAGATAAATAAACTTGGAAATGAATTAGAAGAAATGATTGGTACGGCCATCTGTCGGCAAAATGCAGAATATAATCTAGATTATACTAAAAAGTTAAATACATTTTTGGTGCTGCCATCTGTCGATAAGATAGGATAACTGAACTGTATAAATATAAAACATTTGATGATCATTTATGCTATCTGTATTTGAGGTTTCCAGATTTTAGAGACTGTTACAGTATATAAAATATTTTCACTTGAACAGTTAAAAAAAAAATTTTTTTTTCACTTAAGTGCCTAAAAAATATATTTAAAATGTAAAGAAATATCGTATAGAGACACTGACGAAAAAAATAAAATAAATAAAATAAGCTGTTGAAGAAAAAAATCATTGGACGAAAGACACTTAGATTTAATGTATGCAAATGCCTTAAAAACTGTAGTAAAAATATTACTGAAAAATGTGATGTAATAAAGCGTATTGCTATAAGAAAATATTTTTTAAATGCATACTAGTTTATGTTAACTCCTCAGATTACTGCAAAAAAGCAACATTTTGTCACTGGATCAATAACAAACAGAGAAAAATATAATAAATATCAGAAACTTATTTATAATATTATAATCTTACCTGTAAATATTGCAGAATCATTTTTCCCTTGACTGTTGATTTATTATTATTATGTATTTGTTTTTCAATTTAATAACGTTTCCTATCACTGATCCGTTATAAATAGCAGGTATGTAATTTTAATATTAAGATTTCAATTTTTTGTAATATTTATAAAATTTTCTAAAAAAATATTGGATTACATATAATAAGAGAACACTACTTCAAAATATCTTTAAAATATGAAAAATTATTATTGGAATGAAGTGAAAATATAGAAAAAAATATATACAAGATTTTATCAACATGTTTAAAAATCTTCAAATCCATCAAAATCGGAATTTTCACTGTCGGAATTAAATAGTTCTAAAAATTGTTTATCAGTTAATACGTCACAATTTTCATCTTCACTATCATCAGATTCAGATGAATCATCACTAACTGTATTTTCCATGATATTGGCTGCTTTGAAGCCCGACATAATAGTTTTAGCACTAATGTCTTTCCATGCCGATGAAACCCACGACGCTACTTCTTCGTAAGTGGCTTTGCGCATTTTTCCAGAATTTGTAAATGAATGTAGCCCTTCCATCATCCATTTTTCCCACAGTTTTCTTACTTTGGACTTGAAAGATTTATTCACAGCCAAGTCAAGAGGCTGTAAAACTTTAGTTAATCCGCCAGGGATTATTGCTGGCTCGGCTGAGACTTTTTTCAAAGCAGTTTTTACGGAATCACCTTTGTGGGCACTCATTGAGTCCATAATAAGAAGCCCACTAGGCTGAAAAAAAGAATTTTTTCTTTTCCTCCACACTTCCGCCAGCCACTCATACATGATTTCCTCCGACATCCATCCCTTTTCGTTACACCGTATTACGACGTCGGAAGGAAAATTTGCCTTAGGCATAGTTTTGCGCTTGAAAATAATTAGTGGTTTTAATTTGTCTCCATTCGCAGCGCAAGCTAAAACACAGGTAAATGAGGTTCGCTCATTACCAGTTGTTACGATGCCGATTGTTTTTTCCCCAATGGTGTTAACAGTTCTACTGGGGGGGCAATCAAAAGTTAATGGAACTTCATCCATATTAATAATCTGTGCTGTTGAAAAGTTGTTTTCCTTGATTTTTTCAGCGACATACTTTAAAAAAGATGCTTTTGTCTTTTCCCAATCTGCAGGCAGTTCTTGTCCCACAGTTGTCCTGGTTCTTACAGACAAATTATTTCTCGACATGAACCTAAAGCACCAGTTGGGACTACCTTTAAAATTTGTAAATCCCATGTTCGATGCCATAATCCTCGCTTGAAACCGTATCTGAACAGTTGAAACGGGCATTCCTTTTTCCCTTTGCTCCTTTACCCACTTGGCTAAATTTCTCTCCAGATTTGGCCAAACAACAACGCCACTTCTTCGTGCCCTCTTAGATTTTGGCATTTCCTTCAAAATAGATTTTTCAGCTCTCCATCTCCTTACGCAACGCTCATCAACTCCATATTCTCGTCCTGCAGCACGATTACCTATTAGCTCTGCCTTATCAACCACAGCAAGCTTGAAAGCGGCGGTGTAACTTTTTAACTTTTTGGGAGCCATTTTCACTTGAAAAAAAAAATAAATTGCTTAAATAAGAGCGTCAGACAAAAAGAGCAGAACAGTACCGTAAAATAATTCTCAGCTAAAAAGAAAAAAAAAAAACGTGTTTGTAGTACGCAATTAAAATCCAATCGGAAATAGGCGCAATTACTTGCGCCAATGAGAGGAGCGCAGCAGGATGCTAGCTTCCTCCCTAGCATCTTTTCCTAGTAGCGTTCAATTCTAAGTGCTCTTTCCACAGACTTCTAGTTCTTTCCACAAAGTTCTAAACTTTTCTTCGAATCTTGGTCATCCTTGTGTAAATGCGGTTTAGGTTCCCTTAGAAAGACCCCCCACGGAGGGCACTTATCCTAGGGCCTATATCCCTCCTGCAGATAATCGGCCGTCATAAATAACACTATTAACACCACAAAGTTCTAGTTCTTTCCAGCAAAAATCCGTCAGATTTTCGATCAAAGACTTTTTCAAATTAATTTTAGTGTAGGATTTTTTTTTTTTTTTTTTTTTTTTTTAAGTTAAGATATTATTTTAGTCACACACAAAGACCTCCTTAATGCTAATCCTATGGATGAAATTTATAAAGATATCGTGTTTGCATTTCAATATTTTTAAATGATTTTTGGGCATTGGATAGTTCAAGTCCATCTATATGCAGATCGTTTTATACTTTTTCGATTTTGAAGATTGTTTTCACTTTCGAAACCGACTCCCAAAATGAAAGTGCCCTCATTGAAAAATACCTGTAAGCAAAAAGCGAAAAATGTTCTTTCTACAAATCTATCAGAGTTAATCAATGCAAAAATCATTTAAAAATATTTAAATTCAAACGAAATATCTTTATAAATGTTTCCCATAGGATTAGCATTAACAAGCGGGTCGCTTGACTGAAGTAGCCTCTTAACGAAAATATGATACAGTTGAACCTCAACATTTTAGAATCAGCGGGATCACGGCGATACCGTATTTTCGAGATCTGTTAAAAAATAATTTTAAAACAATATCATGCCCCCCCCCCCCCAAAAAAAAGCAACTTTTTCCTCAGTGTAAAGAAATGACGATCAAGTAAATTGGTGAAGTAAATAATAAAATACGAATTACATTGAAACACAGCACATATGCTAAAATTAAATTACACATGTTAAACCACAATTGATTAATAAATATATATATAACCATTGTATAATACTACAAATCATTATCCACAGCGAATACAATCCACAATTGTTTATCATGCCTGCGGCAAAAAATCGATTCTTAAATAGCTTACAGCACTACAAATTCCTTTATATAAATATATACCTGCATATCTTTATTTAATATTTTAACTATTGATAATTGATTTAATGATTCCTTTTGTGGTAGATTAGTTTATTTTTTATTTGGTACATACGCATCTATCCTTGTTCATTTACAAAAATTTTGTAAGTTTAAATATTTCTTGCTCAAATTTAGACTTTATATTCATCTTAAGTTATTTCGATGATTATATTATGAAGATATAAATTAAGAAAAGAAAAAAAAATCCACAAATCCACTTAGCGTAAAAAAAAACTATTTTCGTTCTTTTTTTTTCTACTGTATTCAAAGAAACAAAACAGAAGCAATGCGATATTAGCCGACTTACGCATCAAGGTCAAAGGGCAACATGTCCGCACATTGAGTCATGAAGAGGATGAGGAGAAAAGGTGACTTTAAATAACCAGTGTCTCTCTCTCTTTTTTTTTTATTAGCAGAAACAAGAGATAACAAAATTGCACGTTTGCTTTATAGTTATAAATACGTACTTGAGTGCTTTTATTAGGCACTTCTTTAAAAATAAACATAGTAAAAGGAAAAAAAAAGGATAAAATAAGTAGTTTTGTTCAGAACTTTTCGTACGAAACAATTTTTAACCATATCATAGTAAAAATTAATCTATTGAAAAAATTCACTTGGATGATGCGGATATTTTAAATTTTCCGGGTGCCGGATTGTTATTTTTATTTATTAATTATTATTATTATTTTATATGGGCCGGACCGAGCTGATCCCCCCCCCCCCCCCCCTATAGATCGGACTGCTTCACTCAAGTAAAAACATCTACTCGCTAATGTTAATCCTATGGATTTTTTTTTTTTTTTTTTTTTTTCAAATGCGTTTGCATTTCAATATGCTTAAATGATTTCTTTGTATTTTATATCTGAGATGTTGATCCCTAAGAAGACACCTTTTCGATTTCGTTTACAGATGTTTTTAGTGGTATACTTTGACTTTTAGAACCAGTTTCGAAAGTGAAAGTATACTAATAAAAAAACCTGTAAACAAAATCGAAAAAGTAAAGACTCTTTGTGGAGATTGACTTCCGTTATCCAAAGCAAAAAATATCATTTAAAAATAATGGAATGAGAATGACACTTTTTTTTTCTTTGAGATTAACATTAGTTAGCCGATGTTTGCACGTGGGTGAAATAGCCCTTAAAGTTGCCAAGTTAACATCGACTCGTGTAGCACATTTAAACTTATTCTTGCAAAGTCATATGCATTGAAAATTGTTTATATTCTATTGGCTTCTTTTAAATGTTTATCACGGAAGTCGGCCTTTTATTATTTTTTTATTATTCGCCAGGCCCGTTTTTGTTGTTTATCACCTGAATTAACTCATTTGGGGGAAAAAAAACTTGCTGATTCGACCGGTTTCAAAGTTTGGATTATTTTTGCCGGATAAAAAAAGAGTGAGTTATTGAAAAAAATAAAGAAAAATCTTGCTCTCTAAAGTTTTTACTATGTATAGGAAGTCTATTTCAAAAGAGTTCTATACCGGGATTTGAGCTCTCTTTGGGCAGTTTTATTTTCTAACTGGAAGGAGGATCATTAGAAGAAAAAAATGTGACAGCTGTACATTCCAATATCCTACAGGTAAAATCATTAATAGATGAGGGGAAAATATAATAATTTTTAACATGAGAACCGGTGAGACCAACATTATTTTTGAATAATGTTGATTGTTTAAAAATAAACAACTAACGCATCACGGACACCTGCGGTTGAGAGACGTTTTCAAATGTTTTGATACCAATTTGAGAGCATATAATTGTTGATTAAACGAAAAAAAAGTGTCAAAATCATTTGACAAAATAAAAAAAAATAAAAAAAAAAAAAAAATCATCGTACCCGCCGCCCCGGCGTAAGAGCCGCACCTACAATATTTTATACTTTTAAACTCGTATGCGCCGCGGCTCATACGCCCGAAAATACGGTAAATCCGATTTTTTTGATTTTTTTAAAAAAATCATGATTTTTTTCCAACCCTGTTTTAAAGCTTGAAGTATCTACTTTAATAGTACAGAGTTAAATATTAAATTATATCATTGTTTTATTTTTAAAAAAGCTATAATAGATGTCTATCTCCTTTCAGAAATTTTGTTTGAAAATTTGGTATACAGTAATAAAAAAAAATTCTACAACGTTTTTTAATTTTAAAATAAATGGTCAGTGTATTTTGTCATATACATTACAGAGTTTCATATTGTAAGCTTAACTCACGAAATATCCTTATGGTATTTCGTTTAGAAGAAATTTTAAATTCAGTTCATTAATGTCAGTCAGTTACCGGAAAATATTAACTTTTCTCACTCAGCATGAAACTTTTTATTAGAAACTTTTCAAAATGTTTATTCTCTGTTTACATTATTAGTACTTAAATACTGAATAAATAGAATTGGAAGTTTGGATCTGGAACACAAAAAATTCCTAGGTAACTGACTGACATTGGGATGGTAACTGACTGACATATTGGAAGGGTAACTGACTGACATTTTATTTTACATTCAAAATACACGCTGAATACTCCTAATAAAGTTAGTTTTACTTTTTAAATATAAAACAACTCAACTTTTTGTTAGCTTAAAACAACTCAACTCTTTGTTAACTCAAAACAACTCAACTTTAATTTTTAAGAATATAAACAAAGACTTCTTTGTTCTATTTCATGTTCTTGATTCCATATCTCAAATAATTCAGATTTCGATTAATTTAAGTGTTCCTAAACAAAAAATGCTTTTAACTGCAGCTGAAAAACAGAAAAGATATAGAGAAAGATTGAAAGAGAAAGGAGAATATGAAAAATATCAAGCAAAAAATAAAAAACTCCAAACAAGAAAAAGACAAAATATGAGCAAATCTGAAAGAAAAAAAATTAAAGGAAAAGAACAAGATTTATAAAAGGAATGAAAGAAGTAGAAAATCAGATATTAAATCCTCAACTGCTGCTTCTATTTCAGAGAACATTCTTTCACCTTCTGAAGCATTTGCTTCACACCAGACCTATGGAAAAGCAAAAAAGCGTGCAACTTCTGCCCTACCAAACTCTCCAAATAAAAGGAAAGCACTGGTATTTGATTTAGCAAAGAAAGAAGGCATTTTAACCAACACTACTAGTTCTCCAATTTCCAGTTTGTCCTCATCCACATCAGATGCTTTATCACAAAAAGTTAAAGATTTTTATGCTGATGATAGAATATCATCCCAAACACCAGGCTTAAAAGATTTCATTATTTGCAGAACAAATGGAAATAAGGTGCGTATGCAAAAGCGCTACTTATATCTTACATTAAAAGAGACCTATGCACTTTTTTGTGAAGAAAACCCAGATGTTAAGATTGGTCTGTCAAAGTTTAGCAGTTTTCGCCCAAGTCATATATTACTAAGAAGAGATATTCCACATAATGTATGTCTTTGCCAAAAACATGAAAATATCAGATTTCTTTTAGAAGCCTTGAAAGATAAAGGATTCAATTTAGAGACCAGACTGAAAGATTTTATAAAGACTGTAGTCTGTGATGAAGAAAATGAAATATGTATGAATGGTGAATGTAACAGCTGTCCTATGTTAAATGGAATTTTTACAAATGATGATTTACTTCATGAACCATGCACTTGGAAGAAATGGATAAACACACCTCAATGTCAATTGATAACAGATGAAGGTACTACTCAAGACTGCATACAGGACTTAAATTCTAAATTACCTTCATTCCTTCAGCATGTTTTTGTTAAAAGAAAGCAATCGCAAGAGTTTAAAACAAAACGAGATGATTTAAATTCTGAACAGCTAATACTGCAAATTGATTTTGCCGAAAATTTCTCCTGCAAAGAACAGAATGAAATCCAGGCAGCTCACTGGAATCATGGACAAGTAACTATATTTCACAGCTGTTTCTTGGTTTTTAGAAGATGGTGAGAAGAAAACAAAATCATATGCTGTTGTATCAGATTATCTTGAACACGATAAATATGCAGTGAATGCTTTCCTTAGGGAAATAATAAAGTATTTGAAATTGATTACAAGCTTTTCATCATTACACATTTTTTCTGATGGAGCGGCAAGTCAATTCAAACAACACTATAACCTATGCAACTTAACTTGTTTTTGCAAGGAGTTCGAAATCAAGGATGTTGAGTGGTATTTTTTTGCCACCTCTCATGGCAAGGGAGCTGTGGATGGAATCGGTGGGCAAATAAAGCGTTTAGCATGGATGCAAGTGCTTAGTGAAAAATCAATCATAATAGTGCTTTAACCTTCTACAATGCAGTTAAAGACAAAGATATAAAAATACACGTTATTCTTGTTAAAGGAGAAGATATAAGTGCCTTAAAAAATGAATTAGACGAGAGATTTCGTGATGTTTTGCCCATTCCTAATATACAAAAAATGCATCAATTCAAAACAATAGAGGAAAACATTATTTTCTACAGTCAATATAGCCAAAGCACAAATTTTCAAACTCACTACTTTCAGAAAGAAATAAATTCAAAACTGTGTGAAGTGACTGTTATTAAAGAAAACTACTATGCAGTTTATTATGATCTACAATATTATATTGGAAGAGTGATAGATGATAATGAGGAAATGGTCAAAGTAAAGTTCTTGAAAAAAGGACTTGGACAGACATATGAGTGGCCAAGATCGGATGATGTAGAAGAAATAGAAAAGCAGTTTATTTTTTTTGGCCCTATAACTTTGCAAGGATCTGGTCCATTTCAAGTTATCGAGGAGAAAAATATCATCAAAGCTTATAACAAAATAAAAAAATCCTTTGTAAACAAAAGTTGTTGATTGAATAAAACTAATAATAATCTTTAATTGCTTGTCTTGTGTATAAACTTTATTACATTTTACTTAAGGATTTGCTTAAGGATATTTAGAAATGTCAGTCAGTTACCAGGCTGTCAGTCAGTTACCAATTTGTTGTAAATTGCTGTCATTCTTTATTTTAGCATTTTTTTTAACTCAAATGCCATAAGCTTAAAGCTTATTAGCTGTTCTGTGATCCCCAATGTAACTTTTTTTAAAATTCATTATAATTTTAGAAGAATCTCTAATTGAATCTGTATTACTTTTCATGTAGGTTGCATTAATGTCAGTCAGTTACCATGCTTTTATCTATTTTTTTTACAATTAATAAAAAATTATTTTGGAAATTCAATTATAACATTGGATTTAGCTTAAAAAGAGGCAATAAATCAGAGAAAAAATAATTTTAAAACGGTATATTTTGTGTGGTATGTTACAAAATACTTATTGCTTTGCTTTGTGAATGTCAGTCAGTTACCCGTGGAATTGCCCGATTACAAATTAAATTTTATTAATTAAAATGTAAAACCAAAGATTTTGTTAGTAATTAAAGATTTGATTGTTCTGGAAACATAAAACTCTTTCTATTGATTTGTTCAGAATTTTAATACTGGGGAAGAAAAGGAAAAAAAAAAAATCCATTTTAAATAAATGGTCAAGTGCGAGTATCACTCTCGCTCAGAGGGCCATACAATAAACATATGTATTAACTCCTTGGAGCAGGCCTGAAACTAGAGAGGGGCAGAGGGGGTACGTGCACCGGACGCCAACAGAACAGAAGGTGAAGGGGGCACCAAATTAAGATTTCCTTTGGTGTGATTGTGATAAAGAATGCATATATGTGAGGGGTGGACGGGGGGGTGCCAAAATCCATGTTTGTCCCGGGCGCAAAAAAGGCTAGTTTCGGCACTGCCTTGGGGACAAGTGACTAATATATGTATGTATCATTTAAAATTCTCAGAATCCTTCATTATTCCCATCAGTTATTTCTTATTGTAATGTTTACCTTCTTTAATTGGAGCTTTTTGGCATTTCAAGTATACAGAAAATTTTCTGTTTTGCAAAATCAGTGATTAAAGATTAAAAATTAAGAAAAGTGCTCTCATCATGAAGGAGTTTGTAAAAAAACTATACAATATAGGGTTAGTTATAGCTGTACTAGAACAATATGAATAGATATACCATAAATGATCAAAGAAATATGAAGCCTAAATTATATTAAATTTTGCTATTCTACATAACTCTTAGGTTTTTAATCAGGGTTGCCGGCTTTTAGCCGGGCCAAAAAAAGCCGGTCGGCTTTTTTTGGTTTTATCCACATGAAAAAAAGCCGGCTAAAATTGAAAAAACTGGCTTTTATTTTTAAAGTGTTAATTTGTATCGAATCCATATTAAATTTGGATTTATTTATTTTTAATACATTTTTAATTATTTACTATTAAAAAAGTTATAAATTTCTATTTAATTTTTCAAATAAATAAGTCTTTATAACCACTAGAAGTCAACTGTGAAGGCATTATGTCTGAAAAAATATATAAATCTTGAAATATATATATATATCAGGGCTTGAATTTCAGGGCGGGATGGCGGGATTCGCGCCCAAAATTTTGAAATCCCGCCCAATAGAATAACGTGGACAGGAGGCTCTCGCCCAAAAAATTTTGCATTTTGAAACTATGATTAACTCCAACGACTGTTTTGTGAATTTTATGATATTTTCGTGTGAGTAATCGACACATTTTGTGTTTTTTTTACAGTGAAAAATCATTGAAAAGCACGATTTTTTCCGCGACTGATTGACAAATTTTGCAATTTTTTTCCTGCAATGATTTCACGAGTTTTGTATTTTCTGCGGCAAAATAGAGGTGATTCTGTTCAGAATTTCCACTCCCGCCCCTCCCCCACACACACAAAAAAAAAAAAAAAAAAAAAAAAACGCATTCAATTCCAAAAATTATGAAACGGTGATGCCGCGGACGCGCTATTGCGCGTAAATTACTCAAAAGATCGGAGGTGACACACAAAAGAAACAGCTCTTACACGTTTCACAAGACACATGATTTCGTAAAAGTTTGCAATAAAACGGCAAATATTGTTAAAAGATCGCAAAAAAACAACAAATTTTTGGCAAATTTCGTCAAAAGATTCAAACGGCAGTTTTTGTCAAAAAGGTTGCTAAAAAACGTCAAATTACATCCAAAAATCGCGAAAAACAACAAATTTCGACAAAAGATTCACTATAAATGACAAGTTTCCCCAAAATATCACGAAAAATGGCAATTTTAGTAAAAAAAAATCACAATAAAACATCAGATTTCATCAAAAGATTGCGAAAAAACGGCAGATTGCCTCAGAAAATTCACGAAAAAACATCAAATTTCATCCAAAAATTGCAAAAAACGACAAATTTCGACAAAAGATTCACTATAAACAACAATTTTCCCGAAAATATCGCGAAAAACGACAATTTTCGTTAAAAAATCGCGATAAAACATCAGATTTCATCCAAAGATCGCAAAAAAACGGCAATTTTTCTCAGAAAATTCAAGAAAAAATGGCAAATTTCGTCAAAAAATCCCCAAAAAATCGGCAGATTTCGTGAAAAGATCATAAAAAAAGACAGATTTCATCAAAAGATAGCGAAAAAAATGCAACTTTCATCAAAGGGAACCTCTCCCTCCTTCCTCCCCCCCCCCCCCAAAATAATATAACGAGGAGTTCATTTTTCTGTTCAACAAACTAATTTTCCTGCTTCAATATATTTTTTTTTCTTTGCTACTCTAAAATCAGTTTCTGACAGCTCCAAATCTTTCTGAGTGAGCGCAATTCCTGAAAGCAGCCATATATTAAACAAAAAGTATCCCTTTACTCAACAAAGTATTCATTTTTTAAGAAAATCTTTTTCGATGAATTTGACTTGCCCCTTTTTTAAAGAAATGCAAACAATAGTGATACTTCTTATCTTCTACACTCAAATAAGTATTATTTTATGATTAAATTTGTATCTTGCACATTTAAAATACAGAAAAATAACATTATTAATTATAATTATTAATCATTAATTATAAATTATAAATATAAATTTATTAAATTAATTAGAAGTTTTATTAATTATTATTAAAATAATAATTAGACCTGTGGCAAAAATAATTAGCACCGGGAGGGAATTTACCACCAGTAAAAACTAAACAGTATAAAAGTTTCTTTTTACACATTTCGCATAATTATTCTGAATTGTTGATAAAAATTGCTCCAGTGATATTTTTTTATGTCTGTATTTTGGTAATTCTTTAAATAGCACATAAAATAATGGCGGATTTTAAACATTTTTTCTCCCTCCCAAACAGCCAAATTCCCCTCCATTTATAAATGTTGGTAGGGAGACTCCCCTCCTTCGAAAAATTGAATTTCAAGCCCTGTATATATATATATACTGAAAAAATCAGGGGTGTAGAAAATGTTTCTACTCTCAACATTTTAGTGCAGTAAAAATAAAGCAAAAAACACCTTTAGGTGGAACTAATTGGAACACAAATGATTCTTGTTGTAAATGGCAGGTAACATGCTCCTAATCAACATACTAAAAATATACAGTCGTACTGTTGCGCAAAATGCGTTTTTTGGCGGCCATCTTGAAAAAAATGCGAAAAATGTTTTAAAATCGAAAAAGGCCATGTGGGGTATCATATTAAAGGAAATTTTGAGCTGATCAAGAATATGATATTTGTTTTTAAAAATATAAATATATAAAAAAGTTGTGGCAAAAAATGGAGGATTTCGGTTTTTTGAAAAGCATGGTTTTATTTAAAAAAATTCAAAATAAGTACACAAGAAAAGGGATTTTGTCTATAAAATCATATTTATCTAACCAAATTTAAATAATCTCTCCATATTCATCTGAATCTAAACTGTCTCCTGTGTTTGCACAGTCCTTTCCACAACAGTTTTTACAAACTACTGAACATGCAAGTCCATATCGGCGACATGTACACTTTTCAGTGTTACATGGATCTTCAGTTGTAATTAGACAAGCACATTTAATCATTTTTAACAGTTTGTCTGGTGCTGGGTTTAAGTCTGTTAATATCGGTTGGAAATATCCATCAACTAACTGCCAACCCCACAGTGTAGGATCAGGAGTTGGTATATTTAGATTTCGCCATATAAAACACTGCAAACGTACTCGAAGTAGGTGATATTTAGCTGCATTTTGCGTAGGAGGCAAACGAGTTATGTCGAATTCTTTTTTAGCTGAAGCTATTTTTCTCATGTACTGCTCATAACGAAGGACATTTAGGTCACTTTTTTCGATGTTGCCGCCATAAAGAAACATGATAACTTTACAGCCATTTTCAATCAATTTTTCCATAGTAATATCTTTGGTTGATCCATAATATGAAGCCCATTCGCATAAAATTTTCGATTGAATGATTTTTTTGAAAGCAGAAGATTTACTTTTTTCAAATAATGCACTTGTGGTGTCACATCCCATTAATGCGTGAATAAAAAGTAAAGTTTTGCAAGCTTTCTCTCCAATAGATCCTTGCATAGCTTGAATGTCACGAACGTTTTCAGATTGTGTCGCAGACTGCATGAAAATATTCTTCGAAGAATGATATAGTAGTAGGATTAAAATGTCAGTGTCATCAGCTACTACAGTGACATGCTTTTCCTGGGCTAACTTTAGAGCTTCTCTGACGATTACCACATCTGCATCTCCTTTTGCATGAATGACAGAATGACCCCTTTCTTGAAAATAATTCCCCAGCATATTGATAAAGCGTTGTTTGTTTGCGGGGTTAGAAAGAAACTGGCTTTTCTTTACGATGACGGGTGAATTTTCATCAAAGAATACTACAACGGACGAGTGCTTCCAGCGCAATCTATCTCCATATCTTTTATATTAGGTTCTTCATACCCATCAAAAACTATTGTTACTTTTCCATACTTTCTGTTTACAAATGATTCATATTGCCTTACGACATCGCCAAATACTGCAGAAGCGGACCTTGGTATCTGGTGAATTAATGCCCCACCATCAAGAAGGTAGTAAGTAGTTGAATGAGACCGCTGTATTTCATTGACATTCATACTATATAATGAGTGTGCTAATGATGATTTATCTGTTTTTCTCATTAGTTGCATACTATGGTCAAACAATGAAGGTGGTAGAATAGATAATTTGTAATTAAAAAATTCTCTTGTATCCTGAGTGCTATTATTCAAGGAGATACAAGCTAGCATCCTCTGTGTTAAAAGACGAGAATCTACATGGTGAGTCTCACCAGCAATAATAATTCCTTTTTTTCAATACTTTCATGGTTACTGCTTGGTCTGATTTCAATAAAGTTTCACCTTTAAAAAGTTTACCGGTAAGTTTATCTTGGATGCTTCTTCCAATGTAGTCAGCATTTTCTACAGTTACTTTCCTTTTATCTGTAATTCCATTAAAAATATTCCATAAATCAGTTGAAGTAGCAATAAATGGATTGTGGTCCATAAAAAATTGCATTACCTTTTTCATATCTTCGAAATCTCTCGCCATCCTTGCACCAGTTAAATCAGTATGTTGTTCATTGCCAACACGTGAAATTTTGGTCAGCAAACTCATTGCACATGCTACTGCACTACATCGAGAATGACTCAAAATCCAAGTTGCACATTGACTTTCAGTCATACCTCCTCCATGAGTTATACCAGAACGACTTTTGGTGCATTTCATGAGCGTTTGCTCAATGTGCATATCGGTCCAAACACCAGACCATTTTCTGCCCTTTCTTCGTACTGTAAAGTGACCTTCATTAAGCATTTTGTAGAGTTCTGGTTTCGTTGTCTTTAGTTCCCGCATTTGTTGAAGGTAAATTCTTGCACATTTGGCATAATTGTTATGGCCTGAACTCGCAAAAAATGGTAGCATCTGCTCAACCGCCTGTAAGTGCATTTCAAAATTTCCTGATCGCTCAGCCGAAATAAACATTTTTACAATATCCACCATGTTCAGATACAACAGCCAGAGTTTAGCAGTGCGGCTTTGTGATTTCAGAAGGTTCTTCCGTTCATGTATTAGTGTTGAAAGTTTATGAAGATCAGGATCTGAAATAACTTTTTCTGTCTTGATATCACCTTTGAGCACTTTTTGGAAAAGGTGAATAAATTTTTGAAGGTTAAAATCATCATTTAACTCCACTTCCATTCTGTCACCAGCAACGCGGCAACTTTTTGATGCAATCTCGCTAAAATCTGAATCTGAATCTGTAGTAACTTCAACTGGGAGGCTGCATTTCAGTATATTGGCTACGATTAAAGCAGTGAGAGATGAAGAAATTAAAAAATGTCCACGAAGAGCACGCGAATATGCTTTACCTTTCAACATATGCGGTATTGAATTTTCAGCATAAACTGTCTGTAGGGCTTCTTCTATGTCTGATCCAGCCATCAATCCTCCAATAGTTCCAAGAAAAGACATCAGTGTATGAAACCCACCAAGCCGGATTACTACATTATCAAACTCTCTCTTGTGATCAGCGCATTTAATTTCCAGTGCCTTTATCCACAAGCATTGATCGAAGGTTACAATCGGAGTTTCTACATTTAGTCTTTTTGCTTCATTGCTGATGAACATAAGTGTAGTGTATACACAGCTGTAAGAATTGGGATTTAGATCAATCATTGGCAGAAACTTAGTTACTGTTATAACACTGTTTTCACCTTCTGAAGCAGTTTGCATATATCCTAACCATCCTGGTTGAGGCGTTTTAAATAATTTACTGGTACTCCAAAGAACATCAGAATGATTAATTTGCATTGATGCATAAGATAATTTTTCAAACTTCAATTTATTTATCGTTATTGAGCTAGGAGATTGAATGTAGTAAAGAGGAATTTTTGCTTTTTTAATAATGTCATGTGCTACAGGGCGAGACTTGAGTCGTTTTATTGCGTCTGTGAGCAATAAAGAGTTGTTAAAAGATTCTCCTGATGAACACATTATAACTCCCATCCCGTGAAAGGCATTATGGCCATCTATTGTTGCTATATTATAATCAACATTGTCAGCAACCCACTGAGAAAAGTGACCTGAATGTACAATGCTTTGGTTACTTTCATCCATTACAGAAGAGTGTATGTATTTCTGTATTTCATCATAAGATACACTGAATCCTAGACTATAAAGTTCATCAATTAGAAAACAAGATCCAAAATCTCTATGAATCTGAATGCCTACACCAAGGGGAATCGGACATATCAGAGAACGAGGCCTGCATGCTTGCATTACAGCTTGACCTATTGAAATCTGCTTCAGATCGTTCCGTTTACCACCAATTAGGATATCTAAAAAAGTTAATAAAACAGGGGGTAAATATGTCTTATTTTCTTCAATGGATGCAATATCTGATGAACTAGGATAAAAGTCCTTATTTTTGTACAGCAAATTTATTTCTGTTCTAATCAATTTCGCTGCAGATTCTATTAATCTAAATTTTTCTTCATCGGGATCATCAAGTCGTTTTTGCTTATGATAGTCCAGTATTATGTTTGATACAGTTTTTCCAAACATTTTCCTGTCTAGCAATTTTTTCTTCAAATCTCTAGAAGTGTAAGGCTCGCTTTCCTCTGATGAAAAACTACGCATTTTTTCGACTAAGTCATTGACAGATATTGGCTCTTTACAATTTTCTTGAAACCATTCACATGTCCTTTCAAAAGCATCAGAGTTCTCAGTGTTAGTTGGACATCCTACTGCTGCGGACAATTCTCCACTGCTACCTTCAGATGTGTATTTCACAGGAATGGGTTTTCCGTTCCTAAAATTGATACTACACACTTGGTGATATTGAGCTTCTGCAGCAGGTAAATCTATGACTGAAAGCAACCTCGTATGTACATTTGCTGCCCATAAATCATTTCTAGCACTACATACTTTCAAAACTGTATCACGAAACTGGAAAGTAGTACAGGAAAGATTGCTCTTTTTTTACGATTCTGATGATCCGTAATAATCTGACCACAGAATAAACAATTCTCTTTGAAATTGAAGGATCCAACACTTCCTCGTAGCGTTCTTGAGCTGGTTGAACTAGCATCATCTTGCGACATTTTCAGTTTTCTGTCACTTTTAATTTTGATAGGGTTGACATATACACGTCGACATTCTGTATGTACTTTAAAAGTACCTGTAGAAGTAGGATTGAAAAATTCATGAATTTTATCAATTCTTTGCTTGCTTGCATTAATAATTCCTTTCAGGCCTTTTGCTGTTAATGTGACATAAGGAGTATCGTCACAAAGTTCATTAGAACACAAAAAGCAAGATTTTTTTTTCCATATTCCTTATACTGATTTTAAAAACTCAGAACAAAGATTGCATATTTGAAAAGAATAAGTAAGCAATTAAAAATAAGTCTCACAGTGTCGTAACTCGTAATGATATTTCATCATCTCACCACCTGCATTTTATTATTGCAACACAGAAAACTATTTATGTGTCAGATTTTTCCCCATGCAATGTAAAGAAAATATTACATAATCTTTTAAACGTACTTTTTTATCCTGCGCCTAAAAGAATGGCGCATGCGCTCTTGTAGGAGGGTTGAACATTTGCTCAGGTTAAGAACAAAATTTTCAGTATTAGTTTTTTTTTTTTTGTTGTTGTTTTTGGACAAATAGAAACAGAAAATTTTAGAGCAGTTTGCTGTTCTAAAAATTTATTTGCACATGAGCCTTTTTACTTTTTGTAAAATTAACATTTAGTGTAAAGATTAAAGTGTATCGTCTAACTTATGATTCTTATTTTAATAGAGACAATTTTATAGTATGACATTAGAATTATAAATTTTAAATTAATATGGTATAAACGATCCCGATCCTTTGGAAATTTGGAGATAAGAAAATTTTATATCTTATATTTCATATTGTATAAATTATTTAGTAAAAATAAAAGCTGATCAATATTTATATTTTAATTTTGTAATAACAGTTAGTGTTGCAGTGGGAGTTGTCATATGACAGTATCAGGTGTTTTCTGTAATGCAATGCAACAAAGTTACATTTAAAGTACATTTAACTATGGAGTCATGTAGGTATCATTTTTCTAAAATTTCCCGCTAGTTAATCCTTACAAACTTTTTTTTTTCAAAAACCAATATCAATCTTTTTTAAGCATTAAATTTCCTGTAATTTGATACCCCACATGATTATTTAACACTTCAAATCATGATTTTCAAAAATCCGAAACCCTTCATTTTTTTGCCATATTTTTTTTTATTTACTTCTACTTTTAAAAACAAATATCATATTTTTTATCAGCTCAAAATTTCCTTTAATATGATACCCCACATGGCTGTTTTCGATTTTTAAAAATTTTGTGCATTTTTTTCAAGATGGCCGCCAAAAAACGCATTTTGCACAACAATACGAATGTATATTTTTAGTATGTTCATTAGGAGCATGTTACCTGCCACTTGCAACAGGAATTATTTGTGTTCCAATCAGTTCCACCTCTAATGCTATTTCTACTGCACTATTTCCCCCAATCCATATGAAAATTTCCCCAAAATTTTACGGTATGTTATAGATAAATGCTTTACTACCATATGTATCGAAAATCCATTTTTCCATTATTTCTCAACTTATGCAAAAGTATGTATGGCAAAAGTGAGTAAAAAAAAGCTGTAATTTAAACTAAATTTTCTAAAAGGTTACAGCAAGGTGGGAGGGTGAAAATCCACTTTCAGCATTAACTTTTTTTTTTTTTCGTGGCCCTTTGACTAAATTTGCTACTTTTAGCGATTTTCTGACAAAATTTGTAGTTATTTCGTGATCTTTTAACAAGATTTGCAATTGTTTCATGATTCTTTGACAGAGTTTGTGATCTTTTGACAATATTTCTGATATTTTAACGAAATTTGCAGGACTTTTGCCTTATGTATTGGCTTGAGTATTGCAGGATTTTTGCTATACGGATCTTTTTCTTTGCAGTGAATTTTTCATCTCAGGGAATTCTGGAATTCATTGTTAAAATCGAAATCAATTGTATATTTTTCTGCAAAATTTCCCTGGTTGTTTTAAATCCGCCCCCCCCCCCCCCCCCGATCCGTGATTCAGATCACGGATCGGGGCTTCTGATCATAAGTTTCCGATCACAAGCTTCCGATCACCAGATCGGACATATTCTACACCCCTGGAAAAAATATGTTTTAAAATTCTATATTTCATAGTTCTACTTATATTGCACATTCTTAAGAATTATTGAATTATGACAAAATGTAACATATCAAAGTATTCATGGAAACATTCTTACAGGTCAATATGTAAAGATTAAGTCATAGAATGAACAATGTTGAAAGAGAAATTAGGAAGGATTCAGTATTTGAGGAGAGTTTAATACATAATTATATAAAATTAAACAACAAAAAAAAAAAAATTGTAATAAAATTTGTTGAATTAAAATTTTGAATAGCTCTTTGTTATTAAAAAGGTGCATATATGCCCTCTGGCATGAATATATTCATGCATATGCTGGTTGAGAATACTGAAATAAATTATGAAATATGCATAATTTATAATAGTATTTTGAATAGTGAGAAATGGTATTTTTTTATCTGTATGATTTTAAATGTTTATAGGGAATAAAACATGACATTTTAATAATTCTTAAAATTTGTTAAGTAATAAAACATGTAATTAAGTAAACGTTGTCCTCTTTAACTTTATAAAACAGTAAAAATGGAAAAAACAAGGATGTGATTAAAGATCAATGTAAATCAGAAAAAGCATTTGATATGGCCATTTTATAATTTAGCTGACATATTTGCAATTCTGAGTATAAACCACTATTAACTCCATCAGTGTGTTATTCTAGTACTAGTGTCTTCATTATTGAAAAATTGGGTTATAACCCAATTTCTCATAATGAATCATAATTAAAATTCCAATTTTCTATTTTAATAAATAAGTTTATTAAAGTAAATTAGACATCATTAAAACTAATTAAAAGACATTTAAAAATGTTTAGCTTATAATTAAAATGCTTCATTGTATAAAAGCCAATTATGGGCAAAAGAAGGCCAATTTTGGCCATAAAAAGCCAGATAAAACCAATAAAAGTCACCGGCCTGGTTTTTTTTTCAAATTTTAGCCGGCTTTTTTGCAACACTGTTTTTTATTTACTTTTAAATAGGCAATATTACTGTTAATATTATTGAATTCATGTTTTTTCACGAAGAAAGAATAAATTTATTTCTGAAAAAGTTCAAGATATTTCTAGTATTACTAATAATCACAATCTTTTTGCCAAATGCATTTATACATTAATCAATTTTTTTTTTCTTTCTATATATTGTCTGACTAAATCTGAAATAAAACTTTATTTTATGATTCTGATATAAATTAGTAATGTACCTTTTATGAAGCAACTTTCATTGAATAATTTAGGAAAAATAAATTTCATTTTTTATAATGAATGTTTAATTATACATCATTTACTTGACCTTTGCTTTTATTTTTTATTAATCATTTTAAAAATTAAATTTTTTACATTTTAATTTATTGTTTTAATATTTTATTATAGTGTAAGGATTCATTATAATTTTGATTGCATTATTAATTACATTCAGATTACTGTTTAAAAATTGTAAACAAAGCAATGACCAGAAATCAGCAAAATTCTTAAATCCACACAGCTTCGGGTCCCAAGCTGTGTGAATTTGAGGGAATCTACTGTATAATGGTAAAACTTGGACTCCTTCAAATCCACACAGCTTTGGGACCAGAGGTTATGCAGATTTCTGATCATTGCTTTGTTTACATTTTTTAAACAACAATTTGAATGTAATTAATAATGCAATTGAAATTATAATGAATGTTTATATTATAATAAAACATTAAAATAAGTAATAAACTAAAATAATAAGTACTTAGATAATTTCTAAAATAATTAAAATATTAAAAACAAAAATCAAGTTTAATAATTAATAATGTGTGATTAATTATTCATTATAAAGATGAAATGCATTTTTCCTAAATTATTCAATGAAACTTGCCTCATAAAGGTGCATTACTAATTCACATCAAAATTATAAAATAAGAAAGTTTTATTTCAGGTTTAGCCAGACTTAATAACCAAAAAAGCTTGATTAATACATAAATACATTTGGTAAGAAGATTGTGATTATCAGTGATAGCAATATCTTGAATTTTATCAGAAATAAACTTATTCTTCTTTCATCAAAAGACATGAATTCAGTAATATTAATAAAATTTACAACTTGAAATATGTATGGAATTGATCTAAAATAAAAAAGAGTCAAATTTTGTCCCTATCTCTGAACTGAATGTTTCATTGTTTACATTCGTACATTATGTGTGGATTTTAGAGAGTTGTGTATTTTAGGGTTGCAGATTTGAGGGAGTTTACTGTACTTATTTTCATTAAAATATTAAAAATTTCAGTGCAGTAGTTTAAGTATCTATTGTAATTTTAGGATTGTGTCACAGTATTGAAAGGAGAATAGAATCTAGAAAATATAAAAAATCATTCTACAGTAGTTTTACTATATATAAAAGATAAAATAAAAGCCATAAATTAAATTAGAAATATTAATAAATAAAATAAAAATAATGAGTATATTAATAAAATATAATTATCTGTTTATTATTATTCATGTATGTTTTCATTAAAATATTAAAAATTCCAAGTTTTACTTGTTTGAATGAAGTAATTTAGGCATTTGTTGTTATTTTAGGGTTGTGTCAAGGTATTGAAAGGAGAATATGATCCAGAAAATACAAAGAATCATTCTACAGATCTTGTAGACATAAGCATCGAAAACTCTTGCCTTAAAATATATTCACCAAAGAAAAAGAAAGATGTCGTAACAGGCCTACATTCATTTATGTTTTACGATATTTCGGGTGCAACTATTTCAGCTATTCCTAAAGATTTATCAAGAAAGAGGTATCATTAAAAAAATTATTTCTTAATTACTTTTCGTAATTAAAAATCTCATAATTGTATTATTTGTTTGTGCATTTTTATATAGGTGTTTTTCAAAGATTAGACAGAAACTTTCTGCAAATCGAGAAAAATGCTACTTTGTATGTATTAGCGAAAAGTATTTAGGGCACTAAATCACTCCAAATAGCCTAGAAGTTGATTTTGTGAAAATTGATGTTATTATGAGAATTACACCTCCCATAAAACAACTGTAATCAGTTTCTTTGCTTTAAATAAAATCAAGATTAGATCCTTTCAAGATTATTTTGATTTAGAGAATAGTTAAACATTAATGAAATTTTTTTTTAAAATGCAGCAATCGTACTCATCCTGAAATTCTTGAAATTTGAAAACACTTCTTGAAATGTCCTGATATATGATAGTCTCTCATAAAATATCTGAAATCTTGTTAGTTCTATAGTGGCATTTGAAACCGTCAAATTGGATAATCAAAATGCTTAACTTCCAAATCATAGCTGTTTGCATCACTGTTGTTATGACTTTCATACTTCGATAATGGAAAAGGGACCATATTTGATTTAATATTTACCAATAATTTGTAACACTAAATTTCACATATGCAATTCAATTTTACCATTGGAAATATTCCTAAGCTTTTGATGCATATGTGACTTTGTAGGGCTTAATTATTATACTGTAAGTAATATTACCGTATTTTTGTGCGTAAGCGCTGCAGCGTATACGAGCTTAAAAGTTAAAAATATGCTTAGTGCAGTGCTTCTGCTGGGGTGACGGATACGGTAATTTTTTTTTCCTTGCAGCAATATTTATTACAAAGGTGATTCTGATTGGCACTTTTTCTAAAATTGTGAAAAGTCACAGAGTGACCACAGACCTGGAAAACCGGGAAATATCAGGGAATTTAAGATTTCGGGAAAAATCAGGGAATTCTGTTTAAAATCAGGGAAAATTTGTTGTCATTTTTCCTTTTCTGTAATAGCGCGAACGGTCTTCCATTACGTACCTGCCATTCGAAACGTGGCTGATTCTTAGAGCGATGAAGGAGAAAACGCTCTTATCTGATTGGTAGTGACGTCATGAAGCCACTCCTTTGAGATCGCTGCCCCACCTCATCTCGCTTCCGCTAATGCGATCGCATCGCTAAATGGTGTTACTGTCTTATTGTTACTACGTGCCTGAATACAGAATAATGAATAATCATTTTTCAATAACTGTTTGCAGTCATACACCTCAACATTACAAAACGAAATCGCGTTCGGCGTTCGTGTACCGCGTGTTCATGTATTATTTCGGATCGCATGTGCGGATGGACATATTTTTTCTTGGATAAAAACTAATTATTTCTAATTATTATGTCGTCGCGGTTTCAAGTCGATTGGCTTACTGATTCAGAGTTTAAGTCCTGGGTTAGAGAAGTGCCAAATGATGTGCACAGAGTTGAATGCATAAAATGCCACCGTTCAGTTGCTCTTAGTAATATGGGTCGGACAGCTCTTACGAGTCATGCAAAAGGAAGTGAACATAAAAAAAGGATAAAAGCCGCATTACAGCCAAATATAATGGATTCATTGTATTCCAAAAAAATTGCAAATGAGGAGATTTTGAAAGTTGAAGAAAAATCAAAACCTGACGCTACTACTGCTAATACATCACTTTCTGATCCGCCATCTACTTCGAGTTCCTCATCCGATAACATATTAGCTGCTCCATCAAAAACTTTGCAGAAATTTCTGATTAATGACCATGTCACTAAAGCAGAAATTCTTTGGTGTATTCAAACCGTAATGACTCATAAATCTATGCGATCAGCGAGTAAAGATGTAATGCTTTTTCGAGCCATGTTTGCCGATAGTGAAGTGGCACAAAAAATGCAGTTGCAAAAGACAAAAATTGCATATTCCATCCTCTATGGTATAGCCCCTTATTTGAAAGATGTATTATTAGCTAAACTATCTCAATGTAAATATTATTCTATAGGATTTGATGAATCGTTAAATAAAATTTCTCAGAAGACCCAAATGATCTAATTGAAACTGTTCTCAAAGAGACTAGAACTCAGTTTTTTTTTTTTTTTATTTAAATCTTATTTATAATTTGAAATTTTTATTCTCAAGAACCTAGGACTTAAGTTTATCATTTAAAACCATTGTACATAAATTGAAGTAGGACTCCAGTTTTGAAATTTAGAAAGAAGAAATGTCTTAATGACTTAGTAAGTATTTTATTAATTTTTCTTTTGTAATAAATGTCAAAGATAAATTGTACATTTAAATTTGCATCAGTGAATGTTATGAATTATGTTTTTAAATTATTATAAATTAAACCTTCTTGCCAATTGCTATTAGATCATTTTATAAACAAAATAGTTTATTTATTTGCTAAGGCCGTAAACCATCTTGCCTTCCTCTCAGTGATATTTCATGTATTTTCAAAGACTTATGCGTCTTTTTTACTAATTACTAGGGATGCACCAAATATTCGGTATCTATTCGGTATTCGGCCTATTCGGCCATGTTACCGAATATTCGGTTAGGCCGAATATTAAACTATTCGATTGAGCCGAATATTCGGCTTGGCCGAATATGAAATTATTCGGCCTGCCGAATATTCGGTATGACCGAATATCAAAGTATTCGGCCATTCAATACTTAATAAAAACTTTTAAAAACTTTTCACTATTTCTACTTTTAACTGTCAATTTTTTAATTTATATTTAAAACAATTAGAAACAAAATCATTTTAAAATAAAATAGAATGTTTTTACATTATTTATTTGCTGTTTGTAAAGTATAGCTTAAGAAAATTAAACATGAGAAGGATTAAAATGGTGATTAATTAGGATTCTCCTTAGGAATAAATTATGTGCAGATACAAGTTTCTAAATTTTGTTTAGTAAATAATCTGTTTCTTGCTTTCCCCCAAATAAAAGTCCTTTAAAAGAAAAAAAAAAACAACTTTTGAGATTAGTAATAGCTATCAAGGCAGACAATTTTTGTTCATGAAACCATAATCATAATCAACTTATTGAGTCATAAGTACATTGTATTTCATCTCACTCTGGGTCAAAACTTGTGTGTTCGTTTATTATATTAACAATAAATAAGATAACATTTTCAACTCACATGCTTTGATTTCTGTAAAATATATGATGGGAAGGGTGGAAAATACCACCATTCATAAGAAAAGAACTATGAGCCAAACATGCCTTTATTCAAAATTAAGTTGAAAGTATTTGTACTTTATATTGAAAAAAATTTGCCTTGAGTTATTTAAAAAGGACAATTATCAGACTGTAAAATTTTTCTTCGGCCATTTTTTCATTATTTGATTTTAAAATGTTTGTTTTGATTCATAGAAAATTTTATTAATTAAAGTTTCATAATTGTGCTTCTTAAATAACTCAAGGCAGATTTTTTTTCAATACTAAATTATCTTATAAAAAGCTCTTGTTTATCAAAATGTAAGTTTCTTTTATTAAATATTATTTAAAACTGTTTTAAAAAGTAACATTTTAATACCTTTAAATTTTAAAATATAAAAAGAATTTGGAAAGCCGAATATTCGGTATTCGGCCGAATAGTTAACTATTCAGCTGGCCGAATATTTGGTATTCGGCCCAACAATTACTATTCGGCTAGCCGAATATTCGGTATTCGGTTCACCTGTCGGCCGAATATTCGGCATTCGGTATTCGGCCAAAATCACTATTCGGTGCATCCCTACTAATTACATATTTTTATGATTTTTGAAATAAACTTAGTCATATAAAGTACTAATCGCCAAATATGAGTGAAGTATTTCCATAAAATATAAAAATTATTTTACTTCTAATAATTTGCATCATTCTTTTGAAACTAACTTTAACATCGCGTCATATCCTGGAAAATTTTAAATACATCAGGGAAAAGTCAGGGAAATATCAGGGAATTTGAAAATTATATTTCTGTGGTTACCCTGAGTCAGTCATCAGGACGAAAATTCGAAGCATAAAAAATGTCGCGAATTTTGACAAATGTTCGCCTAATTTTTGTTAATCATTCCCAGAAAAAATAGCTAACTTTATCAAAAATAGCAGAAAAATCAAGAATTTTATTAAAAGATCGGGGATAAAAAACAAAACACGATTTTTATCAAAGGTTTGTGGGAAAAATGTGAATTCTGCAAAAAGAACATGAAATTTGTCAAAGGATTGAATGAAAATAAAGTATCTCGACTGAAGTTTGAGTAAAAAACGAAATATTTCATCAAAGGATCATGAAATAATGCAAAATCTGTCAAAGGACCACGAAAAAAAAATCATAATTTTTCCCAAAGGACCATTAAAAAACACAATTTCTTTAAAGAATCGGAAAAAAAAAAAAAAAAAAACCCAGGAATTTTTCGATTTTGCTTACAAATTTTTTTCTTTTTTATTTTATACTTTAACTTTTAAAACTGGTTTTGTTAAAAAAAAAGAAAAACCTTTAGAAATCAAAAAAGTAGGAAGTGGCCTTTGTAAGGATCGATTTCCGTTAGCTAACACAAAATAAATAAATAAAACAAAATCAATATAGTAAAGTGCCAGCTAGATATTTAAAAAAATGTTTTCCATTAGTATAATAGCATTAACAAGTGGGTGCTCTCATATAAATAATTGCTACTGATTGCATTTTCAATTTGAAAATTGCCTGAATGATGCATGTTTGACGCATTCTTCAAGATTTCACACTTTAAAATCATGCTTTCCCAACAACGCAAGCGAACATCACAGGAAGATTTTAATGAAAAATGATGTATTATTGTGTTTGTTTTAAGGATGTTTTTAAATCAAAAAGGGCCACTTTGTGACATATGCTTCATTTTTGTTCGGAAATGCATGAAACTATAGTCCATTTACTTAATGGCGGTGGTTGATTTCCCCCACTGACCTTGCTTGCTATGGTGAAAATCTCGCTGCGCTCTTCTTTTTTCCCACTGCTGTTCTGCTATGACAGTTTGGTCGGGAGCTGCGAAGAGACATATTTGGTGCTAATTTCTCTGTTAAATTTTGTGCCCAGGTTTTATCCGGGTTTGTATTATATTTATTAATGGATATACATCGGGTAATTTATCCTATATATTTTTTTCTAAACATCATTATGCTTGATTTTTTTTGATACATTTAATATTTACTTTTAAAATATCATCCTATAAGACATCTTTTAATTTTTCATTCAAAGGAAGTGTAAATGAACCAGTGTTGGCTATGAACGCGCTCACTGAACGAAAACTCACGAGTTTCGCTCACTATTTGTGAACTTTGAACTGAACTTCGCTCACTATTTTATAAATGAGTTTGAACTGAACGGAAACTCAAAAAATAGACGAGTTTGAACGAAATTTACGTTCAAATTTACGTTCAATTTTTTCATAATTTATTTAAAAATTTTCCAGACCATAGTACACTTTTTCCCTCTTTTAAGTGCCATTTAGAGGCCTACACGAGCCTCAGGGTGGGTTAAGTCTGGATATCACTTCTCTGGGTAGTATCCTAGTCTTACTTCTTCTGCAGACTCGGGTCGCGTCGAACCGGACCTGGGCTGTATACAATTTCGCCAAAAATAGATATATACAGTAAGCTCTCTGTACAAGGTTGACTGTGTAAGGCGGAAATATGTCTAAATCGGAAAGATTTTAAAAGAAAGCACAAACATCGCAGCCTACAGCACTTCTGCATAAATGGAGATTATAAACAGACTAAGGTAAGTTTTTTTGGCCAGAACGCTTCTGTAAGGGTAAATATCAATGTCCTGTAGAAATGTACTCGGGGTCGGGCCGGGTTCGGTGCGAAATTTCAACTTTTTTTCCGGGCCAGGCGAAATTTCAACTTTTTTTCCGGGCCAGGCCAAGCTCGGGCCTTGTTTTTAGCTATTATATCGGGCCGGGCTGGGCTCGGGTCGCAATTTTTATTTTAATATCGGGCTGGAAATTTTTTTTCTATGGATCGGGCCTGGAAATTTCCGTCCGTGCATACCTCTATCTTAAATATCGAATAATCAAATGATTAGTTCACAAAATTTTGTAAATTTGGACAATAATATCCAAACATAAAAAAAAGTGAACGTTTTAGTGAACTTCGTTCACTTTTACAAATGAGTTTGATTTGAACGAGTTCGTTTGAAAATTTTTGAATTTGAACGTGAACTTAAATCACTTTTCAGAAATTGAAGGTGAGTTTGAGTTAGTTCGTTTATTTTGTGAACGTGCCCAACACTGAAATGAACAACATGAGTGTAATCAATAAACTTTTATTATTAATAGAGTTTGTAGATAAATAATTTTACCCCTTGTCAATAAATCCCCCTCCACCCCCCCTCCCCCCTCCACCCTGCCTTTTACTTCCTCTTTGGGAAAAAAATTTCTAAGCTTTATGTATTTATAGCTGATTTTTTGATGCAGAATCAATAATTATATGAGGCAATATCAACTTAGAACAATCAGTGAAAGATAAATTCCCTACTTTTAAATAAACTTTTATTAACAACTTAATCATAAATATTTTTTATTTTATTTGACTTAAGTCAGTTTAAACTGAAAAACAACCCCAAGTTACAAAAAAAAAAAAAAAAAAAAAAAAAACAAGCTTATATTTACGATAAAATTTGTAATAAAATAATTAGTTTGTATTTATAGTTTTATTGTATAAAGCATAAAATTTCCATGATGCTTCATTCTGAATCCTTTAATCCCGTATGTCTGTGTACAGGGGAGGGGATCTTTCTAAAGGAATTTAACTCACATTTACGGGAAAGTTCAAAGAGAACCACAGAATACTCTGAATTATTAGGCCGATGAGCGCATTTTGGATTTTTCTATAGTTAAATCTATGGGGACATTTTTTACAAATTTCTTGCTTTAATTTTTATACATATAAAACTCTATACAGATATATACAGGGTGTTTCTAAATTCATGGTACAAACTTTAAGGGTTGATAGTACACATCAAGACAAACAATATTAAATAGGAAACTAAGGGTCCCAAATGTCTTCCGAAGGAGATAGGCACCATTAAAGTTAAGGGTCCAAAAATTCAAATGATTATAAAAAACAGAAAAATTGGCCGATTCGTTTGCGGTTTTCACTAAAACTATTCTTTATGTCAGTATTGTCTTGAAAATAAATTATAAAGATAAATTTCAAAAAATGGTGATAAAGGGCACTTTAGACTTTGGAGAAAGGAACAACTATTTTTTGCATCTCATAATTTTTTTTTAGAAGCTTAGACATAAACTTAAATTTTGAGATGAAAATCTGAATCGTTCGGACTGGTTAAGTAGCGCAAACTGAACTGTGTTCAATTGGGGTGGGGAGGTTCAAATTTCAAAAGATTATAAAAAACTGAAAAATTGGTCAGTTTTTGCTAAAACTTTTCTTTATGTCAATATTTCCTTGAAAATAAGTCTGAAAGATAAATTTAAAAAATTTCCGTTAGAGGGCGTTAAACTTTAGTGTGACCAACAACTATTTATAACCATTATTTTTTGTAACTAATTAAATGCTTGCAAAAGCTTAGACTTAAATTTTGAGCTCAAATTCTAAATCGATGGGAGGGGTTAAAAAGCGTAAACTGAACTGTGTTCAGGAGTTGAAATGTTACCCTCCCCACACCTCGAACACAGTTTAATTTTCTGCTACTTAATTACTCACAATGATGTAGATTTTGAGCTCAAAATTTAAGTTTGAAATTTTACAAGCATTTAATTAGATTAAAAAAATAACGGTTAAAAATAATTGTTGGTTATTCTAAAGCTTAAGGCTCCTTCTGACGGAATTTTTTAAAAGATATCATTAAAACTTATTTTCAAGGAAATATTGACATAAAGAATAGTTTTAGCGAAAACTGACCAATTTTTCCGTTTTTTATAATCATTTGAAATTTGAACCTCCCCACCCCCATTGAACACAGTTCAGTTTGTGCTACTTAACCATTCCTAACGATTCAGATTATCATCTCAAAATTTAAGTTTATATCTAAGCTTCAAAAAAAAAAAAAAAAAAATTATGAGATGTAAAAAATAACGATAAGAAATAGTTGTATGTTACTCCAAAGTCTAAAGTGCCCTCTATCGGCATTTTTTGAATTTTATCTTTATAATTTATTTTCAAGATAATACAGACATAAAGAATAATTTTAGTGAAAATCTCAAATCAATTGACGAATTTTTCTGTTTTTTATAATCATTTGAAATTTGAACCTCCCCCCCACAGTTCAGTTTGCGTTACTTAACCACTCCCAACGATTTAGATTTTGAGCTTAAAATTTAAGTTTGTCTAAGCTTCTAAAAAAATTTAATGAGATGCAAAAAATAACAGTAAAAAATTGTTGTTCGTTACTCCAAAGTCTAAAGCGCCCTCTATCGGAATTTTTTGAAATTTATCTTTATAATTTATTTTCAAGACAATACTTACATAAAGAATAGTTTCGTGAAAACCGCAAACAAATCAACCAATTTTTCTGTTTTTTATAATCATTTGAATTTTTTGGACCTTAAACATTAATGGCGCCTATCTCCTTCAGAAGATGTTTGGGACCCTTAGTTTCCTATTTAATATTTTTTGTCTTGATGGGTACTATCACCCCTTAAAGTTTGTACCATGAATTTAGAAACACCCTGTATATATATATATATACAGATTTTCCCCAGGTTTAAAAAGGGGCAGAGCGCTACTATTTTGAAAAGGGTGCTTTTTTTACATTTAAAATAAAATAAAAAAGAATAAACTCATAAAAAACAGTTCTTTTTAGAGCTAAGTCCTTTTGAGGACTAAGCTCTATCCAGGGCTTAACAATTATTACACTCTACAAATTTCCATTTCTCTACATCTCATTTCCCCTCTTCACAAAAGGCTGAAATTTTTTTAATGTCTGAATGGGCTATAACAATAGCCAAGACATTCTTCTCTCTAAGCTGGTAGACGGGAGGTGCTGGGTTTGATCCAAAACAAGCTCATCGGCCTAATAGTTCAGAGAACTCTGTGGATCTCTTCTAACCTTCATTAAATGTGAGTTATCCTCTTTTAGAAAGATCACCTTCCCCCAAGCACACACATGGAAAGCACACCCCACTAAGGCATACATTCCACATGTAGATAATCCGTATCATAAATAATACTAAAACATACAGCTGAATCACGAATTTAGCAAGGTTTTTCCAACAACCGATTAACAGATTTTACATAATTTTTCTTTTGCCAATTAGTGAATCCTCCATTTACCATAAAACTAAAGATTATTATTTGAAAAAGGATAAAATTTTTTGTTTTGCATTAATCGAAAAACAAAGGATTCAGAACCAAGCATCATTGAAATTTCATGCTTTATACAATAAAACTATAAAACAAAATAATTATTTTATTACAAATTTTAACATAAGTATATGCTCGTGTGCTTTTTTGTTCTCTGACCTATTGTTTAGTTTAAACTGACTTAAGTCAAAATCAAAAAGAAATATTAATGATTAAGTTGTAAATAAAAGTTTGCTTAAAGTAGGTCTTTCACTGACTGTTCTAAGTTGATATTGTTTCACATAATTATTGATTCTGGATTAAAAATTTAGCTTAAATGCATAAAGCTTAGAATTTTTTTCCAAAAAGGAAACGGGGGTTGGAGTGAGGGGACTATAGTCAAGGGAAAAATCATTTATCTAGAAACTCTATAATTAATAAAAGTTGATTGATTAAACTAATGTTGTTCATTTACACTTCTTTTGAATGAAAAAATAAAAGATATCTTATAGGATGATACTTTAAAAGTAAATATTAAATGTATCGAAAAAAATCAAGCTTAATGATGTTTAGAAAATAAATGTAGGATAAATTTCATGATGTATATCCACAGTGCTGCAGTTGGAAAAAAGTATTTGTAGGAACTTATTGTTTCTTAGAGTAGATGTTGATGGAACCGGATTTTCACTTAGCCCAAATCCAATTTAAAACATTTAGACAAAAACCAACTTTTTTCAAGACCAAAAAAATAACTACAATGGTTAAATTTAATAATCATAATTATTTATTCTTGTTATTATAACTTTATAGTTTTATTTTAACACTTTAGGCTCTTCTCTAGTCTCCAGTATCAATAAACTTGATAATTATTATCATATAAAATAACAATAATTATTGTTTTGCTCGAAAAAAAAGAAAAGTTAGTGCTCGTGTGCGATATTTAAAATTTTTTTACAGTAATAAACCAAATATTTCTGGGAACGGCGTTCCCACCCAATTACAGCACTGCATATCCATTAAATAAACATCACTCAAACCCGGGTAAAACCTGAGCTAATGCACAAAATTTAACGGAGAAATTAACACCAAAAAGTGCTTCCTCGTGACTCCTGACTGACCGAACTGTCAGAGCGGAACTGCAGTGGGAAAAACGAAAAGAGGCGGTAATAAGCTGATTTTCACCATAGCAAGCAAGGCCATTGTGGGAAATCAACCACCTCCGTTAAGTAAATGGACTATAGCAGGTGTTGTTGTTCAGAAACTGTCTAATGGTACTCAATCTTCTGTTTTTTTTTTTTTTTTTTTTAACGCAATAGATCTTTCATAACAAACCTTCAAAGTGGACGTTTTTGAGTACATTTCCTGATGAAAGCAGAAATACTGGTGATCACATGATTGAAATAGCTTAGAACTTGATAGGTAATTTAATTATCATAAAATGGAAGACTGGGTTTGATTCGAAATCGCTTCCATAGTCAGGCCTTCCAATTTTATATTTTCTCTGTTAAAAAATGAATTTGTAAATGTGTCAAAAAATTTTGCACTTGTTGAGCAGAGCAGTTGAGAACACTCTTAACCACTTCACCGGCTGCTCCGAGATAAGTCGGGGGTTAAAGCACTGTTTTCCCATACCCGTTGCCGGTTAAGTGGTTAAATAAATAATCTTTTCCTTCCATTTTGCTTCATGAAATATTTTTGGTTTCAACAGTTTCTTTTTTGCATAACAAAACGTTATCAATGAAACGCTTATAGGATTTTTGACAGGAAATTCGTCATGCCTGTTCTTGCCAATTTCCGGCTGTGTCTCCATTTCTGTGGTCAATCTATCTTTGTTTGCTTTGACCTAACTACATTCATCTTTTATTGGGTAGTTTATTCATTTGTTATAATTTTTACAGTCTATTATTTACCTTTTATTAAAACACTATTTTTACCTTTTTCATTCAACAAGTTTCCTTTTATTAAATCTAGTTAACTTTATATTATAACTCTTTATTAAAGGTCCCATTTATATAAACAATAGTTATTTAACTTACTTTACCTTTATTTCCAACGCTTTACCTTTAAAACTCCCAAATTCATTTCATTGTTTTCTCCGGCATACTCGCTTGCAATCAAAAACAGAAATGACGTTTTTCTTGACCACCACAGGGTGACGTCATTTGTTTGAGTCTACCGCTCATTTCCAGTACGACGTTTCATCACGATGGACTCTCATTCTAGAACCATCGTTTTGTCTGTCCCTTTGCATGCGTAATAAGTTTCTTTTTAGTTCTCCTTTTGGTATAAATACTTTGACGATAACATAGTTCCTTGCCTTAATGTTCTGATAATGCCTAGTTATGTTTGTCCTTTTTCTTTCACCAGTTATGATTTGATTTCCAGTTTTAGTTTCACTTACGTGTTAGTCATGTGCCGTTTATCAGTTTTGTTAAGTGTTTTTCACTAACCAATTTACGAGAGATCATCTTGCCGTTTAATGTGACATCCTTCTCCATTTGTTTATCCGGTGTTCAAGAAAGCTAGCGGCTGTTACGAAGTGCCTTAATGCTGGACTGAGTCAGCCACCTGCTTCATCGTTTGTTTTGAGATTGGCTGTTGATAATGGGGAAAGGATAGCAACGACAGCGATGTTTATTTTACATATAAAGTTTCTCCAGCTCAAGTTTTTATCTTGTTTGTGGATAGCGACGTTAATGTTTACTTCAGACCATCAAGTCCTTGAGATGAATAATCCTGGTTTGCCGATTTATCATTTTACTGTTGATTTGCCATGAAGTCAGTTTATTTTGTTTATTGTTTTAATTGTTTAATAGATTTAAATACCATTGTTAATTATATTGTTCTATCTTTATTTCTATTAAATAAACGTTAGTTTGTTTTTAACTTACTTGTATTTCTTTCATCAACATACAGTATTTAGTTAATTAAATTTCCGGACTTTAACTTTTTACAGGTTTAGTGACTAAAAGCAAAAGCTTTCACTGTGTAATTTAATTTCAATCTCTGCTAATCTTTTACCTTCAAAATTTAAATACATCAATTTTCACGATGTGATGCCTGATTTGCCATACTAAATAAACAAACATGTCATGATAATGGGGTTTTTTTATGTTGTGTGTCAAACCGTGGACTTTTTTACTTGTATCTATAATATTCTTAAAACTTAATATATTTTAATAAAAATTTGGTATTCAGCCTAACTTATTATTATTGCCAATTGCTGAAAATTTGAACAAAATCTGTTAATTAATAACGAAAAAAAAATTTGTTTTTTGTTTTTTTATTGTCAGAAAAGAAGAGTTCAGCTTTAGTTTCATTTTCAGTTCATTATTTCTCTTTGCTACTCGAGCATTTTTTTTCAACAATGCAAAACTTTCTGACTTATTCATGGAATCTTTTTTTGCTTTTTAAAGGAATACAATTTGTTCGAGTACTCAAATGATTTGGAATTAAAAAGCATGTTCCTTTTTTCAATAAATATCATTTTGAATTTAAACATTTGTGAATTGCAACAAAAATTTTAAAAATTGCAATAAAATTCACAAAAAATTTAAAAACAAGTATGAAAATTCAAAAATCGCAGAACAACAAAATGTTAGGTTAAAAAGTTTAAATTGGATTCCTTTTACAGATATAAAAAATTACTGCTAAATAAGTACTAATCCTGCTGAAAATCACTGATGAATGCAATGGCGGATCTAGCGGGGTGGGAGGGTGATGGGGCGATCCCCTCCCCTCCCCCTGCACAGAACAGTTGTTGTTCCTAAACTCGAGACCTGACCCGGGTTGCACCAAGTTAAATTTATTATACTGGGTCGAGTTGGGTCTTATTTTTTCTGCAGAGCTGGACCGAGCCACACTCTTTTTTCCAGGTTGGGCCTGGCGTGGACTACTTCCTTCCTATTAGAAATATACATGGGCCAAAAATTTCAAGCCCAGACTCTGTCCAGTATAAAGGCTAAATGGTCGATCTGGGGTCGACACAGTTCGTATGCTGTGGCGGATCTAAGAACCGGGGAGAGGGGATGATGGAGCAATTCTCCCCCCTTGGGTTAATAAAGGGTTTACAAAGTGACATGCATAATCACGAGAAATAACTTGGGGGCGAAGCTCGAGCCTGGCACTGGTCGCGCAGTTTAAATCCACAAGACTCGGGCTGTGTAAGGTTTTCTCTCATCTTGAATTGGGTCGTGTCCTGATCTTGCCCTTTTTTTTTTTTTTTTCTCGCAGATTCGGTGGGGAAAACTTCTTTTTCTTCCAGACCGAACCTGGTCTGTATTTCTATTTTACTAGAAGTTTTCATTGAGCAAAATTTCTAAGTCATGGCTCGGCCTGGATAAAAGCTAAATATTCGGTCCGTCTCTGATTTAGATAATATAACAAACATTACTGGCCCGACCACGACCCGTGCACTGCTCTAAATTCTTTCCCACGAGCCTGAGTTAGGTTGAAACTTTTCTTACTTGTTAATCGTAAAAATTTTATGTATATTGTACATTTGTTTAGAGAAATCTTTAGAAATTTTGCTTGGTTGAATAAGTTACAGAGATGCATATTTAAAAAACCACTTTTTTTTTTGTAGAGCTTTAAGTTTATTCTTTTTTTTTTTAATCATCCGTTTTCTACTTTCTTCTATCTTTACAAGAAGAAAGTTTTAGATTCATGAAACTTTTCAAATTCCGGTTATCGACGGATTTATACGTTTTAGGGGCCACAGTTCACGAAAAATATGTTTTTACATGGTTTTTACTTACACATTGTCTGTCTGCGAGTCTGTACGTGACACAAAATTTGTGGTTGCTATATCTCAAAAATTACTGCACAGAATTTAATAAAATTTATATTCAATCAGTCCTTGAAATAAATCTGCTGATTATTTTTTTGGGGTGATTTGCTTGACAAGGGGCACTACTGTGCAACGTTTTTCATGATTTCTGCAAGAACTTAATTTCCAGAACTAATGCACAGATTTTCATCAAACTTCAGATTTGGTTAGTCCTTGAAATGAATTAATGTTTTAAATTTTGATGTAAATTTCTTTAAAGGATTTTGTTAAAAAATTACGGAAAAACACAAATTTCGTCAAAGGACCGCAATCAAAACTAGGTCAATCATTCTCGATAGAGTAAAAACCGAATCTGTAACCAACCCAAATCCGAAATGTATGACAATCTACCCCGATATGCTAAGCGCAGCTAAAAAGAAAGAGTCAACCCGATCAATAGCAAAATATAGTTGTTAACCGAACCCAGACCCGACCCAAAGCAAAAAATCAGAGATTCGACCTGCAGCAAACAGTAGAAGTTAACCAGACCCAAACGTGACCCACAACAAAAAGTAGAAATAAACCCGACCAGCACCAAAAAATAGAAGCCAACTGGACATCAAATTTTGTGAAAAAAGAGGAATTTCTTCATAGGATCTTCATAGACGCACATTTCATCCAAAGATTATGAAAAAGAACGAAATTTTTTTCAAAGGATCACCCCAGTCAAAATTGGGTCAACCCGAAATCTAAATGCACAAGTAAAAATCAAATCTTAAACTGCCCGAAATCAAAAATGCACATCAAATTGCCCCAAATACGCTAAGCGCAGCTAAAAGTAAAAGTCAACCCGACCAGTGACAAAATGTAGTAGTTGGCCGGACCCAAACTCGACCCAAAAGCATAAAATCAGAAGTTAACACCAACCGCAGCAAAGAGTAGAAGTTAACTGGACCCAAACACGACCCACAGCAAAAAAATAGACGAAACATGAACTGCATTAAAAAAATTGAGCTCCGACCCGTGCATCAGATTGGAGTTTCTGAATTTCTAAAATCACCTCCCCCTTGAGGACTCTGTAGATCTGCCCTTGAATGAATGTGGTTAAACTTGATTGAAAAGAGGACAAAATTTGCTATATTGGGATAATATATTAATGTTAGTTAAAGAAATAAAAAAATTTATTATTAATATTAATGCATTTTATAACTAGGATTTCCCTCAGAGGGATTAGTCTGAGCGATATTGCTGAGAACATATATTTAATAATAATTTGCAAAAAGTATAAAGAAAGAAAGAATAAAAAAATACCACATTAAAAAAAAATGTAATTTTAGAAATTACAACGACTATTTGGAAAATAATATTTTCAAAATACTTTAGGCTTATAAATGATTTCTATATTTAAAAAATCAATAATAATATTTTTAAAATTATCAAAACTTAGTTTACGTAATAGCAGAGTTATATTAATATGCCTGGACATTTAGATACACGTTAATATTCCTGAGCCAATCATAAACAAATATTAAATGAAATTTCAGTTTAACAATTTTCGGTACTGTAAATTTTTAAATTTCTAAACATTGCACACTGTTATAAAAAGAAAAGAAATTACCTTTAAATGCAACTTGTTTGAAACCTGTACCACAATTTGTTATTGAGTTATTAATTTTTTGTTAGTTTTTAATAATTTTTTTTGGTCATCGTGGCAAAAACATTCAGATATACTTCAGATTTCCCAATTCTCTACCAAATATTTTCCAGATAAAGTCTATATTCCAAAAAGTTAATAAAAAATGATATGTTATTTTGGTACTTCTAGGTTATCCCGTCGACCAAAAAATTATCGCCAAACTATAAGATTAAATGCCAATAATGGATGATCGTGAATGTCACATTCAATGACATTAAATGCGATTTACGTGTTTAAAATGTCATTAAGTGATTTTTATTTTGACTTTTTATTAATATTTTTATTAATAATCTTCTAATTATTTGTTTTTTCGTTATTTAAAATAAAAATTATGTCAACATGTATAATTTGGCTATTAGTTTGGCGATTTGTATAATTTGGCGAAATTGGTCGACGGGATAACCTAGAAGACCGTTATTTTCAATTGATTATATAGTGCCACAAATTTAAATGTCAAAAATGAGAAAAGTAAATGGTAGAAATGCAAAATATTATGTAAAAATTCCTGTACACGGTTAAAAAATGGGAAAGCAAACTATGCAAATCAGCCATGCATGGGTATAAAATTGAAAGTAACTAATGCATTAAAAGTAATGCAAATGATAAAACACTAAAATATCCTGAATCGGAATTTGAACTCTTTGAAATGACGTAAAAAGTATAAACAGCACAAGAAATTGCATAAATCATGATGGTTGAGTAGAATGAGAGAATTTGTTTACATGGTGTTTAGATAGTTAATACAGAATAGTTGATAATTTAATATCTACATCTGTTTTCTACAGATACGATGAGGTTCTCGATGGGAATTTAGGGAATTCTCTATTTAAAAAATGACATATAAAAACCCCGAAGATGCCAACAAAGAAATGCATTACGTCGTTCGAGTGTGTCCCAGATATGCTCAATCTTATTTAAATGGATTGTGCTGCTGGCCACTATATACACTGTTTTTCTTTCTTTTCAAACTTGTTCTCATGAAATTAAGCAGTATTTCACTGTAGCATACATTAAATAGAAGGAATATGCAATGCCTATAGTATAAGGTACAAACGAGATCTGAATATCTCGTCTCCATAAGCTTTGAGCTGTAAAAATGTCACCACAAATGACTTATAAATCTACGCATACTTTTACACTAGACATGCTCGCTCAAACACGCCAACATGAACTCGAGTTTTACCCCAAAAAGTAATTATTTAAAAAGCTTGCTAGTGACAATTGAGAAAATGATAAAATCCCCAGATTAGTAAAGTTGAAAAATTAATGTTCCTTTCCCTGTACCTTTTTGTTATTTAATTCTTTTGTGGTGCCCTGCAAATGAATAATAAATATTCTTAGCGCGGCATGCTCTACAAAATATATATTCTAGTGCTCCTCATAAATGCATATCAATTTCATTAGGTTTCGATGAGTGCGTAACATCATTAAAATGTTCTTGGAATTATTTCATCCCATCGGCCATAATGTAACAGAATATTTTTGACTGTCTCTGTATTCGAACTATTTATCCAATTTTACTAAAATTTAAAATAACTCAACAAAATTCAGAAACAAATATATATTTAAAATTTAAAACTATTTGGTTCGATAGTTTCCGTGCTGTTCTATGCGGACAGATATACGGATGGTTCAGACGACGACTATAGGTACTACGTATTTATATAATTACGAATGCACCTAAAAAACAGTTAAATTTCAAAGCACATGACGAAATTGAAAACACATGACCAGCAATTATTACAGTATTGTAACCGATTTCTTTTGAGTGTCCCTGTAAATGGATAAAAAATTATATGAATGTCTTGTTCAAACGTAATCGTAATAAAATTCATCGATTTATATAAGTTTCAATTCTTTGCAATAGTGTAGTTTCATAAAAATACTCTGTTATCGATTTTTCTTATAGACCATAATGTAATGGAAAACTTTTGGGTGTCCCTGTAAATAAACAATTAATCTCACATACTTCATATATAATACCAAACATGTCTAGGGGACCCTAAATAAGGTTTACCAATTGCATAAAAAATCCGAGTATATTTACGGACAGACAAACCGAATGCATAAACACTTTTCAACTTTGTTGGAAAATAAAAAAAAGGAACCGATTCATTTAATGCAAAAAAATAAAATAAAATAAATAATATAAAATAAAATAAAAAATAAAATTTCACCAAAAATGCCAGAACAGGATTTGGAACTCTTCCACATAATTGGTATCGAACTATCATTATTTTGCATGACATGGTAACCCGGCAATTTTTTTTTCCTACATTAAATTAATCTGTATTTAATCGTGTTTTTATTTATTGTTACTTCCTTTTTAATATAACAGAAAATAATTAAAAAATGTTTTTCGCCAAATTTGTGCCAAACTAAATAGGGTAGTACTTAGTTATCCTGTCGACCAATTTCGCCAAATGATACAAATTGCCAAACTAATAGCCAACTTATACATGTTGACTAAATTTTTAGTTTAAACAACAGAAGAACAATTAAATTAGTAAAACATTCATAAAAAGTTGAAATAAAATCACTTTATGATGTGTTAAACACGTGTATCTTGTTTAATTTCATTGCATGGGACATTCAAGGTCATCTATTGTTGGAATTTTATCTTATAATTTGGCGATATTTTTTTGGTCGACGGCATAACCAAGTAGTACCCCAAATACGTATATGATATTTCCATCCCGTTTTCATGGTACTTTCCCTTTAATATCTTCACTTCAACATTTTTATAAATCTTGGTCCAATTTGGGCTTTAGAAAGTCAGATTTCATATCTGATGAACATTTATACTTATTTTTACACATAAATATGGCGTAGATGTCATATACGTACCAAGTTGGCGCGATTTTTTCTGTCACCAAATTGGTGAAAACTTTGATTTTGAATATTGCTGTAAGTGTTAATATTTTCGATTTATTGTTTTATGTATATTTTTTATTATGTTTATTATTTATAACTTTTATTTATTGGTTCAACTATTGTTTCTTTTTGTTTTGGTACTACTTGATTATACTGACGACCAAAAAAGTATTGCCAAACTATAAGATTAAATGCCAGTAATGAATGATCGGGAATGTCTCATTCAATCGCATTAAACACGATGCATTGCTTAAACCTTTCAGGGGCAAGGCATTTCTGCTTCAAAAATGATCAAATACTTAATTCCCACTGATATTTACGAACAAATTTAATTGAAAATAATCTAAACCGTTTCTTCACATATATTATGAGATCAAAATTGTACTAAAAAATTACTGGTACCAGTTGGCAATTTAAGTATTAAAATTAACCGTTTGCAGACTGCAAATGGCACCCCTCAAGAGGTTAAAACGCTTTTGATCCAACTTAAAGTCGTATTTTATTTAAACACGAAAGAATTGTTTCCAATTTGCACGTGCAAAATATAAAAGATGCTAATGCCGATTATAAAACGCAATTATAAAAAGTATCGCATCTAAGAATTATGGCCTGTTTATTTTCAATTAACGGGGGAAAAAAATGATTTTTTTTCAGTTTGTTTTTTAATTTTTAATATGTTTTGTTGCACTTAAATGAAAATTGTTTGCATATTTTCTTTGCTCCATGTGCTTCAATTTGGAAATCTAATTAAAACATCCAGCTCGTGAAAATGACGCGCATTAAATTTTCATGACATATGTAGCCAAATTGTGTGTTTTTATCAGTTTTTTAAATATAATTTTAAAACTATTTTGAACTTATTTTTCGTAGTAAGTGCATTCAGTAGGTTACCTTTATAGGTACCTTCTGGTACAACCAGAATCAAAATCTGTCAAGTATTTTTTGAGATTTCCTTGATGGAAGAATATTTTTTACTTTTAATATCGTTACGTACTATGTGTATAAGACTTCGCTTGGCTCAGACAATTACTATGTGCTCCATGTGTTCTGGTTCGGCTGTCTATGAAAATATCTAGCTGGTGAAAAATGACGTACACCAAGTTTCTGTGACGTATGCAAATAAATTGTGCTTTGTTATCAGTTTTTTAAATATAACTTTTAAACTATTTGGAACTAATTTTTCGTAGATGGTGCATTCACCAGATTACCTTCATAGGTACCTACTGGTACAAACAGAATCAAAATCCGACAAGTACTTTTTGAGATTTGCTTGACGAAAGAATTTTTTTTACTTTTAATATCGTTACATACTCTGAGTATAAGACTTCGCTTCGCTTAGACAAATATAAAAAAAATTACAGAAAATTCTGAAATAATATTTATTTTAATAAAAGATTTTTTTTGAGGGGAAAGGGGGAGATTAAAATGTGATTAAAAAAAAGGAAAATTGTAGAGAACATAATTATCAATGCTTTAAACAGAATTTCTGTTTCAAATTTCAAAAAATCTCCTCGAAACAAAAAATAAAAACTGTAAAAATTGCATAAAAAAAATTGTGAAAAAAAAACAAAAAACTGCACGAATTCAGATTAACAGTTGAAATTGGATTCACTTTACAAATGTAAAAAGAAATCGCTGCAAAGCACGAAAAAAAAAAACACAGAATATAACGAAATTTTTAACATTTTGATATATTTTTGTAAGTGCGCCGTTTACGGTGGTGCGGCGCTTCTGACGAATATTTGTTTTATTTTAATGTATTTTCGGAGGTGCAGCGCTTACGGTGCATGTGGCGCATATGCCCGAAAATACGGAGTTTTATTTAACTTAATTGTTTAAAAGTTCTTTTTATAGGTTGTTTCTTTTAAATTTATGTGTGTAGTTGATCAAACCATTTTTCCAAGCATATATAAATTTTAGTTATTGTATGGTCCTGTATTTTGGATAATATGTTTGGTTGGTAAAAGTGTTCTAAAATCATCTTGAAGTATCAGAAAAAGTTTGTCTTGAAATTTCACCTAGGGTTAGTATTATCTCTGAAAATATAGTTGTGTCATTTTAAAAAAAGAAAAAAAAAAAAAAGAAAAAAAAAAAAGAAAGAAAAAGAAAAAAAAATGATTAAAATTAAACTGATTTAAATCAGCATACCCTGAAAGATTTAGTGGACTTTTAAGTTGTTAAATTTTTAAATAAAAAGGAAAAATCTATTTAATTCTGCTTGAATTAAATACATGTTTTTAAAATGTATTTTAATATACTGCATGAAAATAATGTTGCATAATTACTTTTAAATTTTAGATGTGACATCATTACACAACATATTAACTCCCCTGTATTTTGTAGATCCCTTCTTCCCCTCTTGGTGAGTTTCATAATTAATAGATGACCGATGATCCATTAGGTCTTTCAATCATTCATAATCTGGTTTTCTGAATGACTTTTTAAAATTCTCACGATTTAAACTAATCAAGTATTAAACAGTGATTTGAATGTAATGATGTAATCAAAATTATAATGAATACCTGCAATATAGTTAAATATTAAAATAATTAAGAGTAATAAGCTATATTAGTAAAAAATAAGAATTTTAAAAATTATTATTAAAAGTAGAAGTCAAGTAAATAATAATGTATAGTTAAATGCACAAAATAATGAGATATTTTTCATAAACTATTAATAACACTTTCCTTTTTAAACATAATCTATTAATTCACATCAAAATTATAAAGAAGAAAGTTTTATTTTCAGTTTAGCTAGTCATTAAAAAAACTTGATTGATACATAATGTTTGGTAAAAAGAAAGTGATTATCAGTGTATCAGAAATATCTTTATTTTTTTTCAGAAATTTACACTTCCTTCATTAAACACAGTTACATTACCGAGAATTACACATTAATATCCATACAGAATGATATAAAACTAAAAAATGCTGTAAATTTAGCTTTACATCTGAACTGAAAGTTCCATTGTTTACATCTGTGATGATGTGTGGATTTTAGGGTTGCAGATTTGAGGGATTCTACTGTATTTAAAAATTAATTCTATTTATGTTAAAATCTATTTCAATATTAGAAAATGGATATAAAAACCATTTTTTATTTGTATTTTTGTTTCAGGATATGGAATAAAAGATATCCCATTTGTATTACATTTCCTCTAACATGTAAAAAATCTACTTTGCCTGATGAATTTAATAATATGGATTCTGTCTCTCTTGATTATTTATCACCACTTCATGATGATAGCAGTGATACCAAGAAAATGGCTCTCTATTTTTTTGCATTGACCGATAGAGAAAAGGAATCATTGTTTTGGGTTCTATTAAGAAATGCGGAAGAATGTGATGATAGTTCCAGTCTACAAGATCAGAAAACTTCATTAAAAATTGATTTTTCCAGCATGAGTTACACATCTTTGGTAATCATTTATATTATTATTATTTTTTAAATACACTTCAGCTGGGTTTATTCCATTTTTTTCTATTGAGTTTGATTTATGCTAGCAGGGTTTTTTTTTTTCTATGCATAATCATATGAAGATGTTTTTATGTCATTTTTATTTCATTGACTTGAAAAACCATTAAGGACAGTAGTTTTCCTCATTGAAAATCTCTATAAATAAAAGGAATTCTGAGGATAATTAATTGAATAATTATTTAATTAATTGAGGCACAGAAAAAATCGTCTGCTAAGAAAATCTTTTTTCATTTTGAACTTCTATAAATAAAAGGACAGATAGGCTCTCAAACAGTGAATCGTCGAATATAATTGAAGAACAAATGGAAGAACAAATGGAAGAACAAATGGAAGAACAGATGGAAGAACAGAAAGAAGAACAGATGGAAGAACAAATGGAAGACCTCTTCATTAACAATAAAAAAAGATATGCAAACGAAACCCCAGACAAATGGAAGAACAAATGGAAGAACAAATGGAAGAACAAATGGAAGAACAGATGGAAGAACAGAAAGAAGAACAGATGGAAGAACAAATGGAAGACCTCTTCATTAACAATAAAAAAAGATATGCAAACGAAACCCCAGAACACCGAGAGAACTGGCATTCAGATAGTCTTCGGGCTACTGAGGGCGGGCAACCGTCTAGTTTTAAATAAAAATGTTTGGTATATCAACTAGAAATTATTTTAAACATTTTGCTTATAAAATATTTTGTGTCTGAAAATTATTTTATTTTTACCTGATAATTGAGGTTACCTATCACTGCAGTATTACAATTCTAATTTCTTGGTAGGAAATGTATCAAGTTTGTATATTCTAACTTCTTGCATAAATAGCAGGAAATGTAAGGTGGTTGTTAGAACCCTAAATTACAGGAGCTTCATCTGAATTATTTTAATAATAAACCGGCCAAATCAAATAAGATTAATCATAGACATACCCAGACTTTACCTGTCCTCATTTGCTATGCTAGAACGTGCAGTTTCCAATTCTTTATATTGGTTGCACTTTGTTTTTTCACAATTGTTTATAGTAATTGACACAAAATTTCACATTTTTTATGACTGAGGTATGTCAAGGTCATATAAATATGAAATTCCATATTGTCAGCTATAAAATGCGATGAAGAGTTGATTAATTATGTATGTTTTTAATTATGAAGAGTGAAATGATTTGCTTAATTAATAAATTTATCTTTATTTTAATGTTATGGAAACAAAGTCATGGATAACAGCTTGCAGTCTGTGTAAAAAAGATTTAAATAATTTAAATTATGAAAGATAGGGCAGCAAAGTCGGTTGAGGGAAATAAAAGATTATTTAACCTTTTGTAAATTGACCTGAAACATAAGTTTGCATTAAATATGAATGGTATTTGAAACATTGTAATTTTAAATTAATTTGGATACTACTGAATGGCTATCAGAAAAAATATTTTAAGACACAAATCACGTTTGTTGTTTAATTAATTGGCAATGGACACGATGATGAATGTTTACTTGCAGCTTTAAGTATTCAAAAATGTCTATTATGGGGTGGTTTTAGTAAGTTAATGCTATTGAGTAGATTATTATGTATTTAGATAAGATGTTAGATAAGAATATTATAGAACGACAATCAAAACTATTTTTAGGAAACAAAAATTGTTAAACATTAGATTTCTAAATTAGATGACTTAGTTTACATTTACAAAAGTTCCAGATATATGTGTTTGTAGTTGGTAAGCAAGTAGGGATATTACTATAATGTAAAATACTTGCTCAAGCTTGTGCTTATAGTTATAAATCAAAGAGTAAAAAGAAATCTTAGATTTACGATAAGCATTAGCACAATCAGCAGAAATTTACAAATGTAAATTTAATGAGACCATTGGAGATTCAGGAGAGCTCGCCCCCCTCCCCCCTTTAAGAAATTTACTTTATTATCTTAAAACCCAGAATTAATACCTTATGAAAATTTCATAATGTTCTTACATAAAAAAGTTTTTAATGCACATCTTTGAATGTTTGAAACCCTTGTATTTTTTCTCCTTATAAATAATTACATAATTTGAAAACTTTAAATTGGGGTTTGTAGGAAGTTTAATATTATCCAAAGTGTGTATAAAAACAATGACTTGCAGTGTGATGTAGAATCACATATAGTTTTCTTAAATTTTACATTTTTCTAAATTACAGTTAAAGCTAATCTTTAATTAAATATCTAGTTTATCTTAATGTTTTATTTCGATCCCACAATAACTTTCCGTTCAAAAGAAAAGAAAGAAAAACATCTAGCATCTGCTTTATTACTGATAAACGGCTGTCAGATAAAGAGAATTCATTAAGATGCGTATTTCACCCTTGCTGGAAACAAATAAAAAAAGAACAAAGATATGCTTTGCTTGCGGTCAGTAAAATCGCTTTTCTCTCTGCTTAATTGTGATTCTAACTTATTCGTTAGGTAATAATCTTTCCTTGTGCATGCCACATTATTGTGTCTTTCATAAATTCTCCCAAAAACAGAGTCCTAACGTACGAATTGGCGCGAATTCTTTTTGGCGTATTTTTTTAGGACTGCCCATTTCTGGTTGCCCTGTATTAAATTCAAAATCATCTTAATTGTTTAAAGCGTAACAGAAAATTTCATGGTTATGATATCATTCACTTTTCATATGCTCCTTTTCGCCAATTCTGGATGCCAATGTGTGAATTCTGAATGAGAAAATTCAATTGCCTCCCTCTCGCTTCACGAAGCAGTCATGTGAAGACTGTTTTCTTAATAATATGCGTTCAGGCACCATCCCTAGCTTTTTCTGTATGAAAACCTTTAAAATTTATAAGTTTACTGCAAATAAAGAATTTTCTTAAAAAGCATTTATTATCTTAAGCGATCACAGCCTACAACTCTAGCGAATGCATTTTTTGAAAAGAACCTGGTCACAATACTTTAAAATACAGATCTCCACTACAGAAACTTGGTGCCTTACACCAGGCGTTCGCAACTTTTTCAAACATCGAGGGATGGTGCCTGCTGTTATTTACCCAGCTTTTTATTTGCCTGCCAGATTTTTCCGGACTATTTATTTGCCTGAATACTATAAATGTGAACTATTAACGTCAGTCTTCAAGTATTTTCGAACGACTATTTCCTCGTCAGATAAGTCCTGCTTATGTTTGTGAATCATTACATAAGTTCTCCCCTAGTTCACAGATTGTTGTGTGAAATGCCTATGCTCATGTGAATTATTACTGCCGGATTTTTTCTTGCTGGACCTCATTATGGAGTTGGCTTATAGTGACAAGTTCTCTTTTATTTGAGCGAGTGATTCTTCTGATCGGGACGTTTTGTGATGATCGGTGCTTCGCTTCCGCTCGTTAAATTTTCCCCTGCCGATGTAGGCCTAAGAATCTACGACTGACGATTTGTGACTCTTATTTCACCTCCGTTAAATCAACAATATCACGCTCACTGACATAATGTTTTTATTTCATCTTAGCGGTGTACTTCAGTGACGATTCCATATGCTTTCGACTAAAGTGACACAGAATTTCGTTTTGACGTTTAAATTCTTCGTCATTCGTCGATAATATGATCTTCACATTGGATTTATTCTTTAAATTTTTGGATGCTGACACTGATGTTTTTCACAAAAATAATTACATGCGCTATACTATTAAAAAAAACCCTTAAAACTACAGAATTGATCAATTTTGTGTCTGTAATTTTGTGCGCTATTGAACGTTTATTTTTACGATAATACTGTTACAAGTTTATTTGTAGTAGTTGAAAGTTAAAAAAAATGAGTGAAGAAGACATTCATTGATAAATATTTACAGCATAAATTGCGAATATGAGAAAGTGTATGTATTTCATGTTTAATAAGTGTTAAATAGCAATTTCCATTTTTTTTTACATTGCATTTTTATTTAAAAAAAAATTATGTTGAGTAATTTTCAACCATTTTTAGTTTATTATGTATTAGTTTTTCTGTGCTCTAATTGAATTTCTTTAAATACGAACAGTTATAAATGATTTTAGATTGTCTTGAAACATTTCACAGCTTTACAAGTGCTATTTAAAAACTATGATACAAACGATAGCATGATAAAATTATATTTTTCAAATATCTAAGTACTTGTTGCTGTGCACTTTTTGCTGAAAGTCGTTTGAGAAATATCAAGACAGTTTATTACTTTTTAAACAAAGTATTTTTATAATTTCCATTATTAATTAATGACTATATATTTTGTTTATTTTTTTTAATACAGTTATTTTTGAAGTGTTATAAATTGACATATATTCCTTTTTCTTTTTCATAAATTTTATATTATATTTTCATGTAGATGAAAAAGTTCTAGGTAAGTTAATGGTGCATCTCTTTTTCCTATAAAAAATAAGGCATGATGTTGTCGGGTTGCAACCATTATTTTTTTAATATGAGGTTTATATAAAAGAAACAATACAGAGAAAGATGCATGTGAATACTGGTTATACAATAAGGATGTATGCACCTTCATATATTATTGACAGTGGGCTCATTTTCAGATAAATAAAATTTTATCGTTTGAATCACATGCCATGTGCACATGACATAAATAATAATAATGATGCATGCATAATCGAATTATAAATTCATGTATCAAAAAATATATTATTACATTTTATCCTACTTTTCTTTCCTGATTTTTTTTTCACTTTAAAGGTAAGTTGTGCTTTATATTGTTTGTACAGTAATTTTATTGGGAGATTGTTTTTATTTGTGCAAAGACTAGCCATGTTCTTATTTGCATAATTAAACCTATCTAACATCTTAATATTCTTAAAGTGTGTGCATTGTTTATATCTGTTCGAGTAGAATTATTTTTACACTCTAGTCTGCAAAAAAAAAAAAAAAAAAAAAAAAAAAAAAAAAAAATACAAGATGAATAAGATACAGTATGAATCATTATTTTCGTCAATTATATTAGCTAATAAAAACTTCAATTTTAGAAGTGTTCAAAAAAAAAAAAAAAAAAAAAAACATTTGATAAATTCCTTAATATTTATTATGATATTTCTTATGCATTTCATATAGGATATAAACAGTGCATTAAAACAAAATATCGTCTTAACTAAAGTGACTAATTTCCCCCCTTCTAATTTATTTTAAGACTTTTTATACATATATTTCCAGTGTTTGTTTTTCCTATTTGCACCCCACTTGCAAAAATATTTCGTTAGAGAGGGTCCAGTTTTCTAATATTTAAATAAATATTGAGATTTTTTTTTCATGCTTTTTCACTTTTATAAATGTAAAACACAATTTTGATTAGTTTATGGATAGACATTTATTTTAAATTTTTAGCATCTATTTAAAAATATTCTCACATATAGCTGCTTTTATTATATTGCATTGTAGATAGGTCCATTTTTTTTAATAATCTGATACTGTGCTCGTTTGTTTATTTTCGTATTTTTATAATTTAGGATATAACTTGTTTATAATGACTAAAAGAAAGTCACGTAAATTGACACAAGATCCATCTGTTGTGTTTAATTTTAAGTTAAGACCTGATGCAAAACAGGTAATGTCTTCTAAAACTAATATGGATTCTGAAACAATTGGCTTAGATTCTAATTCTTTTGAGATTTCATGTTTGAGTAGTTTAAAGGAATCTATTAATAGATATTCTAAATCTGTTGTTTCGGATGTTCAGAAATTAATTGATCCTATTTCAAATGACAATAACCCAGAACTCATGGCAAAATTTAATTCCTATCAAAAAGAAATTGAATTAAAGTTTAATATTTTATGTGATTTGGTGAATAGTGTTCAATCTGAGTGGACTGTTTTACAAAAAATAACGACCAGTTACATAGGTTAAATGAGCTGTTGTTCGAAAAAGTAAGAACACTGAACTCGTCCAAACAGTCTATGCATGAGATAGCTATTCAATGCGACATTAATGAATCTAAATTGGATGAACCCCTTAATGTTATTAAAGATAAGGAATGTAATTCTAGTGGGAAAGATTTGGCCAAATTTCTGGATAAAGTTGAATCTGAAACACACATAAATTCTGGTACGAATAACTCTAAATTATCAAAAGACAAAAATACTGATCTTATTTCAATACCGGATTACATCCTAAATTTATGTGAGCACAAAAATCAAGTTAGAGATTTATCTGACTGCACAAAAATAATTCTGTTAGGTCTTGATGACAATATAGGTATACCAGATATTATGATATCTATAAATGAAAAGATTGGCAGTACCATTCCTTTCATTAACTTTGAAAGAAAGCATAAATTAAGACAGGGATTAAAATATAACTGGACAATTAGTGTTACATCATGGATAGCTGATCTCTTAACTCAACTTGGAAAATTAAATATTAATTCTGTTGACTACACTGTCAGGCCATTTATTAACATAAAACGTTGCTTTCATTGCCAACAAATTGGCCACCAGGCAAAATTTTGTGCATACGTTTTGGCATGTGCTAATTGTGGTGAATCACACACTTCAGATAATTGTAAAAATGCTTCAAGATGCATTAACTGCATCGCACATAACCGTGCTTACAACAAGTTTTTCGACATAAATCACCCTGCTTTTTCCACTTGCTGTAATACATTTAAATTTTATTTCAAGCAAAAACAAGCTTTTAATCACTCTAAAATATAACGTAAATATTCAACACTTCTTCAGGTATGCTATTTCATGTATATTTAGTTATTTACATATTTTGTTAGTTACCTTCAGGTGATACTTGGATTTCTCCGCTCTTTTACACAGTATTTTTTTTTACATTGTTAACCTTTTTATTCATAACACAAACATAAAGCATTAATAATTATATTTTTTTCATATACTATTCTTTCGTAGATATATATTTTTTTCATATGGTGTACACATTTTAATACATTGTTATTTAAAGATTACTTTCATTCATTTCATGATTTACATTCTTCGTGCAATGCTCATATCTTGGATTCTCTTTCATTCAACTGTTTCGTGAGCTCAGGAATAGATGAATGATTCAAAATTTCACATTTTTGATTTATTGATAGTTTTCTTCTGGTGGTTAAGCCCTAATTATCAGTAAGACTTCTGCGGTGAATCTTAAATGTTTGTTTACACAATTTATTTTTCTTTATTTGTATCTTTCGCGATAGATAAAAAAATTGCACATCTATTTTGTCTTAATTCGATGTAGCTACTCTATTTTTAGTAGGTCTGTGTAATTATCAATTGCACTTTTCTTTGCACACAGTGTTAGTGCGAATGTTCACTGGTGTATCAATATTACAGTGGTGAAAGTTTTACAAAGTTCTTTTTCTTTTGATATACTTGTGGATATTTGCATCTGACTCACTTTTCATACAACTTCTCTTTCCATGCAGCAATTACAATGTTTTTATACAAAGTTTTTTTACAATGGCAGTTTACAAAGGTATATATATTTTGCTGCATGCTTTGCAGAGGAAGTTATTCACATACATATACATTTACATATGCAATTGTTTAATTATCGGTCCTCTGTGAAGTTTTTTTAGAACATATTGATTATTATCTTTAATACATAAGTCATTTCTGTAAATTTTTTTTGTTTTTGTTATGGATGATTTAATCCAGTAATTTTTACCTTCCCATTTGCACTATTCCATGTTTTTCCGTTTACACACGTGAATTTCATTACTCTTTAGGCGTAATTTAGATAGATATAGACACTTTTTTTTTTGCATAACATTTGTTCGTAATTAAATATCATTTATATTCCCTTCTCCACATTTCTTTATTTTCATTTGGGTATACATGATACAGTAGTAATTTACACTATATTTACGACCATTAAAAATTAGTTTTCAGTCAATGAATACTTACACATGTAGCGGAGCTTACTCCTTTTTTATTAAAAATTCTAGCAATATGCAAAATTTTATAGATAGACTAAAATTCACACACTTATTCACTTTTATTCAATACTCATCCTTTTATAATTTGTACACAGTACTTCCACATAAAAAAATACACTTTAGTCATTTTGTAAATAACGATGAGAGGTATACGACAGTCAAGGTGGTATTTAAAATTGCATACCTGTCAATGTTTTCACACTTCTGGTTCAAAGGATATGAAGTGAAGATAAATTGCAATTTTTTATAAGCAAAGAGGCTGTCATACGTTTGCTTTACTTGTTAATACATGTCTTTTATTGGTCTTTATACCAGTTGTATCTTAAATTGAAGTTACTTTATAGGTCTCCATATTACATTTCCACACATCTTTCCCACAGTTCTAAACTTTTTACACTTTTGCATGAAAGTTCAGTCTCTCCCACTTAACAGTAATTATTTTTGAATAAAAGTATTTTAGGGAAGATACCGAATACTTTACGCGGTTTTCTTTTCTCATGTTACACTAAAATACCGTTTTAGATGTCAATATAATGCAACATTGATTTTAAATTTCAGATTTAACTTAATAAAAAATTCATCAGTTTAGGTATTAAAAAAAAAGGACAAAAAAATTAGAAGTTAGACATTTAGGAACGTTATTATCACATGGAAGTAAATGGTCAACGACAGTGTTTCAAAAAATTTATCCATATGTTGGTTGTCTAGCACTGCTTGAACTCTCATTTCAAATATAAGTTGGTAGTAAAACTTATTTTGTAAATTTAAAAAAAAATGGTGGAAATTTCAAGTATTTCCTATTATTCATTATTATGGACATTTTTAATCCTTCTATTTACATTATGTTTTTGTTTATTTGTATATTATGTTTTGTGTTTAATTGCATTATATTACTCGAGTACTTTGCTATTATTATTGTATTGATCAATACACATATTTAATGTTCTTATTATAAACAATTTGGATTTTTTTTTGCCAATTGGTAAGTGACCTGTGGACTTAGACCTGGTATTTTCTTTTATTTGTATGTGCACATTTTTGATACAGGTCCTTGTCTAAATAAGACAAATTGAAAAGTGATCACAAATTTTATTAATGAAGCTGCAGCTGTTTCTAAGTAGAAACAATATATGATGTCATTTGTATGACAAAATTTATGGTACCAATATATTTATATTATGATATATATATACTTTTATTTGGGATGGTTGCCTACTTAGAGAGAAGTTCAATTACTGTTTACTTTATTTAGTAAATGTTTAGTTTGTTTTCATGAACATTTTACACATTGTTACTTGTAAGAGCATATGAAAATTGATTTCTCTTCCTGCATGTACCTTTATAGATTTTTTTTTTGCCTGTGAAAGGGGTGATATATGTGATGTAGAATCACATATAGTTTTCTTAAATTTTACATTTTTCTAAATTACAGTTAAAGCTAATCTTTAATTAAATATCTAGTTTATCTTAATGTTTTATTTCGATCCCACAATAACTTTCCGTTCAAAAGAAAAGAAAGAAAAACATCTAGCATCTGCTTTATTACTGATAAACGGCTGTCAGATAAAGAGAATTCATTAAGATGCGTATTTCACCCTTGCTGGAAACAAATAAAAAAAGAACAAAGATATGCTTTGCTTGCGGTCAGTAAAATCGCTTTTCTCTCTGCTTAATTGTGATTCTAACTTATTCGTTAGGTAATAATCTTTCCTTGTGCATGCCACATTATTGTGTCTTTCATAAATTCTCCCAAAACAGAGTCCTAACGTACGAATTGGCGCGAATTCTTTTTGGCGTATTTTTTTAGGACTGCCCATTTCTGGTTGCCCTGTATTAAATTCAAAATCATCTTAATTGTTTAAAGCGTAACAGAAAATTTCATGGTTATGATATCATTCACTTTTCATGTGCTCCTTTTCGCCAATTCTGGATGCCAATGTGTGAATTCTGAATGAGAAAATTCAATTGCCTCCCTCTCGCTTCACGAAGCAGTCATGTGAAGACTGTTTTCTTAATAATATGCGTTCAGGCACCATCCCTAGCTTTTTCTGTATGAAAACCTTTAAAATTTATAAGTTTACTGCAAATAAAGAATTTTCTTAAAAAGCATTTATTATCTTAAGCGATCACAGCCTACAACTCTAGCGAATGCATTTTTTGAAAAGAACCTGGTCACAATACTTTAAAATACAGATCTACACTACATGCAGAGCTGATATTGAGACTCCTGATCTACAGATTTATTAGTGTATGGTATAGTCCATGTCAATTTAGGCAGTCAAAGAAAAAATCTTACCTTCATAATCTCAAAAATTCTTTATTTGAACATATGTTGAAATTCAGGAAAAAAATAAAACTCCTTTGTTTTTTGGTTTTGCCCAAAAAAGTTTCTGGACTGAGATAAAGGGTGCCAAAGATGGCGTTCCGAGTACCATTTCCCATTCACAATTTTTGAAAAAAAATTTAAAGTGCTGTATCTTCTGGAACGGTGCAAGATACTTTATTGCAGCTTTTTTTATTTTAAAGATAATATTTTTCTGTTTAAAAAGATATGCTTCATTTTGAAATATGTATTTATTTTTTTTCTGCAGCCTTCTAAAAAAAATTTTTTTATGCAAAAATATATTTTTCTCAAAAATGCCAATTTTAAAAATTTTGATTTTTTACTGTTAATACCATTGAGTATTACCATCACTGTAAAGGAGAACTTCCACTTTTGAGTTTAACAAGTTTCAGAAACATTTAAAAAATTCAGAGAGTTTTACAGGAACTGTATATTAACAGTTCTAGTAAAAGTTTCTGAATTTTTGTTTATTTGTATCATATACAGCTTCTACACATCCTAAATAAGTTAGAAATTGCACAAACGTGGCAAATGAGGTGCATTTGTACTATAACTAGTTTTATAAATATTTAGATCTTGGTGCAGTAAGTGTTACAACTCTTGGGCAAACAGACATGAATATTAAATTTATTACATTTCTATATATTAAATTCAATAATATGGAAGTAATATGAAACTACTGAAAAAAGAACATAAACATAGGGTGAACAAAAGAACATAAACATAGTTTCTGAATTTTTGTTTATTTGTATCATATACAGCCTCTACACATCCTAAATAAGTTAGAAATTGCCTTAAACTAGGTAGAAACCTAGAATCATTACCTATCATGGAATATGATTGAATTAATTATGCATGATCAGATTTATAGGATGAATAAAACATTTATTAATATCTTTTTTTTTAAGTTTTAATTTGATTTTCATAACATTTGACAACTTTTTCACAACATGTGTGCGTTTTTTTATTTTAAAGGTAACATTTTTCTGCTCGAAATGTTATAGTCAATTTTGAAAAATGTATTCATATTTTTTGTTGCAGCTTTCTGATATTTTTTTTTTCAAATAAAAAAAAAGCCATTTCTAAAATTTTTAATTTTTTTTACTGTTGATTAATACCATTTAGTACTTACTGCCTTCCTTATATACGAGAACTTCAACTTTTGATTTTGACAAGTTATTGAAACAAATGTAAAATTTTGCCATGTATTTTACTAATTTCCTGTATGGCATTCACATATTGGTGTCAAGAAATCAAGATATAAGTCTTGTTTGACATAACATTTTATTTCATAATAAATGTAAGAAACAGACAGCTTTAAAAATATCTTGCAAAAGAAAAAAAAAATATATACTAAAGTTTACAAAATATATGTGTAAGTTTCAAAATGTATTGCTTCCAGTGTATTCTGCTTAGAACTGAAATTAGGAATTCATTGACTTAATAATTTGTTGAATTGCATCAGTATCTTCCTTTGATATTGAGTGATGCTTTCCTGTTTAACCAATAGGGACTGGGGCATCCATAATCCCTAAAACATTGTTAATAGGAAGTGGACATTGGGGGTGGTGTTACCGTATTTTCGGGCCTAAGCGCCGCGACGCATACGAGTTTAAAAGTTAAAATTATGCTTACTGCGGCGCTTCTGCCGGGGCGGCGGATACGATATATTTTTTTTTCTTGCAGCGATATTCATGACAGAGGTGATTCTGATTGGAATTTTTCTGAAAATGGTGAAAAGTCAATCATCAGGAAGAAAATGCGAAGCATAAAAAATATCGCGAATTTCGACAAATGATAGCCTAATTTCTGTCAATCATTCACAGAAAAAGCAAGAATTTTATCAAAGGATCGGGAGAAAAAACACAACTTTTATCAAAGGTTCGCGGGAAATAAATGAATTTCGCTGAAGTATCGCTAAAAAAACCCACATTTCTACGAAAGATTGCAGTAAAAACGCGAACGATGTCAAAAAATCTCTAAAAAACACAAATTATGTCAAAAGATCAAAGAAAAATCGTGAATTTCTCAAAGGTTCGCCAAAAAGACGCCCAAAAGAATTGTAAAATAAATTGTTAGAAAAAACGCAAATATGTCGTATCTATAAATAAACGGCAAAAAACAAAAAGAAACGTAAGTTCAGGCGAAAAAACGCAGAAAAAAGAAGAAAATTGAAAAAAAAAAAGCATGAAATCTATTAAAAAATCTCAAAAAAACGAACATTTCATCAAAGATTCATGATTCATTCATTTCATCATGATTCAGACCGTTCTCAAAGGCGAATGAGAACACTGTGAATCATGATGAAATGTGTGTTTTTTCGAGATTTTTTTAATAGATTTCATTCTTTTTATGCTTTTTTTGCAAATTTCTCCTTTTTTCTGCACTTTTTCGACAGAATTTACGTTTAAAAAAAAAAAAAAAAAAAAAAAAAAAAAAAAAAAAAAAAAAACGCAATTTTTTTTCAAGTATCAAAATTCATGATTCATTTGTCATTCAAATATCCCTAATGCCTCACATTGACAAACCACCTCTAGACTGGACGTACGGTTGATATGCAACTAGGCCATCCAGAAAAAACTTACATTGTTCCATTCAAATATTCATAATTCATTCAATTCATCATAATACACCCCTTGCTCATCCCCATAAAAAACGCAAATTTTTTCAAGTATTGCGAAAAAACTTTGCAAATTCGTCAAATATCGCAATAAAACCTTGCAAATTTTGTCAAATATCGCGATAAAGCCCTGCAAACCTCGTTACAAACTATGAAAAACGTATTAAAAAATCGTGAAAAAAGGCTGCACGAATTCAAATTTAAATTTATCATAACAAGTATACAAAATATACTAAATTTAAAATTGGATTTATATTACAAATGTTAAAAAAAATGCAAAAAAACACTAAATATAACGCAATTTTTAACACTTTGATGTATTTTTGTAAGTGCGGCGCATACAGCGGTGCGGCGCTTCTGGTGAATATTTGTTTTATTTTAATGCATTTTCAGAGGTGCGGCACTTACAGTGGGTGCGGCGTATACGCCTGAAAATACGGTACTGTCTTGCAGGTGGAAATCTATATCCATCAGCCGGTCCATGTGGGAGCATAAAGTTAACGACAATCTCATTTAATTCACAACTAGAGATGTAAATTTTCCGGAAAAATATAAGGGATGGAAAAAAACAGAAAAATTGGAAAAATTGATTTTTCATGAACTGAGTAATTCCATGTGAAATCAACCAATAAAAAAATATTTTTTTATGTTAATGTTTTAGATTGTTCTGGTTTTTTACCAGTTTATTGTACTTACTTCTGAGATTAAAATTGTGAAGTTAAATTTTTTTTCGACAATTTGTTTTAAAGTTATAAATTTTTGAAATTTTGAAAATTTTACAAAATTTGTATAGTCTTGCAATCTTTAATCGGCTATAACTTCCAAACTATTTGATCTAGAGAATTAAAATTTGCATCATTTTTTTCAATTTTTTATGGTGTTTTATAAGATATATAAAATGACCAAATTACTTAATTTTTTATTTTTTTTTTTATAAAAAAATTATATAATTTTTTTAAAAATTCAAAATCGGAATTTTTGATTTTTTTGAAAAAATTATATTATGTTTAATACCCTTTTAGCAACTTTTATGACAAATTTTATGATGGAACTCCTATGGTATCATACAGAAAAGTAATATTTTCTGTATCAATGTTCATGTAAATCTGTAATAAAAAATACTTTAAGGTATGCTGCACAGTTTAGCCCGAAGTGTTACTTACATGGAAGCAAATAAAAATTGGAAAACTTTAAGAATAGTTTGTTTTATTAAAAGACAAATAATAAATTTTAGATATTTAATAAATAAATCTTTTTTCTTAACAAATTACGTACTCAGTTTGGCACAGTGGAGCTCAATTTCTTTGGGTACTGTGATGTTCTGCCTGTTGCAGTGATTGGATGTAGTTTGCATAAAATAAAGTATTTTGGTATTGTCAAAATGTCTGATTTTCTAGGATAAGTGAATGACAGGGATGGTCCGCTTGGATGAAGGAAAGAAACTTTAACATCTTCTTCGACCTGATATTTTGTGAAAACACATGCCACCCACCACTCATTCTCACAGGCATAAGCAACATACCCCACAATTTCTTCAAAGAAGTACCTTTTACTACTTTTACATTTACTTTTAATAATATGTGACTCTCCAATAGATGTTAATGATGCATTCAAATTATCAAAACCAGATTCCACATCCATGAATTCAGGGTCATCCTTACTACAACCTGGTTTTGGATTGTCATCATTTGGAATGTCTGAAAAATTAGTATCAATGTCATTTCCACAATTTGAGGGATACTTTTCCTTACCTAATTGTAAGCGGCAATGAGTGCAGATTTTCACGCCTTTTTCAATGCCATATTTTAATGTTGTCATCCACAATGTAACATTTCTTAAATTTTTACTGACCTAGTGTTCTTACTTTTTGAATGGATGACAACAAAATTTATTTCATTTTTTATCCATTTTCAGTTTAAAGCCACTTCCCTTTTAATAAAAAAAAAAAAAAAAAAAAAAAAAATTGTACAATACAAGTTATAAACAAACAGCAGTTCTCAAGTTATGAACAAACAGACTTGAGATAGTGTGCCACTACAGAAGATCTTAGAGAACACTGGCGATTTCAAAAGCCTTGTAGGAAAGGCATGCAGGTTTCAGCAGAAAACAAACATGTTACTGTTTGAGTGTGACTCATTGTGATTGTTAAAGCATTCAACTTCAGGAGCATAATTTGTATTGTTGAACACTTCTTTAAGATTTTCTTTCGTTAACTCACTTATTACCAATTTATTCATTTTTTAAACAAAATTTAATTAAAAGTAATATTAAATTAAGAATAATTAAAAAAAAAAAACATTCTATTTAAATTCCAAGAAAATAAATTAAAAAGTATTTAGCTTGTCAATTACGCAAAGTATTAATTATCTTGATTATTTTTAATTTTTACTGTTATGTGTTTAACAAAATAATAAAATCTAGCGAATTATATACTAAAATTTTATTTGATAATTGAACTTGACTTGCATGAATGAGAAATATGAACATTGGAAACAAAAATAGACTACCTTTTATAGTGAATTTGCTTTTTAACAAAATATAATGAGATTTTTTTTTACAGAAATTGGCCGATCATTGATATAGAATTTTTTTTTTTCTTTATGATACCATAAGAGTTCCATCATGAAATTTGGCACAAAGGTTGCTAAAAGGGTGGTAAATATAATATATTTTTTAAAACAAAATCAAAAATTCCGATTTTGAATTTTAAAAAATTTTATATAAATTTTTTACATAAAAAATATTTTTTTTAAAATAATTTGGTCATGTTATATATCCTATGAAACAGCATAAAAAACTGAAAACAATGACTTAAATTTCAACTCAAGGTCAAATAGTTCCCAAGTTACAGGAAATTAAAGAACACCAAAAAATACAAATTTCATTAATTTTTTTAATTTGAAAAATTAATAACTCAAAAAAAAAAAAAAAATGCTTAAAAAAATCTGCAAATTTGCATTTTTTATCTACTATTTATGTACAACATCTGAGCCAAAAATTAACAAAATCCAAACGCCTGAAATTTTGTCCATTGGTTGGTTTGATCTGGATTGACCCGACTGTTTCTCCCAAATAAATTATATTTTCTTAGAGAATATTAAATAATAAAGATTTTTTTCAAATTTAGATGTATTAAATGAGAATTATTTTCACTTTATATTACAAAATAAAAAGAAAGTAGCAAAGCCTCCTTTTAAAAGTTTAGTTTTTTTTTTTTTTTTTTTTTTTTTTTTTTCACAGCCTAAGAATTTTTATTAAACGCTATTGTTTGTTATATCATATCTCTGTTGAAATGATTTTTCAGTTACGTGTTTAACTACCAATTGACCAAATGTAAAAACCTGAGCCAATATGTCTGCAGTTTGGAATGAAATAAATTATGCATTCCATTTACATAAGTATAGTTTTTAAGTAAATGATACTAGTTTAAAGAAATTATTGCAGTTTTGTCATTATTATGAATATCAGTATTAAAAAATTCCATTGTTTGTTTAAAAAATGTACATTTTTACATTATTACTTTTTTTTCTTAGAATTATAATTTTATTTCCTTTATAAAATATGTTTAGTTTTGGTATAGCTTTCCAATCTCAACTCAAAAAATTTCGATCTAGTTTTATAATTTAAATTCAAACAAAACTAAGTTTTACTTTGGCTTACTCAGGTCTGCAACTAAAAAATAGCGTAGAATTTATTGACTGGTAGATTTTTACTCACTGAAGCCAGAAAAATATTTTATTTTATTTTTTTAAGTTTAATTAAATGTAATTTTTTTTTTTTAACCCTGAAATCTGGTATTTTATTCTTGAGTAAGAAACCATATTCAATAATGTTTCCACATGGTAATTTTATATTTCTAAGAGTGGAACTCAAAAGTTATGAAAAAAGAACACTACAAATAGAAAATGCTCACTATTTGAGGAATTAACAAAAGCAATTAAATACAGAGATAAACTTCTATTGTGCTTTAGAAAACTACAAAAATTCAAAGTTCAATCAAGAGAGAAAGTACAATTTGGAACATAGTTATTTGTAATAAAATATGGGGGTTTTTTTTCATCGCAGTTATACTTTTCTAATGCAAACTGCCCATGTTTTTGCAACATGGGCAGTTTGCCCATTTGCCATTACTGTATGTTATGGAGGTAAAATGGAGGTCAATTTTAGATTCAGCACCTTGAAAAAACATTCAATTAATCAGCTATAACGAAATCTTGAAAAATGCAGCATAGTAGTGCCACCTATAGGGCAATTTACACTAAAAATTAATATATATCAGAAACTGCCTGAAGCTGTAGTTTGATTAAAAATAAATCGTCCTTGAGGTAAAGCTATGGCGATAATCATGAATAATGCAGCATAGCAGCATCATCTGTTGAGCAATTTACACCAAAAAGTAATGAGCATGAAGTTTTGTGAAAGATTAACTTAATCTGAAATTTTATAAAAATACATACATTAGTTTGAGAAAGAACTATTGTGAAAATTATGAATAATGCAGCATAGCAGTGCCATCAGTTTGGGGATATACACTAATAACTTTAGTTATTAGATGTTTAGAAACATCTTGAGTTTATATCAAGGTGTAACTGAATCTAAAGTTTTGTGAAATTATGTGTATCATTTCTTGAGATAGAGTGCCCATGAAATTTGTCATATAGACTCAGAGTGACAGATATTTTCCAAAAATCATCAAAATGTGTTCAGGACCTTCTGAAATGTTTAAATACACCAAAAACTGGAAGTCAAATTTTCACGAATTCAATACTTACTTCTTGAAAAGATAGATTAAAGTAATAAATGCATACTTCAAAATTTTATGTTGAATTTTTATTTTATCATTTCCATTAATCGGCATATTATTGCAATAATTTTACACATGAATTAATTTTTTAAAAAGAGAAGATGCATTTAATTACATATCTAGATTTTTTTCATGTAATCAAGTTTTTGTGAAATTGTGAACTTTTTGTATATACTTGTACAAAATATATTCAGAATTTTTGAATAAGAAATTATTACTATATTTAGGTTCCTATTTAGACATTTTTAATAAGTCATTTACATACATATATGCAACTTAATAAGATTCAGCTGCTGTATGGCATGAGATTTTTTTTTTCTTCAATCACTGCACTTGAGAAAGATTCAATCTGTGGATTAAACTTTTTCTGAAATGTTTATTTTCAAGAGAAATTTTGCAAAGGGTCTTGTGTTTCAAAAAAGAAAAAAATGTGAAGGATCCTTTCAAGTCTTCTCAAACAGATTTCTGCTCAGAGATCAGATTATCCACATTAAAATTTTCATGTGAGACACTCAACAGAAAAATAAATAAAATAAAAAGTATGAAAATGTAACTATTACAAAATTTTCACTATATTATTTCATAAATGAAATTTCAATTTTTCCAGTTCGGAAAAATTGAAAAATAAGCCTTCGGAAAAAACCGTTTTTTTTTCCGAGCATTCCCATCTCTATTCACAACTAATATCTATGACCTCTGCAATTCACCAGTCACAGTCATATACACAGGTCACAAACATTCCTTTTTATAAATTGTGAATCTGAATATTTTGCTGTTTTTTTTTTTTCTTTTAAGAGATCTTGGTTGGACAAATGAAATTTCTTCTTGCTTGTTATTCAAAGTTTGTGCAATATAGAGGTACGCTAGAGGTCTGCACGGGCCCGGGCCTGGCCCGTGGCCTGTACCCGGCGGAATTGTTCCGAATTTTCTAACGGGCCGGGCCGGCAGATTTAGAATAGTTTTTTTCAACGGGCCGGGCTGGGCCAACAAACAACATAAACGGGCCGGGCCGAAAAAAAATTTTTCGGGCCTGCCGGCCCGTTCTGAAGATTTAAGCAGAAACGATAAAATATGAGCTATTTTCAACGAAAATGGTTTTAACGAGAATAAGTATAAATGTGGCCATACTAGTTTGACAGCATCAATATAAAAATGCACAGTGTATCAGCATCGGAGAATTATATTATGTGTAACCCGTTTTGATATTTTTTTAACTGACTCATGCCGGAATCACGCTTGCATTATTTTTCTACATATAGACTGGCCGGATCGGTACTAGACTTAATTATTGGCAGAAAACATAATTTGTAAAATTAACAGCGATAAAGAACTTATGTTAGCTTAGTCTTTGGATATATACTTCTTTGTGATTTTTAAATTAATTTCTCAATAGTGCGAAAGTTTGACACATTTTCTGATTAATTTTAAATTGTAAAAGTATAAAAGTGATAAGCCTAACTATTGAAGGGATTTGGAATCGAATAGCGTTTTTCATTTTTGGTAAATAAAATACTTGTATAACCTTGTGGAGATATAATAGTTTCTCAAATGATTGCAGGTTTTTCTCCCTTCCCTTGCTATTGCTTCCAAAAATTCTATTCAAAACGCTAATTATGACAGTATTTTATTTGTTTGCAGTATTCTTAAATTGCTTGTATCAAAAAAAGGATAACGCCATTCGATTATATAGTTTCTGAATAAAGATATCTGCTAATCTTATGCGTTTTTGAGAAAAAAAAAATGAATTTAGAAATGTATCAGAAAGGAGCTTATTTGAATTTAAGAATGAATTTGGATTTGAAATCTATAATAAAATGATATAGAAATATATTTATAAATCTTCTTTTATTAAACAGCTTTAAAATTAACGATGTTTTTAGCTTTCTTTCTTTTTTCTTTTATTCTAAGCCATATTAATTTTTTAATGAATCTTTATTCGAATGTTAAAAGCCTAAGAATCTAAGTAATCATTAACGTTGTTAATGTATATTTGCTGTAAAATGTACTGTAAAATCATTCCATAGATATGTATGCAGTATTCTTTAAAGGAATCTTAGTTATATGATAAAAATATGAATTTTTTAGAAATCGTAGAAATTTTAACGGGCCAAAACTGGCCGGGCCGGGCCTGTTTTCGCTGATTTTTGTACGGGCCGGGCCTAAAATATAAAAATTTAAGCCCGGCCCGGGCCGAACTTTTGAGTTTTGCAACGGGCCGGGCCAGGCCTGGAAATTCCGGCCCGTGCAGACCTCTAAGGTACGCCCATCACTATGATATTAATGAATGATTCGTTCAGAGTTTCCCTCAGGTTTAAAAAGGGGCAGGATGCTACTGTTCTGAAAAGGGCACTTTTTACATTCTTCAAGGCACTTTTTTGATTTTTAAGGGCACTTTTTATACAGTTGAATCTAGAATTTAGCGGTTCAAAAAATCGTGAAAAAACAGAAATTTCGTCAAAACATCGACAAAGAACAAAAATTTCGCCAAAAAATTGAGCAAAAAGAAAAAAAAAACATAAATTTTGTTAAAAGATCGCGAAAAAAAACAGCAGATTTTGCTAAAAAATCACGAAAAAACGACAAATTTTGTTAAAGATCGCGAAAAAACGGCCGATTTTTTAAAAGATTGTTAAGGGGCAAGCCTGATTTATTGAAAAAGACATTTTTTTGAGAAAAAAGAATACTTTTGTTCAATAAAGGGTTCTTTTTGTTTCATAAACGGGTGCTTTCAGGATTCACATTTAGAAAGTTTTGTACAGTCAAAAGAGGATTGTGAACAGATGGGGGGTGGGGGGGGGGGGAGGAGAAGGTCGCCTCGGGCTCGGAAATTTAGGGGGTGCCAAATTTATGCTACAAACGTCATTTTTGTGCTGTCACAAGAAAAAGTTGGGAGGGGGGGGGGAGGCCTTAAATTCTAATTATGCCCCAAGAGTAATTTTCCCTTCACACGCCTAGATTGTGAAGTAGGAAAATCCGCTTTTTGAGCATTAAAAACACAATTTTGAAGCAGGAAAATTAGTTTGTAGAACAGAAAAATTCGCTTCTGGCATTAACTTTTTTTTGTGTGTGTCTCTATGAGGAAATTTGCATTTTTTTGCAATCTTTTGACAAAATCTGCCGTCTTTTCCGGGATATTTTGACATATTTTGCGTTTTCGCGAATTTTTGGCAAAATTAGCTGTTTTTCGGAAATTTTTTGAATTTTCCGTTTTATTGCGATTTTTTGACGAAAATTTGCCGTTTTTTGCAAATTCTTTTGACGACATCTGCCGTTTTATCGCAATTTTTTGACGAAAATGGCCGTTTTTCGTGAATTGTTTGAAAAAATTTTCCGTTTTATCGCGCTTTTTGCATGAAAATTGGCTTTTCATTACGATCTTTTAAGGAAATCTGCCGTTTTTATGGGATTTTGTGACGAAATTAGCCATTCTGTCGTGAATTTTGCCGGAAATGAGTCTTTATTTCGTGATATTTTTTAGTGAAATTTGACGTATTTTTCGCAATTTTTTGACGAAATTACACGTTTTGTGGAACGCGTAAAAGCTATTTTTTGCGTTCCGTCGCCGATTTTTTATGTAATTTATGCGTTATAGCGCGTCTGCATCATCGCTGAAGGGCTGTGTTTTCTCAAATGTGGGGCAACAAGGGCGCTATTTTTTTTAAATGAACGACAAGAGGGGCGCTAGTTTTTGGTTGAAGGGCAAGAGGGGCGCTATTTTTTTAAACTAAAAGGCAAGAGGGGTGGAGAGCCCCCCTGAAATCCTCTGGGGGAAACTCTGGATTCTTTCATTCTATTAAATTCTATCATACATAATTAGTTAAATGATATCCCATGATAGGCAATGATTCTAGATTGCCCTGGTAATTATGTTATTTAAGATGGATTCATATTACTTCTGTGTTACTGAATTTAATATATGAAACATAATAAATTTTGTATTCATGCCTGTTTGCCCAAGAGTGTAACACTTATTGCACCAAGATCTAAATATTTATAAAACTAGTCATACTACGAATGCACTTCTACCAGGTTTGACATGTTATTTCTAACTTGTTTAGGATATGTAATAGGCTACATATGATACAAATAAACAAAAATTCAGAAACTTTTACTGGAACTGTTAACATACAGCTCCTGTAAAATTCTCTAAATTCTTGAAATGTTTTAAAAACTTGTTAAACTCAAAAGTGGAAGTTCTCTTTTACAGTGAAGGTAGTACTCAATAGTACTGATTAACATATATATAAAAAAAAAAATTAGGATTGGCATTTTTAAGAAAAAAAAATATTTGTGATTAAAAATTTTTTTTTTTAGAAGGCTGCAGAAAAAAAATATTTCAAAATAAAGCATATTTTTTTAAACAGAAAAATATTATCTTTAAAATAAAAAAACTGCAATAAAATATCTTGCACCATTCTCGAGATAGAGCACTTAAAATTTTTTTTTTCAAAAGTCACAAATGGGAAATGGTGCTCAAGATATCTTTGCCGCCCCGTATCTCTGTCCAGAAATTTTTTTGAACAATGAGTTTTAGACTCACTCAGTCCAGAACTTACTTTATATAAAAGAATAAATATTTAGAAAATTATGACATCACAAATTATGAGATTTAAATATGTTTTTATGCCTTTACAAATTTACTGTACTTAATATTTTACAAGACTCAGGAGCTAAGTTTTGAAACATTTATTTAATGCCTTATGAATTTTTCATTTATTCATAAGGTAATACTTGTAAAAACTTTCTGAATTATATTAATTTTAGATTTAATACTTTTATTTCACTTTAAATGCTTAGAAAATCTTTGATTTTAATCAATGATTTAAAAAAAATCAGTTGATTAAAATCATGATTTAATCACTGATTTAAATCAACTTATTAAAATCATTGACACCCTATGGCGAACTAAGGAAAATTGAAGCTCATTCATTAACATTTGATGAGGGATATTTCATTAATATCTTGGCTGATTATCAAAAAAAAAAATGGAAAAATCTGAATATCAGATTCTATCTTTATGTAAATTTGCAACACTAAGAGTGATGAATTTTCCTTGTCATTTCTAATATAGTAAGACAGGAAAACATCCTTTATATATATATATATACTAGCAGGGGAGACCGAGCTTAGCTCGGTCAAAATTAACTTTGTGTTCAACTCGATATAGTATTTTCACTATGTCATTCACTCGGTATTATTACTGTAAAACATGTTGTTTATTTAGAAAAACAATCAATAAGAAAACTATGTTTTTATACGCATGTTTATAAATTTTACTTGATTTTAAAATTTACAACGAAAGGACATCGATATAAATCACTTTTTTAGCTCGACTCTGATTGGTTTAACCATGCATCTAAAATCCTCTTAAGAATGTATAAAAAAAATTCTTTACATTCTGAAAGACTATATTTTCTGCTAGATATAGCCAAATTTGGAGGCATTCTTTCATTTGGCTCCAAATACGTGTTTTGGTTTTCGTAATTTTTATAGTCGATTTTTTAGCCATATGTCCCGATATTTTTTCAAATATCACCAAGTTATTGGCTTTTGCCATATTCTCGTGACCCTGACCCGTATTACCCAAAATGAGCCACTAATCAAATTTGATCAAGCATGTGACATAGCTCAATCGTCTTCAGGTAATCAAAAACAGTAGAATATAAAATTGAGTCAAAATCTTTTAAACCATTTTTTAGGTAAAATTAGCTTGGCAGCATTCAGCAATGAAGCAAAATGACCCACTAATATAATTTTGTTTAACACTCGACTCAGCCCAATAGTCTTCTCGTGACAAAAACGTTTGGTTTCAAAATTTAGGTAAAATTGATTGAATCGTTGCTATATATAATTAGAATGACCCTAGCTCATTAAGACCCAAAATGACCCACTAATCGAATTTTCGTGGGCATGTGTCCATCCAAATGGTTTTCTCTTGCTCAAAAACGATATAATACAAAGTATAGTCAAAATGGTGAGTACCATTTTCTATATAAAATTAGGATGACCCATCATGACCAACAAATGACCCTTATAATCGAAATCTTTCGAACGTGTGGCCTAGCTCATTAGTTTTAGCATGCCGCAAAACATTAGATACAAAATTTAGATAAAATCGATTGAGCCGTTTTTTAGATATAGTTAGTTTGACCCTGACCCCTTATGATCCAAAATGACCCATTGACCGAATTTTCTCAAAAATCTGTCATAACCCAATGATTTTCTTGTGCCCGAAAACGATAAAATACAAAACTTAGTCAAAGTTGCGCGAAACGTTGTCTAGATAAAATTAGAATGACCCAAAAGTGGCCCACTAATCGAAATTTCTCGAACATGTGACCTATCCCAATGATTTTCTCATGCCAAAAATATGTTGTATACAAAATTTCGTTAAAATCGACCCACCCATTCTTTATATATAGCTTGACCTTGAGCCATTATGACCTACAAATGACCCTTATAATCGAAAGCTCTCGAATATGTGACTTAGTCCATTAGTTTTCTTGTTTCTAAAAATTGTTACATACAGAATTTCGTTAAAATTAATCCTGCCGTTCTTTAATTATATATAGCTTGACCCAGACCCTTTATTATCCAAAATGACCCATTAATCGAAATTTTTCGAACATGTAACCTAGTCCAGTGATTTTATCGTGCCAAAAAAATGTTGCATACAAAATTTCATTAAAATCGATCCACCTGTTCTTTAGCTATTGCTTGACAATGACCCATTATGACCCATCATGACCCACAAATGACCCTCATAGTCGAAATTTCTCAAACATGTGATTTAGCCTGTTAGTTTTCTCATGTCAAAAAACTGTTACATACAAAATTTCGTTATAATCCATCACGCCATTCTTTAAATATAAATAGCTTGACCCAGACTCTTAATGAACCAAAATGACCCACTAATCGAAATTTTTCGAACATGTAACCTAGTCCAATGATTTTATCGTGCCAAAAAATATTGCATACAAAATTTCATTAAAATCGATCCACCTGTTATTTAGCTATAGCTTGACCATGACCCATTATGACCCATCATGACCCACAAAAGACTCTTATAATCGAAATCTCTCGATCGTGTGACTTAGCCCATTAGCTTTCTCGTGTCAAAAAACTATTACAGGCAAAATTTCGATGAAATTGATTCTGCGGTTCTTTAAATATAAATAGCTTGACCCAGACCCTTAATGACCCAATATGACCCATTAATTTTTTTTTCTCGAACATGTAACCTAGCCCAATGTTTTTCTCGTGCCCGAAAACCATAGAATGCAATTTTTAGTCAAAACTGCGTGAGAAAATCTTTAGATAAAAATAGCGTGACCCACAATGACCCCAAAAATGACCCACTAACCGAATTTTCTCGAACATGTTACCTAACCCAATGGTCTTCTTGTAATCCAAAACGATAAAATATAAAATTTGGTCGAAATCGTTAGAGCCGTTTTTTAAATAAAAATGGCTTGACCCACAATGACCCAAAAATGACCCACTAATCGAAATTTTTCAAACATGTGACTCAGCCCAATAGTTTTCTCGTACCAAAAAACAATTGGGTACAAAATTTCCTTAAAATCGATCCAGCCGTTCTATAGATATAAATAGCTTTATCCTCACCCATTATGACCCAAAATGACCCAGTAATCGAATTTTCCCGAACATGGGACCTAGCCCAATGGTCTTCTCGTGCCCGAAAATGGTAAAATACAAATTTTTGCGAAAATCGTTAGAGCCGTTTTTGAGATAAAATTTACCCACACACACACACACACACACACAATTTTTGCTCGCATTATAGTATAAGATATATATATAATATAGATTCAGAGTTTCCCCCAGGTTTAAAAAGGGGTAGCACAATACTGTTCTGAAAAGGACACTTTTTACATTCTTCGGGGCACTTTTTTGATTTTTAAGGGCATTTTTGTAGAGTTGAATCTAGAATCTAGCGATTCAAATGATTTGGATCATGAAAATACAGAAATTTCGACAAATAATCCAAAAAAAAAAAAAAATAAATAAAAAAAAAAAAAAAAAAATAAAAAAAAAGTTTCAAAATTTAGTCAAAAAATTGAAAAAAAAAAAATAAATGGGAATTTTGTTAAAAGATCTCAAAAAACAGAAGGTTTTGTCAAGTGATCGCAAAAAAACGGCAGATTTTGCTAAAAATTGCGAAAAAACCTCGACAAATTTCAAGAAAAGGTCGCGAAAAAACGGCAAATTTTGTTAAAAGATGACAGAAAATGGCAAATTTCTTCTAATGATCTCGAAAAATCGCCAATTTTGTCTCGAAAAAACGTAAATTTAAAAAAGGGGACGAAAATCTGATAAAAAAAAAAAAGCACATAGTTCATAACGGGAGTGGAATTGCCCCCTCTTTCCTCCCACACCCGTTGTAACAGTGTCTTTCAGAAAATTTGCAATGAATTAAAATTTTTTTCCTTAGGATCACGTCTGTGATTCTGTTCAGAACCGTGCGGGGGCAGTCGTCCCGGGAGCGGAAATTTAAGGGACGCCAAATTTGTACTACAAACGTCATTTTTGGGCTGTCACGGGTGTTTGGGGCGGGGGTGGGGGTGCATCAAATTCTAATTATGCCCAGAATGCAATTTTCTCTTTGCACGAAAAGGATTGTGAATCAGGAAAATCTGCTTTTGGAGCAATAAAAACACAATTTGGAAGTAGGAAAATTAGTTTTTAGAAAAGAAAAATTTCACTTCTGCCATTAACTTTTTTTGTGCCTTTTAGACAAAATTTGGATTTTTTTTTGCCATCTTTTGATGAAATCTGCCGTTTTTTTTTTCGTGGTATTTTGACAAATTTTGCGTTTTTTTTTTGCACATTTTTTGGTGAAATTTGCCTTTTTTGGGAATTTTTTCACAAAATTCTCCGTTTTATTGCGATTTTAGGACAAAGTTTGCCGTTTTTATGCAATTTTTCTGACAAAATCTGCCGTTTTATCGTGGTTTTTTGACAAAAATTGCCGTTTTTCGAGATTTTTTGGCGAAATTTTCCGTTTTCTATGAATCGTTTGACAAATATTTCCATTTTATCGCGATTTTAGGATTAAATTTGTCGTTTTTTCACGATTTTTGAAGGAAATCTGCCGCTGTTTCGAGATTTTGTGACGAAATTAGCCATTTTCTCGACATTGCCAGAAATTAGTCGTTATTTCGCAACTTTTAACGAAATTTGATATTTTTTCGCGATTTTTTTACAAAATTACACGTTCTGTGTAACGCATAAGTGATTTTTTTGCCTTCCGTCGCCGATTTTTGGCGTAATTTACGCGCTGTAGCGCGTCCACATCATCGCTGAAGGGCTGCATTTTTTTCAGATGTAGGGCAAGAAGGGCGCTATTTTTTTGAATGAGCGACAAGAGGCGCGCTAATTTTGGGATGAGGGGCGCTAGTTTTTAAACAAAAGGGCAGGAGGGGCGCAGCGCCCTCCTGAAACCCTCTGGGGGGAAACTCATATAGAATTGTATTTATTGGTTGAATTTATTGTTAACATGTCTTCAAAATACCTGCTTAAAGCAATAACTTTTACTAAATTAAATAAAGATTTAAAAAAAAAATTAAGTACATACATAATATTTAAATCTTAAAACTAAAATTGCCAGTGTGTTATCCGGAGAGTAGTAGGCACATTGCTTTTTATTGCTCCAAAGCTTTAAATATGTAACTACATATCTCGATTTTCAGTATATTTAAAGTTATTATCCTGGGCATGGGCAATGCCTGATGGATAAGCTAATAATACATAATGTGTAATATAGTTTGTGTTACTTTCTTTTTATGGCTATAGCTATGATCACTAATGCATTTCACATTTTAATATATTGCCTCATATTCATACTTTTCATTTATTTCTTTTTACTGTTTTTCTAAGAGATCCACATTAAACTATGTTTCAGTCATTGAAGCAATAAGTATTTACTTACTATTTTTTTATTATCATTTTTTAGATGGATTTGAATGGGGAAGATAGCAACTCTCAGAGTAAAGACATATATGATGATGATACTTTAATGATTGAAAAAGCAAATGCAGATTTAGAATTTGAAAATTACATGAAAAATTTATTTGAAAATTTTGAAAGAATGGTGAAATTTTCTCCCCGTTCAAGAAGTTTTGAAGATCTTTCTAATATAAAAGACGAGGCATCAAAATCCTCTGATTCCTTTACATCTAAAGATGATTCTTTCTTGTCCACAGTAGTTAGAAAATACTCTGTTGATTGGCTTAATTTGGTGCTTGGTCGTTTATTCTACGATTTTTTGACTCAAAAGTACTGGTCTGATGATGTAAAAGCTAGAATTCAGAAAAAACTTGACAGAATAGAGGTAGGTTTTTCTTTCTTTCTTTTCTTTTTTTCTTTATTTTTTTTATTTAAGTGTCAAAACAAACTGACTTTCAAAAGATTGTGACGTTTTAATAAACTGAAACTTAAATATTATATTAGCAGGAAACAAAATTCACCTTTCTTTCAATAGAAGTTTTTACATGTTAAACCCAGGAATTTATGCATTAATGATGCACAGTTCTGAACCTATTCAATATTTTAAATTGAATTTATCTTTTAAACAACTACCTCAGAATGTCTTTGTTACATTCAATGATTTAGTTTCAATTAATTAATTTCAAATGCAATTTCACATTTCCTGTAGATTCAGGGCAGATTCAAATGCATGAAAAAAATAAAAATCTCTTTAGTTTTTTTTTTTTTTTAAGAATAATGTTGAAATTTAGAAACATAAAAACTAGTAGTTTTATTGAGAAATGTATGATAAATTTGCTAAAGCAAATAATTTTTAAATCAAAGAATTCTTTTAATTGCTACTTAAGCTTATATTACCAAAAACTATACATAGCAATTTAACTTTTTTTTTCTCTCTCAGGCTTGACAAAATCGTGGTGTGCAATCATTTTTTAAATTTGTCTAATTAAATTTTTTTTTTCAATTTTTCATTCAAAATTTCATTGTTTGAATAGAGATTCAATTTTTAATCCCTTCGCTACGGGAGCCTTTTACAAAATTTTTAACGCCTTGTCACCGGTTTTAAAAAACAAAAATTTGTGCCTTATTAAATCAATAAATTACTCTGATTAAATAAGGCAAAATTTACTGTATAATTTTATTGGTGGCGGTAAACACAGATTCTGAAGCCTATTTGTCCCCAAAGGGTTAAACTATTATTTTTAACGTAATCAAACTTATTGATAAAGTATACAAATTGAATATTTTCCAACTGAGCAAAAAAATGCCCAAACCGGAAATTAAACCCAGATCCTTGACTACAGTGCCAATGCTCTGCCATTTAAGCTAACTGGGCTGACAACCGGTGAACATATTTTGCTCAGAAAAACCTATTGGTAATAACATGTAGTCTGTCATGTAGACAGCTCAACAGAATAAAGCACAGGTAAAGGAACACCAAATAAACAGTGGGTTCATAGATAAACTGTTATTTTTAATACAATCAAACTGATTGATAAAATTATATTAATCGAATAGTTTTCTATGAAGCGAAAAAATGCCTAGTTTAGGAATTATACCCAGATTTTTGGTTTACAGGGTCAATGTTCTGATGTTTAAGCAAACTGGCCATTAACTGGTGAGGTTATTTTACTCAGAAAACCTTATTGATAATAACATCTGGTTTGTCATGTTGGCAGCTTAACGGAGTAAATTGCAAGTAAACATACTTTGTGCATTGAACACTTTTATTTTTACCAATAAATGTCTTGAGCTGAGTGTTTATTTTATTTTAGCCATTTATACAGTTTTTGTTATCCCCATCATTAACTAATATAAGCAAACATTAAATACTTACTGTTGACTTTAATTGCCCCATATGGAGTAACTTAAGCAATCATGTTTTTTCTTTCATTTTTTCTTTAAGATACATGTCTTAGAAAATTTTCATGCATGTAAATATAGAGTGTAGTTGCAAATCAAGGTTTTTACAAGAATTAGTTAATCTCTAAAGTAAAGCTCTTAAATTGTCAAAAGTTGTCTGATAAATGGCTTAAATAACCCTGGCTTGCTTACAGCAAATTCTCCAAATGTCTGCAACAGATATTTCAGGGGCAGAAAATAACCTGCAGGTAAAATATTTTACAATTGAAGCATTAATTTAAACAATCACTTACATGTGATGTCTTTATACATTTTATTCCTTTTTATTAATAATAATCTTGTTTTTGTATTAAATAATAAAAAGTTAAACTTATTATAAAGCAAGGTAAAGGTTTGATTGATAAATGAACTGCAGAAGAGAAAAAAAAAAAATCTACAATGTCTGTTCCTCATCCCTTGCTACCGGGCCCCACTGATGACATCCATTTAAAGTCATCTAAAATTGAAACTTATTTGTTGGACAAAGGAATATTGGAGACTAAATTAACAACATTTTTATGAAGCAAATCCCTGAAAATATGAATTGTATAAGTCTTAATATGAGTCTTTGCAATTGCATAAGCTTTATCGGCTGGAGCTACATAGCAATTTATCAGATGGAACAGTTCTAGAACTTTTTTGTTGTTTGTTATAGCAAGTATTGGCATAGTATTCTTTGCTGCAGAAATTTCATTGTATTTCTTAAAAAAAATCATGTAGTTTACCTCTTAAGAGGGAATAATTTTTGTAAGATACACAGTAATTTAATAAGATCCATATAGTTATTGCCTAATACTTTATCCCAAATTGTACAAAAAAGTCTTGCTTGAGGATATGTTAAACTCATCTTAGGGAATTTTTTGATCTGAATCCAATTTCTCACATTATTACTTTGAATCAACTTTTAAAAATCAATTTTTAACATATTGTAGACAGAAGTCATATGAATAGCACTGATAAAAATTAATGTTTGTGCTTAAAGTTTTGTATTTGAAATAGCAACTAAAAAACCTAAGTACAAAATTTATTGTGAGTAGCTTTGAGTTTATTGTAACTTTAGTGATAAAATTCCTGTACAGTTTTTGAAAAATCTGCCATTTACAGTATGTTGATTTCATTTAAACTTTGTTTATTTTCCTGAAGCTTCATGTAGTCTCTGGAAAGTCTATATCTTTTAGAGCTCAATCAAGTATTATTCTGTACAATTATTTATCTAAAGATTTCATGGTTTCTTAATCAAGTATTTTTCTTTACTGTTGGAAAGTTTCTTAGTTTTAAATGTTAATAAAAAGATTTCTGTTCATTATGAATGTATTATATTAATCCTAAACACGGATGCAATTCTAGAGAAGTTGGGAAGGGACGTTGCTTTTCCCCTAAGGAATTTTCTGTTTCAGAAAATGCATCAGTTGCACTCAAAAACAAAAGTTATTTATCAGATTTTATTTTAAAAAAAAGTATTAAATAAACACTTAAAGCACAGAAATGAATAATTATTATCAAAATTTTTTGCTAGTACAACATTTTTAAAGCAAGACACATTTTCATTAATGAATACTTTGGCTAATTTTTAAATTATATGTGGAAATAAAATTGCTTCCCAACTGTGTACAATCGAGATGCGAAGAAAATCTTGCCCTTCTCTCCTTTTCAAGAAACTGATAAAATAGCTCTCTCCCCAATCCTAACTTGTAAGCAAAATAGTTTAACTGATTTATTTTATGTGATTATTAATTTGTGTTATTGAACTTTTACTATGAAATCTATTTAAAGATACAACTGAAAATAAATTTTATTTTACTGTAGATGCCTTCATTCATTGAATCGTGGGAAGTGAGCGATGTCTTTTTGGGAACAAGCTTGCCTCAGATCCATAATGTTTCTAGTCCTGTTATTGATAATAATGGTGTTTGGTTTAATTTTGATTTTAATTATTGTGGAACCTTTCAAATGACACTAAAAACGAAATTAAATATTATAAAAGCCAAACAATTACGTGAAACTGAAGCTGTGGATACAATGGAATCAAAACAAAGGTAATTATTTTATTGTTTTAGTTTTTTTTATCATTAGTCATAATCTTTTAAAAATATTTTCTATGTTGTTTTTACTGTAACAATAAAAATATCATAATAAATTTTCAAGACTAACTCAAGTTTATAATGGTACATCTAGGCACTTTCTTTGGTTTCCTCTACACCTTTTATTAATTAAAAACAATAACTATAAACATCCAGTATTAATACAAAGGTGTATATTGTGCTCAAAAATACTCAAGTCTGGAGATTTTAAGTAAAGACAACTTTCTTTAAGGGGGATTTATGCATGGAGTAGTTTGGATGTCTTTTTTTAAACTCTTCATATCATATTTATGTTATTACGAAATACCTTGAATATATGGAAAAATTATAGCCAAAGTGGAAGAAGAAGCTGTATATGAATACTGAACCCCATATACAGTGCTAATGGCCAGTTGACTTTGGCAACAAATTTATTGACCATTTCTATTATTAAATATTTATCTAAAATTTTGTAAACCTGAAGTTATATGATGAAAATTAGAAGAATTATTTGGAAAATACTGGAAAGCCGTATGATGTTGTTATAAATATAGGTTATATTAACACTTCTCTACATGAGAGTGAATCAAATGAAAAACAATATCACAGAGCAAAGTGTGTCTCAATCAGGGTCGGACTGGCCCACCGGCCAGAGGGCCAGTGCGCCCTCGTTCAGGGAAAACTTCGCGCCCCAAGTAACTAAGCTGCTCCAATATTTTTTTGCTCGTCGTACACATACATTCTAATTAGTGTGCTAAATTTCGAGAATTCATTTACAGATACTTATCAGTTAATAGACAGGCAGCACAAAGTAGTCAATTTTTATTATAACAAATAAATTAAAGCTATATCGTGGCAATGTCGAGATCAGAAACCAAGGACAACTTTGCATGGGATTGAAAGAGAAATGACCCAATGAGAGCTTTAGTAGCTATGACGCCCTAGACAAAATGTTTTCCATCGCTTCTTTGAATGATATCTTTTAGATTTTAACCAAATATATTTCCAAATTTTCAGAGCTTTTCATTTTAGTACCTCCCCCCCTTCCTTGTAGCCATTCCAGAATGCACTTTCATAATCGTAATTTATAAAAAACAACTTGAGAAATTAAAGAGATAGAAATATCATAAATCAAAAAACTTTCTGTATGGATTTTGTAGTTGATTGGAAAACGTGATTTTTCTTTTCGGGGAATACAAAGATGATACTTTTGGATTACAATTTTCCAAGTTGTATGGTAACAAGGAACAGCATTTCCAAATTCATAAAACCTGTCATCGTTTACTAATACTAATCCTAGCTTTAATTAATGGTATATTTTTTGCCGTTAAATAACTATAAGGCAATTTTAGTATTTCTTTTGAATTTTTAATCATTCAGTAATTCAAGAATTAAAAATAGCAATAACTGCTATTTAAAAATTTTAATAGGTATATTAGAGGTCTGCACGGGCCGGGCTCGGGCCTTACTTCTGAAGACTCGGTCCGGGCCTAGTCACTAATCCTTTCGGGCCGGGCCTAGTCACTAATCCTTTTCGGGCCGGGCTGGGCTCGGATCTTAATTTTTTTGCTGGAGTATTGGGCCGGGCCTAACTTTTTTTCCATACGAAGCCGAGACTGATTTCATTCTTCCTAGTTTTCATGGACCGAAATAATCAGTTCCTATTGAATCTTCCTACATGAAAATCCTTTTCTCGACTTTTTATAAATCAGTAATACTTGGCTTTGTCCAAAAATTTCTGCAAAGAAAAGCATATATTTTTAAGCCGTCATTATTCTACAATTAAACATCAGAATTTATTCCTTTTAAAAGAATCGTAGATTACTAGGCGTTTTAAAATAGAATTAATTTTAATTCTATTTTAAAGTTTGTTTTTTTAAACTATGTTTTTTTTCTTAGTGTGTTTAACACACAAGGGGGGGAAAAAAACATGATTATGACGGAATTTTTTTTTAACTGAAAACTGAAAGTTTCTTTTAAAATGTTCATCCATGCAAAATGAATACAACAATGCGGGAGAAAAAAATATATTAAACATTTACATCTGTTAAAAAGGGAATGCATTTTTTTTCGTTCCAAAACGATTTCGTCTTTGGAAATTTTACCATATACCGCTGTTTCGATTTTTTGTCTCCATTACAAGGAATATGGATTAATAATACTAGTGATAACTGAAACATTTACATACAACAAACAAAGATTCATTTAAAAGCATAAATATCGCAGCCTACGGCACTTCTGCATAAATGGGGACTATAAACATGGAAAAAAAAGACTAATATAATTTTTTTTGGTCAGAACTCTTCCACAAGATGTGAAATCAGATCAATGTTCTGTAGAAATTCACTCGAGCCGGGCCGGGTCGGGCCATTATTTTTTTCGTTCGGGCCGAAATTTTAACTTTCGGGCCGGGTCGGGCCAATATTTCTTTCGTTTGGGCCGGGCCGGGCCCGGGCCAAAATTTTAACTTTCGGGCCGGGCCCGGGCCTGGAAATTTCGGCCTGTGCAGACCTCTAAGGTATATTTTGAATAAAATAAAAATTTTCAATATTAATAATAATAATAAAACAAAGTTAAAAAGAAAAATCAAATGAATCAATTGCGTAGTTTCGGAATAATCAATGAGCATACAGAAATAAAAAACATATTCGTCGAAATAAGAACCTCCTACTTTTTATTACTACTTACAGAGGGATAAAGGACCTTCCTATCTACATTTTGATAAAAAGTATTCTTGAATTTCTAAATTTGAATGAACAGGGAGGATATTTTTTCCTAGAACATGGGATTCTTCATTTTTCTTCCTTACCAGATAAGTTCACTTAATGGTCATATTTGAGTTTTTTGCAAGTCATGTTGCTGGGATTTAAAAAAAAAGTTGGAAATTGTGCATCAAGCATAGCAAATGACGTGCATTCATACTATAACGAAGCTTTAAAAATATTTAGATCTTGGTGTAAGAGTATGTAGTAGTTTGTATACAGTATAGTTGCCAAAATCTTATGTGCATACCTGCAAATACTATTTGCTTTCTAATATGCAGGAAGTAAGTTGTAGTAAAACTCAGCAATGTATAGCAATTTCATAAAATGTGAAATAACTTAATGTACTTTCAAAATAGATAAGGGGCCGTCCATTAATCATGCGAGGCTCGAGAGGGGAGGGGGGGGGGTCCATGAAAAATCAGGAAATATCACAAGGGGGGAGGGGGGTGTAGTAATATATCATGAGTATTTATTTTTTAGGCAAACGCGCGCTACCAAACCGAGGATCGGATACTTTTGGAAAGGACATGCCAGCAGTGTGCATTCTACTTCTGTACAAAAACAAAAGTTAAAGCACATCTGAATTCTTGTCACAAGCACCTGAATCTGAGCAATAATAGCCTAGAGATGCACAATGTCCATCCTTTTCGCATCCTCATGCGACGAACGAATGGTAGATCGAGCAAAAATGATGACGCCGAGTGGTTTGATGAAACCGATGTTAATCTTCAACAAAGCACTGTGCCTACAACTAACTTGCAAGATGCTTATCCAGTTATTGGTGTTTAAAAAAGGCTTGCTAATCCATGGTCTGAGGACATTGTAAATTAAATTATGTTTATGTATTACTACAAAAAAGTTTTTTGCATTTCTTTCATTATTTTTATGTCAGTCCAAAACAACTTGCAACCTTTCTGTTTAACTCTTAAGGTTATTATTGTAGTTTTTTTTTTCTATAATAAAATTTGATGATACTTGAACCTGTATTTTATAATAAATATTATAAAAAAATTAAGATTCTTTGTAGGTACTAAAAATACACATTATATAGGGTAGGGAAGGGGGAAGGTAGTCTTGAACCTCACCATGTATCACCAAGAGGGAGGGAGGGAGAGGGTTAAAAATGCCAAAAAAAAAAAAAAAAAATCAAATGATTAATGGATGGCTCCTAAGAAAAAACCAAAGTTTTTATCATTAAATTTTTTAATACCTTTAATTACAATTATACATCTGTACATTTACCAGTCACATCAGGTATTATAGTATACTTAAAATGGGGTAGTTTTTCATGTTCATTTACCTAAAAAAAATTTTTAAATACTTTTTTAAAAAAATAGCCTGTAAACATATAGTATTCTCTACATATTTCAACACATTTATTTATACTTCTTCAGTTATTCATATAGCACTAGCGAGCTTCGCCCGCTAGCGGCCCCTTTCTGAAAAAAATAATCTCTCTCAAAAAAAAAAAAGTTCGTTCTTTCACCGTAATTTCGCGGTTTTTATTTATTTAAAAATACTTCTAACTGTTGTATCGTTTCAAAATAGTGATGCAACTTGTACCACGGTATTCTCTAACTGCTTTTATGAAGATTTTAAAGAAATGTCAAATTTTAAAATGTATTTATTTGCAATAATATTCTCTAACGATATTTTAAAAATACACGGATTACCGAGTGTCAGATTAGTGAGGTCGCAATGTATAACTATTACACACTTTGAAAAAAACCGAGTATAATTTTCGTGTAAAAATATGCATATTTTGTACAAAAATTTTTATTTTTAGTTTTTTTCCTTTTTCACATTTAATAATTTAAATTAAAAAATCCACCTATTATATTATTTAAAATACATTTACGGCCTCCCGATTTTTTCAAAAATTTTATGCAAGGTGTAAAACCAGTACCCCAAACACACATATAAAGATCATTGAAGAATACAGGATTTAAGGGCTACTTTTACCTAAAAATATGACAGAAAAAAAAAATCGCCCGTTTTACGCCGTAATTTCACGGTTTTTACAGATTTAAAAATACTTCTAACCGTTGTATCTTTTTGAAATTTTGACACAACTCAAAACGATGTATTCACTAAGAGGTGTATAAAGATGGAAAAGAAATATTGAAAATTAGGGATTTTATTCATATAAATATGAGCGGAAAAAGTGTCGAAAAAGCAAACAAAATTGTACGATCGAAGACTCTTTTTCTCGATTTTTTTTCAAAGGGTTAATATTAGAATATTTCAAAAATAAACACACCGTTGGAAATTAGACAGAAGCGTCTTTGAGGGGGTATTTTTTTTCTTTGTCGTGCCTCCAAAATTAAAAAGGATGGAATCGTTTTAAAATTCGATAGTTTTCGGTCAAAAATTCTGCAGAAAAAATGGAAAATGAAAGCTTTCGGGAAAACATTTTTTTCAAAAGGTTAATGTTCGTATTTCTTGAAACCGAATAGACCGTCAGAAAGGTCTTTAAATTTCCTTCAAGAATATGTAATTTGTTTTAAAATCCGTGAATCTGCAGCGCGGATGCGACGTTATATAAAACTCCTTAATTTTCGTATTTTCGACACCTTTGTGGTTCTTCATTCGCAGAAAGCTAGTTTCGACCGGAGAGCTCCGTCAGAGAACCGTCTCGGAACTTGGATTTTTTGTCACGTTTCCCGGGTAGTTTTAAATTAATATCTCGGGTAATTACCGGGCGATTTTCTCGAAATTCATTATCACAAAAGGCCGAATCGTCCCGAGTCGATAGACACCCAGAGCGCCACTCCACCCGGCCGTTGAGAAAAGTTTTTAGCGGTACAGACAGACAGACGTTTACTGCGGTTAATAGTATAGATTTCGTATAATCTATATTATACAGGCCAAACGTATCTGTGCGTAACGCATACGTCATTTTGCGAATGGCAACACTTTTCTCTGCAGTTTCCGTTGTGCAATTTTCGCTATTGCAAATTTTACACTGATAAACATTGCACATTTAAAAATTTTACACCTTTGTATAAGAGAAAAAAAAATGTACTTTTAAATGTAATTTGTTTGAAAGTTGTATCGCAATTTATTTTTAATATGTTAATTTTTTTATAGTTTTTAGTACTAATTTTGTAATTGTGGCAACAGAATTACTCCATTTTCTCTTAAAATTGAAAGGAAAAGGGAAAAAAAATAGAAATTAAAAGCTGCAACACTTTTCCATGCATTCTGTTTTACAATTTTCGGTACCGCAAATTTTACCCATCTAAACATCGTACATTTTAAATTTTTACATCATCATATAGAGAAAAAAAATGTACTTTTAAATGCAATTTGTTTCAAAGCTGTATCTCAATTTATTTTTGAGATAATTTTTTAATTTTTAGTACCAATTTTGTAATTGTGGTAACAGAATCACTCCATTTTCTCTTAAAATAAAAAAATAAATAAAAATAGAAATTAAAATGTGTATACTATTTTAAAAATATCGTCTGTTCCGGTGAATTTCGGTTTTATTTCGTTTAATAATTTGGATAATTGAGTTTTATAGTATTTTGTTAATTTCAGCTTAAAATAATATTTGTTAGAGATTTAGATTAACCAATATAAGATGTATTTTTTACTGTAACTATTTTTGTAGATTTATTATAAATCAATAAAACAGTTCTTTCTTAACTATTTTCTTTCGTCGAATTTCGATGGATTTTACCTCGTATGAACTAAAAGATGTTTGCAATTAACCAAAATTACAGAAAAACAAAGGTTTGGAAATCATTTTAACTGATGGAGAATCATCGGTTACAAATAGCCTGGAACTTTGAGATGAAATATAAGCATTCTGTTTTCTATCAGGAAAAAAATTTATCACCTTTTAGAAGTTTTGAAATTGATAACAAAAATTAATTTTGCCTCACACTTGAACATGCTCTGAGAAATTTACTAAATCTTCTAGTAGTTGTTGCATCCGGGTAACGTGATTTTTCAAACCAAAAATGTTTGTTAAAAAGTGTAAAAAAGACCAATTATTCTTTTTTTATTACTTACTATGTAGGGGCGCATTTTTTACTTTGCATGGTTTTCAGGCTAAATCTGGCTCTAGATAAATATTTTAATTTATACGAAGATTATGTTGAGAAGTAGCTGCATAATGTGCCTTTTAAATCTAAATAATAAAAAAATGTTTCATTTCATTTTTTTAAAATTCACAAACGACCTTCACTTTGAAGATAGCCCTCAATTTTCTGAGTTCTTCAATTTAATAAAAAGTTTCTGTTTGTAATGCATGAGATTTTGTTTTGTATTTAATTCCATTATTTCACATTCCGTAATGAAAATGTAAAAATAATCTAAAAATAATATCACATCATGTAAATTTTTAAATATTGTATTCGAAATATTGCATGAAATATAAAAAATATTAAGGATATCCTGAAGGATACTTGGTAAATAGACACAGGATATTGGGTTTTATTTTCTCAGATGAAAAGGCTTTGAATCAAAAAGACTTGACTCTGAAAAATCACAATTTCGCCTCATTTTATTAAAAACAATAAATCCAATTCATATTTTCTTTAAAAACATATATTGCATGGAGTATTTAAGATTTTAAAAATGATAATGATGCTTCATCAATTTCAAATTAAAAATATATTAATTTGTCCACAAAATTCATCCTTCAACTTGGACATATTTAACTTTAAGTATTTTCGAAAAAAAGTTTAAACCTAATTGTATTTTAAATATTTCAATTTTTCAGATAATTTCAGTATTAAAATATATAATATTTCACATAAGATCTATTACTTTTCTAATTTACTTTCGCAGTTGAACGCACTCCATTTTCCCCATTTTTCACTTGAAAACGTCTTTGCCTTATTCAAAGGCATCTTCAGTCAAGAATCACTTATTCATTCTTTTTTCAAAAATATTAAATATGTTCAAGTTGAAGGATGAATTATGTGGACAAATTAATATATTTTTAATTTGAACTTGTTGAAGAATCATTATCATTTTAAAAATCTTAAATACTCCTTGTAATATGTGTTTTTAAAGAAAATATAAATTGGATTTATTGTTTTTAATAAAATTATATGAAATGCTATATGAATAATTGAAGAAATATAAATAGATTTGTTGAAATATACAGAGAATACTATATGTTTATAGATTTTAAAAAAAAGTATATATATATATATATATATATATATATATATATATATTTTTTTTTTTTTTTTTTTTTTAAGATAAATGAACTTGGAAAACTACCCCATTTTAAATATATTATAATATCTGATGCGATTGGTAAATATACAGTTTAATGTAATTAAAATGTGCCCAAACAATGTTCTCCCCTGTACTATGCCATTATGCAATGGAATACTTTTGTGTGGCCCTGTATGTAAATTAACAACAAAGATTCTTTGTACCACACATTGTACAGAATTTATATTTTCCTGTATATTTTATAGATGCATATCAATTTTATTGTGCTCAAAAAAGTGTAATGCCATTAAAATGCACTTGAAACTATTTTTTTACCATTTGCCATAATATAACTGAATATTTTTGATTGTCTCTGTAATTAAATTATGCATCCAATTTTCATAAAATTTGAAATGACTTAACAAAATTATGCAACAATTATATATTTTAAATTTAAAACAAGTCTGTTCGATAATTTTTGCTCTGTTATATGCAGATGGACTGAACGACAACTATAGGTGCTGTGTACTTACATAATTATGAACACACCTAAAAAGCTTGAGTAGAACTGTGTTTCAAATGAAAATATGCATTTTAAATGAAATGAACAGATAACAATTCGATTCAAAATTAAACTTACTGGTGATATCATATAGCATGCTAGTGCTGTATAGTAGAGTTCAGATGCATCTCTAATGTTAAAGTCCAAAGTTTGCCACTTAATAACTTTGGAACTAATCATCGGATCGCGACAAAATTGGAAAGCGAAGTGTCCTACTCTAGATCTTAAAGTTTACAAAAATTGATCCAGATCCATCGATTAGTTTCGGAGATACAGAACCCCTGTTTTGTCACTTTTTGCTCGTGAAACAAGAAAAAAAGACAAATAACTCAATTATAGCCCGAACCAGGAAACATTCTGTGATGTGTAATAGCTTGTTCGAAAGCTTAATTTAGGGATGTGCCTTTCGAAGGTCTAGTAAAAAATATCAAAAATTAAGGAAATGGCACCCATTTAAAATTTATATAATGCTATACCTTTCATAATTTAACATTATAGAAATCTCTCCTTTTTAATTGCTAATTCAATTGTTTCTTTCAAGTTGCCACCAACTAAAAAACAATGCAATAATTTAAAAAAGAAACGATAACACATGTTCTTTTTTTTATAGATCAATAAAAATTCTGATTCTGCTGATAGTTTTGAACCTTTGAAATTGACATCATTCAAAACAGGGTTGGCAAAAAACCTGGTTTTTTTCAAAAAAAACCAAATAAACCGGTTTTTTTGGTTTAAACCAGGTTTTTTTGGTTTAAACCAAAGCTTTTTCTTATTACAAATACATGCATATTTATTGATAAAAATAGACATTGTTTGATTATAAGTAGTATAACAACATTTAAAAATAATTTAAAGTGAATTTATGTAGAAAATGGAAAATGTTCATATTTTAATTTAAACAGTATTAGCAAACAGTCTTATGTTCAAAAGATAAACTGCTCTACACAGTGAAATATTGATGCTGAGAAAATCTTTAAACAATCTATTGATTGCTAATAATAAACATTTGGATGTAGTTTGATAAATATAATATTCTTTTCCACAGTTATTCAAATAATATTTTTCAAATACTTCTTCCAATTTTATTTTTAGAGTGACAATTTGAAGTCAACATTTTTGGCCCTTAGATTTGCAGATGACATGAAAAAAACAACAATAATAAGATTGTTATTACTTAAATGCTATAACTAACACTCAATCTTTGAATAGTCTCTTGTTCGACTTCATATTTTGATTTTAATTATTCAAGATAATCTCCCCAATCAAGAAAAATTTTTTTTACAGCTTGAGCAAAATCTTAAAGATCGTCATTACTGATTGAGTTAAGGAATCTGCATTTTATTTAAAATTAAAATATTTTATAATAGACATTGAATATTTTTAATCTATTTTATCTTTGTTCAATTCACGTGTTTGAAAAATTTTCATTAGAGCAATAGATATGTTTACCAATGCATACTAATTTTAATCCTATACATTAAAAAATGAGTTAAACCCACTATACCTAATGCTTATTCCTGAAATAAAGTTTAAAAAAAGAAATTATTTACATCCAATAAACTGAAACACGTAATTTATAAAGAAAAAAGAAAAAAAGCTATTAGATTTCTTCTAAAAAAAACAATTGGTTTTTTTGAGAAAAAAACCATTTGGTTTAAACCGTGGTTTAAACCATGGTTAAAACCAATTGGTTTAAACCGTGCCAACCCTGATTCAAAACAGAAAATGCATATTTTTCATAAATATATATATAAAATGTAATTAAATATGTGTTAAAACAACATTGCATCCTTTATTTGAGTGTTTTCGACGTAAAACAGTTACTATAATACAGATATTTCAATTAAAAAGGGATAATTAGGGAAAAAAATTCTTCTATATTCATAAAAATAACTATTTGAAAATGAAGCTATGAAAATCTATGTGGATACCTATTGTCATAAGAAAATCTGCATAGATACCGAGGAACTGCAGTGGGACTATCATCTGGGAGGGGCCGGTTCTGTCGCCAAGGTTTTCACCAACTTGGCGATATATTGCCAAATCTGACATCCAAAATTACTCGTCAAAATTGAAGTCAACTTGCCGTCATTTCTGGTATTTCGCCAAATTAATATGTCTACTAATAACTTTAAACTAATACTAATAAGAGTTTAGATTGTTAGTTGAAAATGATTGATAAAGTTCCTGAAAGGATCTGAAAAAGCTATGAAATCATACAAAAAAGCTGGTGGAACCAGAGCGAAAAGTAGAGCTTGATCTAAAAAAATTACAGTAAAAATGGGGAAATATTTTCAATCTAAAAATGTGCATACAAAAGAAAGGGAATCAGATGATCTGTAAAGCTCATGAAATAACCCAAATTTTTGTTAGCTGAAAATGTAGACTGAGCCGTACTGGTGCCTAATATTTAGAATTATACTATTATCCACTCAAAATGAAAATGATTACTGAGGAAAGTAGTCAATAGAATATATTGTTATGTAGTCTCAAATCGGTTAAGCTCCACAACGCTAAACAAATATAAACCATGATGTGATAATTAAAGTATAACACTCATATAATCAAGTTGTTGAAAAATTGATGTAGATAAATATGTCTGAACACAAACATTTAGTATATGATTGAATCGTATCTATTCAAGGTTTTGAGTTTACTTAGAGCTTTGATCTTCCAGTTATCAAAACTGTTAGAATGGAATTGTGTTCACACTTTGTACTGAACGAACTATTCCCATACTTCATTACATCAGCCTGTAACATTTAGTTATGAACCCAAATTTTTAAACTAGTAATCGATGATTGAAATACGGAGTGAGTTAAAAATGCCTCTTTTTCCCTAATTGGTTTTAAGGCACCAGTAAAGCTCAGTCCTCATTTTCAGCTAACAAAAATTTGGGTTATTTCATGAGCTTTACAGATGATCTGATTCCCTTTCTTTTGTACGCACATTTTTAGATTGAAAATATTTCCCCATTTTTACTGTAACATTTTTTTAGATCGAGCTCTACTTTTCACTCTGGTTCCATCAGTTTTTTTGTATGATATAAAATGTATATAATTGCATGATATGTAAAATGTATATAAGAAATGATGTCACAGATTATTCTTTCTTTAAGAAACATTTTCTTCGTATCTCAGAACATGAAAAACATTACCAACATTTCTTTTCTGATAAACTGAGATATGCAATATGCTTGTACCATTTAGTTTATGTATACATCGTACACATGTTACAGATTGTAGACTGGGAGGTGCCCACTATTCAAAGGTATAAACATACAAATATATAAGAAAAGTTAGGAATTAAGTTGTAAGTTAGGAATTGAAAAAAAGTTCGATAAATAGACATTTCCACTTCAGGGGAGTATCCATTGTGGAAATCTTATTGTATATAGATTTTTAACCTAAAAAAATACCTTGAAAGTTATTTTGAAAAATCAGGTGAATCCGAAACCATCCTACACAAAAAAAAGTAGAATTCAACCCGACCTGCATTATAGCTCCAACTCACCACAACCCAGAGTTGAATTCAAACACTTTTCTCTGGGAGGGACTTTTGTAGTTCTGGGGGAACATTATAGAGTTTCGGGGCGGGGGGGGGGGGGGGATTGCCATTTTTGACCATTAAAAACGCAAAATTTCTGGGGGAGGGGGAATTTCTCCCCAGGCCACCCCCTGAATTCAACTTTGCCACGTTCAGCTTGGCTGTGGGTAATTTGATCCAATGCTGATTCTAGCCAAATTCTTAAGACATATTATAAGTGACCATGAACTCACCCTGTCCAAAAAACACAAGTTCAATGAAATTTTTGTTTATTATTATTATTGAGAGCTTAATTTTTATCTGAAGACTTGAGTCAGGCTGAAACTAAATTTTATTTTGTGAAATATTGGGACAGTTAGGAATTTTATTCTTATAGATACAAGTTTGGGTCTTTAATTTTTTTCCTGTAGATTCGGGCCTGATCGAGATTGTATTTTATTTATTTGGGGCCATATTGGAGGGGATATTTTTCTCCCCACTACTAATATCTTGGTAATAGTAGAATAGAATAAATCTTGAAACTTTAAGAAAAACTCTTTTTTTTTTTTTCTTGGAAATGAATTTGCAATATGATAGTTCAACAAAAAGTTTATCAGACTGAATATATCAGAAAATAAAGTTTATATATTTGTTTGTATATTCGTTTTCTTATAAAATCCTAAATATATATATATATATATATTAATGCTCTCTGTTTAAATGTTTTAAAACATTTTATATTCTATTTTGAACAAAAGCAGTTTTTTTATTTGAACAACAAGAAAAGAACACCTTATACTTTTTTATTTTCAGTTTTAATAGTTTGCATTATACTAGTAATAGATGCCTTAAGATAGGGGTGCACAACCTTTTCAAGTGAAGGGCCATTTACAAATATGTGTGGGTTATCGAGGGCCACATCAATAACTTGGAGAGAATTCGATTTTGAAGGTTTTCTGTGACCTATAATCGGATAAAAAATGTTTTCAGGGGGAAGTGGGGGGATACCCTCTTTAGGTTTGCTTAACCAATCAAAATATCCCATTTAGTTGGTAAGGATATATCAGCAGTTTTTGCACTTGTATGTATAACAGATATAGCAAGGATTATTCTCAAGATGTAATAATATTCCTTGACTTTATTCAGGAGAGTAAATTTTGTTTTATTAAAAGTGCTAAAAAACAAAGTGGCTGGTGCCGAAAAAAATGCAAATTTTATGGAAGGAGAGGGAGGGAGACGATCAACAAGATTTTTTCGTGCCTTGTCACTGATATTATCTATTGTTTAATGCCTGATCAACAAAATTTGCAGCTTTCCATGCTTGATTGACCAAATTTAGGCTTTTTACGAAAGTGATCGACAAAATTCCAATTTCTCCGAAATTAATCAAGAAAATTCGAATTTTCTGTGCCTGATAAACAAAATTTGAGATTCTTACGAAATGGATTGAGGAAATTAGTGATTTTTACAAAACCAAATGAGAAAATTCACAAATTTTACAAAGTCGATCGACGAAATTCATGATTTTTACAAAGCCAATCAACAAAATTCATGATTTTTACGAAGCTGATTAACAAAATTCCCTATGTTTCTTCACATAATCGATAAAATTCACAATTTTTCTGCGACTGATTGACGGAATTCACGATTTTTACGAAGCCGATCGACGAAATTCACGATTTTTACGAAACTTATTGAGAAAATTCACAAATTGTCCGTGCCTGATTAAGAAAATTCACGATTTTTCTGTGCTTGATAAACAAAATTAGGGATTTTTACGAAGCCAATCGACGAAATTCGCAATTTTTATTTAGCCGATTGGCGAAATTTACACTTTTTCATGACATGATCAATAAAATTTGAGATTTTTCCAAAAAAATTTAGATTTTTCTGCACCTGATCGTTGAAATTACCGATCTTTAGGAAGCTGATCGACAAAATTCAAGATTTTTACGAAGCTGATGGACGAAATTCATAATATTTATGAAGCCGATCGACAAAATTTGCTATATTTACAAGGCTGATCGGCGAAATTCGCGATTTTTCTTGACATGATCGATGAAATTCACGATTTTTACCAAGCCGATCGTGAAAACTCGGAAATTTTCCGCGCCTGATCAACAGAATTAGCAATTTTTACGAAGCCGATCAGCAAACTCATGATTTTTCAAAGCTGATCGACAAAATTCGAGATTTTTTTCGAAAAAAATATCGAGAAAATTAATGGTCTTTATGGCGCTTGCCCAGCAAAATTCGCGAATTTTAAGAAGCCGATTGCTGAAATTTGCAATTTTTAAGAAGCTGATCGATTCAATTTGAAATTTTCTTCACATAAAAGACTAAATTCGTGACTTTTCCGTACGAGATCAATGAATTTCACAATTTTTACAAACCTTATTGGAAATTCGCGATTTTTATAAAGCTGATTAATGGAATTCACACTTTTCATAAATCTGATCGACAAAATTTGCAATTTTTCAAAGTCGATCGATGAAACTGACAATTTTTCTTCGCCTGATCGATAAAATTCCTAAGTTTTCTGCACCGGATAGATGAAATTTGCGATTTTATTTGAGCCTTATCAACGAAATTTGAAATTTTTCTGCACGAGATCGACAAAATTCACGATATTCCTGTGTCCGATTAACGAAACTTGCGATTTTTTGGAACCCGATCAATAAAACTCGTGATTTTTCCGTGTGCAATCGAAAGAATTTGCACTTTTTCTGCCTTTAACTGACAAAATCTGTATTTTTTCAGTGCCAAGATTAAATTCACGATTTTTTTTCTCTTGATAAGCTTACAAAACTCACGATTGTTTCGCAGTCGATCAATGAAACTTTCAATTTTTCTGCCCATCATCGCAAAATTCGCGATTTTCTCATGCCCAAACAACATTTTTTTTTTTTCACGCGATAAACCAAGAAAACATGCAATTTTTTCGCCGCCAAAGAGTTTAATTTGCAATTTTTTCGTGCATCATCAAAATTCTGGGGATTTTTTTTTTCTCCGATCAACGGAATATACAATTTTTCCAAGTCCAACCAACAAAATTCTCGATTTTTCAGTGTCTGATTAACAAAACTTGCGATCTTTCCCTGTCCGATCGGCCAAGAAAGCTATTTTTTCCGAGCCTCATGGGCTAAATTTGCGATTTTTCATACCTGATGAACGAAATATGCGATTTTTCCATATTTGATGAATAAATTTTGTGATTTTTCCGAGAACTGTGAAATTTGCGATTCTTAAGTGACTGACGAAATTTGAGTTTTCTCATGGTAAATTGACGAAATTTAGGATTTTTTCTTGGAATTTTTTCACAAAAATTGCATTTTTTTCTAGTTGTAAATTGACGAAGTTCGCAGGCTGCACGTTAACCCATCGCGTTCCACAGGTTGTGCATCCCTACCTTAAGATGATAAAAATAACAAAAAAAAAAATTGATATTTTAATGTATGCATTTTTTTTTTTTTTAGTATGCATTCTGCTCCATCTAGTGATATAATCTCTGATGATGAAGGTACAGAACCAAGCAATTCGTGAGTATTTAAAATTTTTCTTTCTTTCTTTTATTTATTTATTTTTGCCAGTGTTACTGACAATTATATAAATTTTTTATGTACTTGTCTCAGTTTAATGTTTATTAATATGAATGATGAATGTCTGTCTAAATGTGTTATTAGTTTAAAAAAAAAGTTATGTTAGGGTTTTGCTTAAACGCATTTTTTACATGCTATTTATTTGTTATTCATTTTGTAAAAATTTATAATTTTTTTTAGCTGTTTGAAGCATATAATTTTTGAACATTTTTCATTCTTATAAATTAGGTCAGCAAAGCAGAAAAAGATTATCAACAGAATTGAAAAATGGATATCTCACAAACATTTCCAAACTGTTGCTCAAAGCAAATTTGTTAAAAGATATGTTGGTGATTTATCCAATATGCCTCTTACCCTCACTGTTGAATTAAATACTTTGCATGGAATTTTGATTCTTAACATTCCTCCTGCACCAACTGACCGCATTTGGTAATTCTTTTTTTTGCTTATTCTTGAAATTATTAGAGTTATTTATTACATTATTGTTGATTAGTCATATGTTTATTTGTAATTTATACATATTTGTTTCCGGTGAGACTACTAAAAAAAAACAGAACTTTTTTTTATTTCTTTCTACCATTTTGACCCTGATGCCACAAAATTTTTACTCTTTACCTCTGCCCAAAATTTCTGAGATAATTCACTAGAGTTAAGAAGGATTATTATTCCATTGAGGGCAATTAAATTAAAACATTCTGCTCAGCCATTCATTTCGGGAGAATATGGGTTTGTCATTTCATGTGCTGTTCTTTGATCCTCTTGAAGAAACTTATCAAAGTCTTGATTACAAAATTCAAGATCTCCGTCTGTTCTGACAGAGACTATGTTCTTATTCAAAAACCTTTCGGCTCTTTTCTGATACTAAGTAAAGGTCTCAAAAACGTCAGACATGTTTTTCAGGGTATAGGCAGCAACCTTCTTTGAGAAATCACCAATGGCAAAAAAATATATTTTCCCCCATGAGATGCAACAGGAAATAGCCGCATAAGTCCATATGCAGCAGCTGGAGAGGAGATTTTGATCTAATATGACCTGTTTGTTTAAAAGATACTCGTTTCAATTTAGCTAGTTTGCAGGAAATACAATCTTCAGTCAATTTAGGTAGGATAGATAAGGGTCAATCCATGTGAAATCATCCAGACCATGTTGCTTTATATTTTAGATTCTTTTAATTTTTTATCAGTTGATTTATTGTACTTTTAGAGGCCTAAAACAAGTATTTAAAAAAATTTAAATTTTTTTAATTTTTTTTGGCAACCATTTTTTTGTTACATCACAAGTGGTTTTTCATGAAAATAGTACTTTACAGAATCCTTTAACTTTTTTATTTCTAAACCTATCAAAATGATTTAAAAACAATTATATTTATTAATGAATGAACTAAATTTTCATAATAAGTATTTTTATGATAATGATTTAAAAAATTGCATAAAATAAGATTAAATGTATCATTTTTACAGTGAAAAATTATTTTTTTGACAAAAAATTTTAAAAGAAGTAAGTAAAACTCATCTTTATATATATTTTTTCTGAATATATACTCTAATGAACTATTCTCAGAAGAAATATGAAACATTTAGAGATGCTCCTTCTTTTTCTATAATTAGCCAAATTTGGTATCTCAGCATCAAAATGCTAAATTTGCAGTTCAATATCTAAAAAAGGACTGGATGAAACTTCATGAAAATTTTGTAGGATAACCTTCTTATAGATCTAAAAATATACCATTAATATTATGAGTGATATGCACATAGTTTCAGAAATATGGAACTTCAAGTTTAGCTTTAAAATCACATTTGTTTATACATTTTTCCTCAAGAAAAACTACTCCTAAATGCATAATTTATTTTTTTTATTACTTCGAATGCTACTTTCAAAGGTATAATAGATGTCTTTGTTACAAATCACGTGTGAAGCAACCCAAAGGCGCCTTGCGGTCGCTGATGAAAAGCCACCTGTGATGCAATGTTTTGTAAAAAGGTAGAAGTTGTTACGAATTCACGATGCGAGGAAGAATATTTTACTTCCCCGTAAAAATATATATCTTTTTTATGTAAATATTTAGTGTCAGTGTCTGTTCAACTATATATGTGTGTGTTGTGAAAATAAAATGAAAAAATGCCAAAAGGATTATTATTTAAAGAAAACAAACACGAACTTATATAGCTCGAATGTAGCTTCTAGGATTAAAATGTTCTCTAGAAATGAGCAGTGTCAACATGGTGCCGAAACCCGGGAAATGGACTATTAAAATGGATTAAATAGATTTCTCGATCCGGAAGTGCGATTTCAAGATTACCGAAATGAAGCTCGAATCTCGGCATAAAAAAGGTACTGTAATTCTTTATTTCTAAGCATGAATCTTGAAAAATTAAAGGCTAAGCGTAAAGTGATGAAAACAACCATAACTAAATTTATAACAAAGGTCGAGTCGTTTATTGAAGATATTGATTTTGAAAATAAAGATAATATTGATAAGCTTTCGGAATTTTTGATAAATTTGGAGGAAAAACAATTAGAATTAAAGGAAATTAATTTGAAAATCGAAGAATTGATCACTGATAATACAAATTTAGAAACAGAAGTTCAAAATAGTATCGATTATAATGATACTATTAATGAAACGAAATTTAAAATAAAAATAAATTTGAAGAAATTTAAAAATGATGTTGAATCGAGAAACGCTAGTTCGTTGTCAAACGCTAGTATTCTTCCTTATGTTAGTACACGATTGCCTACTGTAAATTTGCCAAAATTAAATATTCCGAATTTTAAAGGCGATCCTAATACATTTCTTGAATTTATCAATAGTTTTAAAAATACTATTGATGTCAATGATAATTTGACAAAAATAGAAAAATTAATATATTTGAAATCATTTTTGTCTGGTGAAGCCTATAAAACGGTATCTGGATTAGCCCTAACAGAAAGTAATTACGATCACTCATTAGATTTACTAGAAAAAAGATATGGTAAAACGGAAATTTTAATTAGCGGTTTTATAAATAAATTATTAGAAATCGAACCAATCAGGTCATGGTCGAATACGAAAATGTTGAGAGATTTGTATGATGAATGCGAAATAAGCATTAGAAATTTGCAGGCAATAGGAGTAGCTACCGACAATTACCTCATAATTTGGTAATTGAATTTCAAAGGAAAAAGGATAACGAAAAGCCAGGGGATGTTAATGAATTAATGAAATTTATAAAATTTGAGCAACTGTTATATCAGGAAATTCCTTAAAAAGTCCAGAAAAATCTCGATGGGAAAAAAATGCTCCTGCCTGAACAAAGAGTAATTTTCCCACTTCAGTTGCGCTGAACACGGTTGTAAAAAATGTTTGTGTATTCTGTACTTCGAATCATAATAATTTAAAATGTAAGGAAATGACAGATGAACAAAAGCTTTATAAGTTAAAAAAAAGAAGGAAGATGTTACCGATGTTTTTATAAGAACCACCTATTATCTCTATGTAAAGCTAAAATACAACCGTGTGAGTTATGTAAGAGTTTTCAACATAATTATTTGTTTTGCCTTGCTAAGAAATCCTCTGAAATTAGTCCCGTTGAGAATACTAAAAAAATCAGAAATTGTACAAAATCAAGAAAATCAAGCGGATGTATCATCTGTTATTAAAACTCAAAATTTTCCAGAAAAATATTCGACAATTTTGCAAACGGCGTGCGTACAGGTGATGGGAGATTCCAAGAAATTAAGTACAAGGCTATTATATGATTCTGCATCTTCGCGCACATTTATTGCAAAGAATTTAGCGACTGCTTTAAAACTAAAGCCAGTAAAAAAAAGAGAAATTGCTAGTTTATACTTTCGCGAATCGCAATGCCATAGACAGGGCTCCTAAATGGTCCCCTTTTTCCCACAAAAGTCCCCTTTTTAGAAAAAGGTCCACTTTAGTCCTCTTTTTTGTATTTTGGTCCCCCAAGTCCCCTTTTCTGTGTCTGAAAAAAAATCGCCGCAAAAAAAAAAAAAAAAAAAAAAAAAAAAAAAAACTCTGAAAATCACTAAAAGTTTAAAAATCCAAGAAGACAAAATTTATTAAAGTAGGCGTAAAAACATTATAATGGGTATAAAAAAAGCATGGTAACTGAAATTCTTTCATGAATCTAAATGTTAAAAAATCACCACAGAATACTGGTAAATTTTAAGAATCTCATTAAAATTCTTAAAAATAAAAAAATTGCAGAACACAAATACTATATTAAGTTACTATATTAAGCTACCGCTTGACCGGTCTTCAATATCGGGCCTTGGCATGCTTCCCCCCCCCCCCCTTCCAAAAAAAAAGAAAAAAAGCAGTGGCTTTTGTACAAAAATACTTCACTTTTAAAATGGCCAGCTCAAGGACCCAATCTGAATACAATAGAAAATCTTTGGAATGAACTTTAGAAACATGTTTGAAATTATTATTAAAACTCCAATTCAGCATGGACGGAATTTTCCCAAAAATTTCAAGATGATTGGAAAAACATACCACAGACGATTTTCAACTGTTTATTGAATCGATGCCAAGTTGCTGCATCTTGATTCATTTTGCTAAATATATGACAACAACATACTAATTATAAATCTCGTTGATCACAGTGATATTCTGTTATAACACAATTTTTTTTCCAAACTATCCAAGATGGCCGATAACCTTTGAAAGCATGCGTTTTTTGCAATTAATTTTGTCAGTTGTATTTATTGATATTCATTTATTATTCAATAAATAAATTCCTAACTATTATTTCAATAAAATGTATGAGTATCACTTTGAGATTCTTCTTTATATGGATATACTTTCAAAATAACGAAAAATTTTATGCCTGCCAAAAACGTTTGACTGCCACTATAAATTGTTGTTGATTAGTTTTTGGTATAAATCGCTCTACATGAGGTGCTTCTATGCAGCTTTTTTCATGATTTCTGCAATCGCTCAATCACCAAAACCAATGCACAGAATTTTACCGAACTTCAGATTCAGTTAGTCCTTAACATGAATTGACATTTTTTATATTTTGGTATAAATTGCTCAACAAGTGGCACTGTTAATCTGCATTTGTTGGGATTTCCACAATAGTTCTATATCCAGAATTAATGCACCGAATTCCATCAAACTTTAAATTCAGTTAATTCTTAAGATGAATTCACTTTTTTTACATTTTGATGTAAATTCATTTACAAGTAGCGCTGCAATGATGCAATTTTTTTTTTTTTTTTTTTTTTAGGATTTTTGCAGTAAATCTATCTAATTTAATGCACAATTTTTTGTCTAACTTAGGATCCAGTTAGACGTTGACACAAGTTGTTACTGATTAAGTTTTGGTGTTAATCTTTCAATAGATGGTGCTTCTAAGTTGCATTTTGTGGAATTTGCACAAGTTTAGCGATATTCATATTTGCAGAATTAATGCACAAAATTTCATATCTTTAGAATTCACATGGTGGGCATAGATTGCAATTTAGTTTTGGGATTGTGATAGTGAATTTTGAAGTATTAACATGCATGAGGTAGAAGAAAGTTTTGGGATTGCCACATCCAATTAGTTTGACAAGGATTGTTCCCAGGGGTACAGAATATTTACATGTACTGCATTTATAGATTTTAAACTTGTGCATGTATGCCTATTTTTTGACACTAATGATGATAAATTTCTAAATGTGTAATTTTCTAAAAAATTGATTAAAATTTTATTTTATTCAAATATCGCTTTTTAAAAAGAAAAAGAAACGCTTTTGTATGACATGTTATTTAAATCTAAGCTTTTCTCCACTAATTATCATTATTTTATGTCTGATTTGTTATTATATGCTATATAAAATGAACTTATTGGCCCCTTCTATTTATGAGTGGTAGTAGTTAGCACTAATCAGAATATTAATTTTAGCCAAAAAAAAAAAAAAAAAAAAAGAATGAAATTAAGAAAAGTAATCAAGTCATCGATTTTAAAATCTCAGATATTTTTTATAACATACAAAAAATTTTAAGAAGTGTGTGTGGGGGCAGTGGGATTAAATTTCTAACTTTCCTTTTTAAATCGCCAGGGTTTAACTTAAGTATTTTACGCAATTTTCTAACTCAACCAACCCCTAATTAAACTACAGCGAGATTCAATCTCATTTGAAGGGTTGACCAAAGGAGGTATCTCATTGAGCCTCACATCTTGCAAGGGTCTATTTTGACCCAGACAATTAGGGGCATTTCTTCATGTACATGTTTGGTTGTGGGGGGTGGCGAATCAGAAAATATTACCACACATCCTATTAAAACTCTTAGCCTAAGCACCCATTTCCCACCGTCTTAATGCATTTTTTCATCACTAGCAGACATTTTAATGTTTATTTGCGTTCATTACCACTCCATAAAATTTCTAAAAAATTAAGAAAAAAAATTCCGCTCAACATATCTTAACAATTAGCATCTTTTCATCCCTTTCTGTCGCGAGGGGATGCTATTGAAAAAAGTTCTCAAAAAATTTAATCCACAATATGCCCTGTAATATCTTAAATGAAAGGCCAGGTTATAAATAATGTTATTCTTCACTCTCTCTCTCTCTACCTCCATTCTTACTGCCTTATATCAATCATCCCCGTCTATGTAAGGATTTAATCATTATAAACAATTATTAACTTTTAACAAATTTAGTTATTAACAATTTTGGTTTATTAATTAAAGGTTAGAATGTTTTGAAAGGAATATTAAATAAAACCCTCTGAGTGATCTGTGATCATATTTACCCACTTATTTGTTTTTATTAACTGATTATTATTTTTTACCTGTAACGAGAATTATCAAGGTGAGTGCTGAAATATTGAAGTTTTTTATTATTTAAGTATATTTTTCAGTAGGATATTTAAATGTGCTTAAATAAAATTGTGTACATTGTTTATTGAAATCTTATAAAGATAAACATCTGACATATTTTCTGGGATTATTTTAAAAATTTACTTTCCTATTTAGGAAAATTTGTGCTATATTTTTACACACATATGATTCTTTTTTTGGTTTCCATTTTCAATAAAAATGGTCCCCCAAAGTCCCCTTTTTAAGCAAAAATGGTCCCCTAAAGTACCCTTTTTAAACAAAAATGGTCCCCCAAAGTCCCCTTTTTAAATAAAAATGGTCCCCTTTCCCCCTTTTTGAGGACTAAAATGTGTTGGGAGCCCTGCATAGAACAAGAGTATGATTTAGTAGATATTACTATAGTTGCCATCCTCCGTATGAAAGGATAAAAGTTCAGGCGCTCGTATCAGAAATAACGTGACGCAAGTAAAATCGCATATTGATTCACAGCTTATAAATAAATTCCGTTTAGATGAAAATGAGTTTGCTGACAGATTTATTAATGAAAAGACTGTACAAATATTATTGGGATGTGATTATATGTTTGCGACAATCACGGGAGGGGTAGAGAAAATCAATAAATATTTATTTATTCAACCAACAATATTTGGCAAAACTTTAATTGGACGAATGCATAGCAATAATGTAAATGGAGCTTCTTGTTTTAAGGTCATTTGTACATCAACAGACAATGATTTAAGAAAATTGTGGGATGTGGATAATTTTTTATCCTTTCCTACTGATATTCAAAACGACGAAAAATATGAGATGGTTACGCAATTTCAGAGGGAAATAATTTTCGAGAATCAAAGGTATATCGCACCACTTTTATGGTCGTCTCAAGTAAACAAACAAAGTTTATCAAATAATTACGAAGTTGCGAAACAGAGATTTGTGGGTCTGGAAAAGAGATTAAGGGGTAATAAATCTTTATTTCAGAAATATAACGAAATTATGAAAGAACAATTAAGTGAAGGTATTATTCAAAAGTGCGATACTAATTGCTTTATTGGTTACGTAATGCCACACCAAATCATTTTTAGACCAGATTCTTCTAGTACAAAATCAAGAATTGTTTATGATGCTAGCAGTAAAAGAAATAATGAAAAAAGTCTAAATGATTGTCTTTTCGCTGGAGAAAATTTAAATCCTAATTTAATTGACACAATATTAAATTTCAGGTCTCATAAAATTGCTTTTTTGGGCGATATTGCTAGAGCATTCTTGCAAATAGAAGTGTCTAAAGAGGACAGGAATTATTTGTGTTTTTTATACTTTGATGATTGTGGCATAGATAAGCCTGTGATTTTATATCATTTTAATCGACATTGTTTTGACGTCACGAGCTCCCCGTATGTGTTGGCTTCGACAATTAAGAAACGTATTAGAAAGTACAAAGAAATTAATCCTATTGCTTATAACATGTTAGATAATTTTTTATATGTGGACGATTTGGCATATGGGGCTCCGACAGTTCAAGAAGCTTTCAATTTATCAGCTTCTGCTGTCTCTTAATACTTAAGGATGCGAATATGAACTTGAGAAAGTTTAATACAAATTCTTTAGAATTAAGGAAATTATGGAAGAATGGTAACCCAGTTATAGAAACAGACGAAAGTTATTCAAAATTAAAAATTCTGGGACTTAATTGGGATAATATAAACAACGTCCTGTCAATAGATTTTAAGGCGTTTATGTCAGATGGTGATAATTTGGAATACACCAAAAGACATGTTTTGCACAGCGCTGCCAAAATATTCGATCCTATCGGATTCTTATCGCCATTCTTAATTAGAATTAAATTACTTCTTCAAGAGTTATGGGAACGCGGTTTAGAATGGGACGACACACTTCCTAAAGAATTTAAAGAAAAATACGAAAAATGGTATAGCGAAATAAAACTGTTAGAAAAGATTCAGGTACCCAGGTATTATTTTAATACAGGTAATATTTTAGACGATAAAATTCAACTTCATCTTTTTTCTGATGCTTCATTAAAATCTTACGGGGGCGGTGGGCTACTTCAGATACCAGACTTCTGAGGGCTTTTCTAAAACTTGTTTTGTAATTTCTAAAGCTCGTGTGGCCCCTTTAAAAAGAATCACTTTGCCGAGATTAGAGCTTCTAGGTGCATTAATAGCTGCCAGAATAGCCAGCCATTTAAAAAATGTTTTCAATAACATTCAAAGAGTAGTATTCTGGACGGACTCCACAATAACGTTGAACTGGATCAAAAATTCTGCTGCCAAATGGAAGCCCTTTGTTGCAAACAGGGTAGCGGAGATACAAGAAAATTCTGACCCCAGTGCCTGGGGGCATGTCAGCAGTAAAGATAATCCAGCTGATATGCTCACTAGAGGACTCTCTTCCAAAGAATTAGCCAGTAATAAGCACTGGTGGCATGGCTTGGATTGGCTAAGTAAATCCAAAAATTTTTGGCCAAAACGTGAGAATAACGTAAAATCTTCTTTTTCTAACATTGAAATGGAATCCAAGGATAAAATTTTCGTGAACTCGGTTATTACTTGTGAAAGAATCATCAACATTAATAGATATTCTAATTTAAATAAACTGTTGAGAATAACAGCCTATGTATTGCGTTTCATAAATTTGACTAGGCATAAACAAGATAATCGAGACACTTTAACACTGGAAGAACTCCAGGAAGCAGAGAATTATTGGATAAGACAAATTCAAAATGAAAAATACTTTGCAGAGCTCAAATGCTTGGAAAAGGTAAAACCCCTTCCTAGAGATTCTAGTCTCATGAAATTAAATCCTTCTCTGGATGCTGAGGGCATCTTATGTGTTTCCGGGCAACTTTCAAAATCTAACATCTTGCTAGAAAATGAAAAGTATCCGATTATTCTGCCGCCCAAAACTAAATTAGCTGAGTTAATTATTTGGAATGCACATGAGAAAGTGTACCATTCTTCAATGACACATACGCTTGTCGAAATCAGAGAAAGGTTCTGCTTCTAAAAGCCAGAAAAAGATAAAGGGTCTACTCAAGAAATGTGTTGTCTGCAAACGATTTTCTGCGAATCCAGGAGACCAGATAGTAGCTCCGTTGCCACCTGATCGTATTGAACAGTCTCCACCATTTATTATTATAGGATGCAACTTTGCAGGTCCCTTATTCGTAAAAGATAAGACAAATAAACAATATATTTTACTTCTTACCTGTGCTGTAACAAGAAATGTTCATTTGGAACTGGTAGACAGTTTATCTATGCAAGCCTTCTTACTCGCATTTAGAAGGTTCATAGCTAGACGGGGTTTATGCTCCGTAATTTATTCCGATAATGCACGTACATTTAAACGTGCTGAACTAGAATTTAAGAAACTTTGGAGCTTAGTAGCTCATCCAGAGGTGAAAGAATTTTTTGCTTCCCATAAAATAAAATGGAAATACATAGTAGAAAAAGCCGCCTGGTGGAGTGGCTTTTATGAAAGGATGGTGCGAAATGTTAAAACAGCCCTACGAAAAACGCTAGGCAAAGCATCATTAACTTATAACGAACTGTCCACCATAGTAGCTGAAATAGAAGGCACCATAAATTCTAGACCCATCACTTACATGAGTGATGAAAGCCAGGATCCCGTACCATTGTGCCCAGCACATTTTTTGATAGGGAGAAGAATAACTTCTCTCCCTCCAGCACGCCTGCACCTTGACTCGAATTTCTCTTCCAGGAAAGAATTGCTTAAATCTTACAATTATCGAGAAAAATTGATGAGATTGTTTTGGTTCCAATGGAAGGGAGAATATTTATTAAATTTGAGATCAGCCCACCAAAGTATAAACAAAACTAATATTCCCCAATTTAAAATAAACGATATTATCTTAATAAAAGACGATGGTTTACCCAGAAATTTCTGGAGTTTAGGTAAAATTATAGAAACCTTTCCTGGAAGAGATGGCAAGGTGAGGGCCTGCAAAATAAAAACTCAAAAATCTGTTTTGAGAAGACCGGTGCAATTACTCTATAATTTGGAAATCAATGACAATTAACTGTTTTTAGTGAAATTTGCATTGTAATCTTTTCTTTTATTATTCTAGTTGAAGTGTATGTCCAGAAATCTTAAATTGTCTTAAAGTATGTATATTCTTATCATATTTTGAAATTTGTATTTGATTTAATGTATCGTATTGCAACATATATTGTGATGAACCCCATAGGTTCATGGGGGGGCAATGTGTTACAAATCACGTGTGAAGCAACCCAAAGGCGCCTTGCGGTCGCCGATGAAAAGCCACCTGTGACGCAATGTTTTGTAAAAAGGTAGAAGTTGTTATGAATTCACGATGCAAGGAAGAATATTTTACTTCCCCGTAAAAATATATATCTTTTTTATGTAAATATTTGGTGTCAGTGTCTGTTCAACTATATATGTGTGTGTTGTGAAAATAAAATGAAAAAATGCCAAAAGGATTATTATTTTAAGAAAACAAACACGAACTTATATAGCTCGAATGTAGCTTCTAGGATTAAAATGTTCTCTAGAAATGAGCAGTGTCAACAGTCTTTGCTTACATAATACATTAAATCATGGGTGCAAGACCTTCAGTCTCAGGACTGATTTCAGTTTTAAAGATATTTTTGACTAACTCAAAATTCTACTTTATATACTTAAAATAATAGCAGTTTTGCCATCAAGAACATTTAATCACTTTCTTTTACTGTAAGAGATCAATTTTTAGCCATAATGCAAGACTTAGAAATCTTCTAATCCTTTTGCATTTAGTTATTTCTGATGCTCAGAAAAGATTTCAGTCTTGACTTGGATGGATTTCTTGCACGCATGCATTAAATCTACTTTATACTCATAGAAATAAATATCTGGATATTTTATTACAAAGTGTTTCAGTAATATTGTAGCTGACTGTAGTTAGTCCCAATGGTGTTAGTTTCCGAAGCAGGTTACTTACTGGAACCCAAATTGTATCATTTTTGGACAATTGAAAAGAAGTTGTTGGTCCATACAGATGAAAAAAAAAAAAAGTGAATAAACAGGTCGTTGTTTTCTTCACTTAGCTCAAGAATTTTTTCAATCCACCACTTTATATCATAAATGCACACAATATAATAATTTACTTGGAATGATAGTGAGCTTTTTCATATTTTTGAGAATTGTGATCATTATACTGTTCACCCCAGGCACAGAATTTTTCTGTGCAGTCTGCAACACAAGTAGGAACTTTAAAAACTGTCTGCAGAACTTATGGACAAATGTGCTCTTTCCAGACCCTCCCATTACATTATATGCACTTAAATCTTCCAAGTATTTGATTAACATAAAAGGAAAGTACATTTAAAAATAAGTTATTTTTATTTCCAGAATTTTTGACACCGTCATACATTATCCGAAAGGGAAAGAAAATCCACTCCCGGTACTAAGTTTTTTTTTCTTTTTTTCACTCCATTGACAAAATTTGCTATTTTTTTGCGATTATCTTCCAATTATTGTCATTTTTGTGAGCATTTTGACAGTGAGATGTCAAGTTCGACTTATTATAGAAAAAAAAAAAAAAAAAAAAAAGAAGGAGTGTCTCTATATGCTTAATATTTTTTCTGAGAATAGTTCATTAGGGCATACATTAAGAAAAAAAAATGTAAAGATGAGTTTTACTTTCTTTTGTTAAAATTTATGTCAAAAAAACAATTTTTTACAATAAAAATGTGTACATTTAATCTTATTTTATGCAATTTTTAAAATCATTATCATAAAAATACCTATTATCAAAATTTACTTCATTCATTACTTAATATGATGGTTTTAAATCATTTTGATATGTTTAGAAATAAAAAAGTTATAGGACTTTCATGAAGTTCTTTTTTCATGAAAGATCACTTGTGACAAAGAAAAAAAAAGATGCCCAAAAAATTTAAAAGGTTTAAAAAAAATTTTTAATCCTTGTTTAAGACTCCCAAAAGTACAGTAAATTAACTGGTAAAGAATTAAAAAAATCAAAAATATTGAGCAAAATTTTTTCTTTTTCTGGATGATTTCACATGGATTGACCCGTAAACCATTAACACTACTTTGTTTATTTGTGCTTATCACTTATTCACTGTTGATATGGCAGAACCTTTCATACCATAATTCATTAACACTTACTTTTTCTATTGGATTTGCTGAAAAATTGACTAAATTGTTTTTTCTTTCACATTTAGTTACATACTTAGTGGGCTTTAAAAAATAAAGGTAATTTTTTCTCTTAGTTCCTAGTTTTTCAAGTTTAACTTCTGACAATAAATTTCTTCTTAAATGAGGATTATATAAAACATCTTTTAAAATAATATGATTAAATTTATTATTTTTACATTTTATTAAAAAATTTAATTGTACTCTTTCCCTCAACTGGACATTTTCTTTCTCCAACTGCAAGAGACATTTGCAAATTAGATACTGGCTCAAAGTCAAAAAATACATTTCTATTGTAACAAAGTGCTGTAGCGATAGTATCAAAATCCCATTGGGTGTTTCCATAAACTAGATCTGATGAATTTGCCTCACACAGTTCTTGAGAAAGCTCTATTAAACTACATTCCATTTTAGAGAAGGTATGATTAAACAGTTGTATGATTAAACAGTGTATGATTAAACAGTAAAACATTGAACATTAATGATTTCTGACTGAAAAGATTTATTTTTAAAATTGATTTTAAGATAAGGTCTATTTTGGAATTTACTTTTAACATTAGATCTAGAATAATTACTTTTATTTTTTGCTTCAAAATTATTTTTACTATTACTGTTTCAGAATTATTTTTGCTATTAGAAATTTGACCATTATTTTTCCTTAATCTGAGCTTACAATTAGAAATCACATAATCATATATTTTACAGTAAAAACAAGGACCAATTTTTTGTTTACATGGTTTAACAAATGATTCACTGGAAAAAGTCACATTTACACTAGCCAATTCCTTCTGGGACAACTTCAGGAGATTTCCCCCCTGCAATAGCCCCTGTTTCACCAGGCACAAATTCTTTATCTCTCCATCTATATATAACTTGAAAATCATCAGAAAGGCTCCATATCATTTGGTATCCCAGATACAGAGATTGCAATTAGTGACCTACGTCATCAAGACGCTCAGCCGCTTCTTTAACATGACACAAAAAGAGTCCTAGATTTTCACCAGGCACAAATCTTGTACTGAAAAAACATCTAACAGCTGAATCACTCAACCTCTTGACCTCCTACTTGACTCAAAATAGTCATGTAAAATTTTCCACATGCTAGCTCCATCTTTAGTACAGGAAATTAATGGTCGAAACTCCAAACTCAAAGACTGGCAAATGATGGTATAGGCTCTGTTTTTCCCAATTTCAAGTGTTTTTTCTCTTTCCAGAATAAGTCGACTATTTCTGGTTCTACTTCTCATGCTGCAGTATCTGTTTTAGTGGCTAATCAGGAAAATCTAACTTCTTTTCAGGAGGCTCATCACTTTCCTCTGCAAATTCTACAAACTCCCAGGCTTCGTAATGTAGTAATAAAACTATAACATCGTGCTTCCAAGATTTCCAATTGCTGCCATTGAGCAGGATGATGTTTTGTACCACGTCTATCAGCCTCCCATTGATTAGAACTTTCTATTTAGCCAATTGGTTGAAGCAAGTCTGGAACCAAAAGTTTGTTTTGAAAGATACAGAAAAAGTCCACAAGCAACATCTTCACTTCCACAATTAAAGGATATTTACTGGTCCTGTACTTATAACCTGTGCTATTATTTTCCAACTAAATAAGCATATTTATACAGCAGAGACAAGTGGAAGTTTAAAACTATCATGAAATTGTGTGGTAGACTTTTAATAAAGAAGAATATATTTCAGTTAAACTCATTTTTTTTATGACAACTATGATGGATATAATGTGATAATATTAAGTGTAACTTTTACTTAAAATAAAAATAAACTAAAATATACAATATATGAAAATCAACTAATCATATCAACTTTGCTTATGCCATTTAAAAAAAAAAACAAATGCTTCTGAAAAGTGAACAAGCAAGCAGCTATGGTATAGTAAGATGCTGCAAAGATTATACATCTTGTCCATTTTTAAATACGAACAAGAAAACAGAATTTCTGCACAACAGATGTCGCCATTGAAAAACTCATGTAAAACGCCACTGGTTGAACTATACTAACTTCATGCCGAATGCTATGATATCAAAACTTCTGATCGAGTGTCATAAACAGATGTGAACAGCAAAATAACCAATGATCTAGCGATCATTAAAAAGGAACATTACGAAATCATGTATTTTGTGGTTTCGGCATACCGGCAGCTAAAAAAGAATGGTGATTTAATGTAGTTTGCTATTGACTTGTAGAGGATAAAAACAAAAAGAATGCCATGTTATTTACTTTTAACTTATTTTAACATTAACTTTAAACGATATTAAAGTTAACATGACAACAATAGTGATGAAATGGAGAAAACAGTTAAAAGCAGGAAATCAGTTTTTGGAAAAAGCAAAGAAAATAAATTGTAGCGATACAATCAGTTTTCGCAATACAATCAGCAAAAAGATAATTTTGGGACAAAAAATCATTTACCAACTATAACTGTTTTTGAACCTTTTAATGGAATTTGTGGTTTTGCAATCTTTTATAAAACCTACTGTTTTTTGCGATCTTTTAACAGTACTTGCTGTTTTATCATGATCTTTTGATGAAATGTCATTTTTTCATGATTTTTGAAAGAAATTTATTATTTTTTCGTGATCTTTTGACAAAATCTGCCATTTTTTCGTGATCTTTTGATAAAATTTGCTGTTATTTCGTGTCCTGTCTTCATGCATTTTTTTTTAAAATAAGAAAATACTCCCCCCCCCCTTTCCAAATTGGCAAATTTATCTGCAAGGGCAAAAATAAATCTGCGCATACATAGCGTGTCATATACTTTCTGCTACTGGGAAGGTTTGAGAAACAAAATATGTAAGCAATTTTATACCTTTTTTATTGTTTTTGTAGCTTTTATTTTACACTTTTTAGCAATTTAATTAATTATTAGTAAATTTTATAATTGTTATATATTTATATATTTTTTTTAGTTTATTAAGGATTTTTTTTTTTCTTTTCCATTCTAAGTATTAAATATTTTGTAAATTTTCTAGGTATGGTTTTCAAAAAGATCCTGTTTTACAGTTAAATGCTTCTCCTAAAGTTGGAACTCATGAAATTAATCTCTCTGCTGTTGTACAGATGATTGAAAAGAAGTTAATTCAAGAATTCAAAGTATATAATTTTTCAATGTTTATACTTTCTTACTATTTCAGAAATAAGTTCTGTTTGTATTTAAAATATTTTAAATTATAAGTGAATGGTAGGGGTTTGTACACTTTTATAGATTACTTATTTGGTTGTTCTAACAGTCCTTATTATTCTATTGTCCAGCTAAATTAGTCTGTAAGACACATTTGTTCAAGTATACTAGTATGTCTTTAGTTTATTCAAAGATTTTCTTTTTCTCTAAGTGAAATGTTTAAGGATTTAGAGTTTGGCCCAAGAAAATTGTCATTTTGGCAGTCTGTGATTGAGTGATTTCTGCCCTGAATAAATGAAACTTATACTTTGTTGTCAGCAAATTATACATAAAATGTAACAAATTGCATAAATATCTATAACATCATAGAAGGCGGCAGCCTTCAAGTGACGCAGCTTTAAACCTACCATCGTCAAAACCTACCATCGTCATAAGGGTAGATGCGGAACTTCATATATACAGCTAACTCAACTTCAAAGGAAATCGGAAAAGCCGCCTTCTAATAACTCAGCAAATATTGGTCAGAATGGTCCAATTTTTTTAATATAGTCTTATATTCCCAGTCTAATCCTATCCTATAATTTTTACATTTCTACGTGCCGTATATTTTTAGATCTCGATAACCATTTTTAAACTGAAAACGATGGTGTTTGTTCCTGATAATGAGATCTAGATAACGGGCTGGGAGATTTTATTAAAACTTATATATAATATGAATCTCTTTAAGATAGAGGTAATAAGACTTGCCTTGTTTCTAGGAAAACTCTTGTTTGTTATATATTGGTCTTGGAAAATTGGACTATATTAGCTCGCGGATTACATGTTATTCTATGGGTTAGCAGACGGAGCAGGAGTGAACAACCTTACAGTTAAATGGTCACAGTTAAAACACCCAAATCGAAGCAATAAATGTTTTTTAAACTACAAAAACATCTTATCATGTGCTTTAAAACATTCAATAAATATATACTAAATCAAATTTCTATTTATATTGCCTTTATTTTTCGTAAGAAGAAAATATTACGTTTCTTACATTGGATATTTTTGCATTTTGTGGAAAAAATATTTTGAATCCTTTTTTAAAATAGGAAAATATTTTTTAATTATACATATTCAATATACTTTCGACTTATGATTTTTTTTTTAAGTTTTCAAACAAAAATTATTTTAAATTATTTGTTGTTGGAAAGTCATGTATTCATACGCCTAGGGGCGCCACTTGTCTAGTTTTGTTTTGAATCCGAACCCGAACGCGGCAAGTTACACGGAGCATTTTTCATTCAGGTAGTAATATTCTTACATAATGTCCATTAAATTGATATAGAAAATGCACGAATTAAAAAATATAAACCAGACAAGATAGAATCATTAAGTAATTTTCAGGTTTTAATAATCCACATGTTGTTTCTTGTTACGCCAATTGAATCTCGCAATGTCAATATACAACGAATAAGCTCTGCAATAAAGTTAACCGGAGAATCTTGCAATGCATTATTAATTAATACAGAATGTGTAACTGCAGTAAAGTTATTTGCTTGTATTTTTGAAGACTTATGGATTACAGTGTGGAGGCAGGATATATTCAAAATTTTACGAGAATGCCAGTTAAAAATCTGGACTGCATTTTGTTTTGTTTTGTTTTTTGTCAGTAATTTTGGGTGAAATGCAGTTTACTCTCCTTCGCCAAGGAACTTTTTATGTGTATTGTTTGATAAACAATTTTACCTCTATATATATTTTGTTTATTTTTTTAATTTTTTCGCTGCTTGAGCAAAGAATAGGTTTGCATTAATCATAATTAATAAACGGAAACTTACTGGCTTGCTTAAAGTATTGTTTTTAAATACAGGGTACAAAATACATGAATTTTCTTAAATCCCAGTTTATTTTATTAAAATTTGTCATTTCATGAAAATAAAATTATTGCATATCTTTTATCTTTGAGTTTAAGTGTTAAAACACTTTTCAATGTTTACATTTTAACATGTTTTGCAGATAATACATTTTGTGAATTTCACAGAGTTGACTGTATTATACTCTATTATAAGCATTCATTATGATTTCTAGTACATTATTACATTCAAATTACTCTTTTTAAAAATGTAAACAAAAGATGAGCACATTATATTTCTGCAATGTCTGGTCCCAAGTTACACACACTTGATGGACTTTACAATTTCTATATATTGCTTATTTTAAACTTAAGTGAAATGTTGGCTAAAACATTTTCAGTTTCATAAATTATTTCAATTTGAAATATTTTAGTAATCGCTACTACTGTTATTCCGTCGACCAATTTCGCCAAATTATACATAATCACATATTTTTTTATTTTAAATAATGAAAAAACAAATAATTAGTAAAATATTAATAAAAAGTCGAAATAAAAATCAATGACATTTTAAATATACAAATTGTATTTAATGTCATTGAATGTGACATTCACAATCATCCATTATTGGAATTTAATCTTATAGTTTGGCGATAATTTTTTGGTCGACGGGATAACCTAGTAGTACCTAGTAATCTATAAAGCTAACAAGTAACATTTATACAACATTTCATTAACTCGATTCCTCTTAAGTAAATTTGAATAAGCGACGGCAAAAATCCATTGCAAGATTCTCTGGTTAACTTAATTGCAGACTTTATTCATTGTATATTAAGACATTGCAAGATTGTATTGGCATAACAAGAAACATCCATGTGGATTATTAAAACCATGAAATATACGTAATGATTCTATCATGTCTGTTCGATGGTTTTCAATTTGTGCATTTTCTTTATCAATTCTATTCTAAATAAATTCTACCTGAATGAAAAATGCTAATAACGCGTTCTGAATAAAAAAAAAAAAACTAGACAAGTGGCGCCTTCTTAATATGGAATATAATATAGAATGTATGAAAACTTATGAATTAGAGGGGGGAAAAAGGGTATATTCAAAATTTTATGAGAATGCCAGGTAAAAATCCTGTATTGTACTTTTTTTTGGTTTGTTGTCAAAAACTTTTTTCTCATGTCTATGAGTAAATTACTCCTTGCACTAACATAAGATTTTGTTGTCAGTGGCACAGCCAAGGGGGTGTTTTTGTGAACTACATCCATGAATCACTAAAAAAAAAAAAGCAAATTGCATAAAAAATGGGAATTACGTCCACAAATTGCTTAATGTGAATTACGTCCATGAATCATGTAAAAAAGCGAGAATAATATTCATAAATTGTATGAAAAATGCAAATTACGTCTATGAATCGTGTAGTAAAACATAAATTATGTTCATAAATCGCTCAAAAAACACGAATTTTGGCAGCAAAAAGTTGAAACGGAAATTACCTATATAAAACGCATAAAAATAGCGACTTGCATTCATGAATTGCATAAAAAATGTGAATTGCGTTCATGAATCACTCAAAAAACGCAAATTACATCCCTGAATTGCATAAAAACGTGAATTACGTTCATAAATCACTCAAAAAATGCGAATCACTTCCATGAAATGTGCAAAAAAACACGAATAACGTTCAGAAATTGCAAAAAATGCCAATTACGTCCAAGAATTGGTAAAAAAAAAGCGAATTACATTCATAAATCCTATAAAAACACAAATAATGTCAATAAATCGATCAAAAAACGCAAATTTCATCGATAAAAAGCTCAAAAGATACATATTATGCCTATGAATCACATAAGTATAGCAAATTACGTCCATAAATCATGTAAAATGTAAATTACATTCATTAATCGCATAAAAATTGCGAATTATGTCCATGAATCGCTCAAAAAAAGCAAATTGCATAAAAAACATGAATTGGGTCCACAAATCGCTCAAAAGGTGAATTACGTCCATGAATTGTTTAAAAAAGTAAGAATTACGTTCAGAAATTGTATGAAAAACACAAATTATGTCTATGAATCGTGTAGTAAAATGGGAATTATGTTCATAAATTGCTCAAAAAACACGAATTTTGGCAGCAGAAAGCTGAAACGCAAATTACGTCTATAAATCGCATAAAAATAGCAAATAGTGTTTTGCATTCATGAATTGCATAAAAAACGCGAATTATATTCATGAATCACTTAAAAAACACATTACGTCCATGAAAACATGAATTACATTCATAAATCACTCAAAAAATGCGAATAACTTCCATGAATCGTGCAAAAAAACATTAAGGACGTTCATAAATTACAAAAAATGCGAATTACGTCCAAGAATTTGTGAAAAAAAGCAAATTACATTCATAAATCCTATAAAAACGCAAATAACGTCAATAAATCGATCAAAAAACGCAAATTTCATCGATAGAAAGCTCAAAAGATGCAAATTATGTCTATGAATCGCATAAGTATAACAAATTATGTCCATAAATCATGTAAAATGTAAATTACATTCATTAATTGCATAAAAATCGCAAATTATGTCCATGAATCGCTCAAAAAAAGCAAATTGCATAAAAAACATGAATTGGGTCCACAAATCGCTCAAAACGTGAATTACGTCCATGAATTGTTTAAAAAAGTGAGAATTATGTTCAGAAATTGTATGAAAAACACAAATTATGTCTATGAATAGTGTAGTAAAATGGGAATTATGTTCATAAATCGCTCAAAAGACACGAATTTTGGCAGCAGAAAGCTAAAATGCAAATTACGTCTATAAATTGCATAAAAATAGGGAATAGCATTTTGCATTCATGATTTGCATAAAAAACGCGAATTGCATTCATGAATCGCTCAAAAAATGCAAATTACGTCCATGAATTGCATAAAAATATGAATTATGATCATAAATCACTCAAAAAATGCGAATCACTTCCATGAATCATGCAAAAAAACACGAATAACATTCATAAATTGCAAAAAATGCGAATTACGTCCAAGTGTTGTGTAAAAAAGGCAAATTACATTCATAAATCCTATAAAAACAAAAATAACGTCAATAAATTGATCAAAAAACACAAATTTCGTCGACAGAAAGCTGAAAAAACGTAAATTATGTCTATGAATTGCATAAAAATAGCAAATTATGTCCATAAATCATGTAAAATGTAAATTACATTCATTAATCGCATAAAAATTGCGAATTATGTTTATAAATTGCTCAAAAATGCAAATTACATTCATAAATCGCATAAAAAACACGAATGATGACCATGAATTGCACAAAAAATGCGAATTACACCCAACATTAAATTAATTTGCAGAAAGTTTTTGGTTTTATACAAGTCTGCCAACAAGAACCTACAAGTTATCCTGAAACCCATTCTAAACCAACAAAAATTTAATGGAAAGATAAATTTGTCCAAGAAAGACAAAATAATTTCCATTGACATACATTGACCAGAATCGAAAAATTCCTATTGAAATCTATCCTATACATTCCAAAACCAGAAAGAAAAAAATCCCTCCAAGAGTAACTCAATCTATCTGCTGCAAAATAAAGTACATTGAAATGCAACTGAACAAGAACCTGAAAATTACATTTGAAATCAAACCGAAACCAGATTCAACCCCCCCCCCCCCCAAAAAAAAAAAAAAAAAAAAATCCAACCATATCTTGATTTGGGAAAGAAAACTTAATTTCCATAGATACGCGTGGTCAGAAATCTGAAAATTCCAATTAGTCTATGGGTTAGCAAACCTTAATTCGATCTGAAAAAAAAAAAAAAAAATTCTGACAATACACACTGACAAGCAGAGTTGTATAATATAGACGCACGCCATGTGCAAAAAATTTTATGAAGGAACAATTTTTATTTATTTATTTCGACAAAGAATTGCGTAAAAAAAAAAGTGTATCTCAACAAAGAATCATGTAAAAAAACCCAACATTTCAACAAAATACCACGCGAAAAACGTGAATTCCGTGCAAAGACCGCAATAAAAACATTAATTCAATCCATGAATCGCATAAAAAATACGAGTTCCATGCATGAATCGCATAAAAATGTGAATTACATGCATGAATCGCATAAAAAATGTGAACTACATCCATGAATCGCTAAAAAAAAAAAAGCAAATTGCATAAAAAATGGGAATTACGTCCAGAAATTGCTTAAAATGTGAATTACGTCCATGAATCATGTAAAAAAGCGAGAATTATATTCATAAATTGTATGAAAAACGCCAATTACGTCTATGAATCGTATAGTAAAACATGAATTATGTTCATAAATCGCTCAAAAAACACGAATTTTGGCGGCAGAAATCTGAAACGGAAATTACCTCTATAAAACGCATAAAAATACCGAATTGGATTCATGAATTGCATAAAAAATGTGAATTAAGTTCATGAATCGCTCAAAAAACGCAAATTACATCCATGAATTGCATAAAAACGTGAATTACGTTTATAAATCACTCAAAATATGCAAAAAAAATGAATAACGTTCATAAATTGCAAAAAATGCGAATTACGTCCAAGAATTGGTTAAAAAAGCGAATTACATTCATAAATCCTATAAAAACACAAATAACGTCAATAAATTGATCAAAAACACAAATTTCGTCGACAGAAAGCTCAAAAAATGCAAATTATATCTACGAATTGCATAAATATAGCAAATTACATCCATGAATCATGTAAAATGTAAATTACATTCATTAATCGCATAAAAATCGCGAATTATGCCCATGAATAGTTTAAAAAACGCGAATTGGGTCCACAAATCGTCAAAATGTTAATTACGTCCATGAATTGTTTTTTAAAAAGTGAGAATTACGTTCAGAAATTGTATGAGAAACACAAATTATGTCTATGAATTGTGTAGTAAAACGGGAATTATGTTCATAAATCGCTCAAAAAACACGAATTTTGGTGGCAGAAATCTGAAACGGAAATTACCTCTATAAAACGCATAAAAATACCGAATTGGATTCATGAATTGCATAAAAAATGTGAATTAAGTTCATGAATCGCTCAAAAAATGCAAATTACATCCATGAATTGCATAAAAACGTGAATTACGTTTATAAATCACTCAAAATATGCAAAAAAACATGAATAACGTTCATAAATTGCAAAAAATGCGAATTACGTCCAAGAATTTGTGAAAAAAAGCAAATTACATTCATAAATCCTATAAAAACACAAATAACGTCAATAAATTGATCAAAAACACAAATTTCGTCGACAGAAAGCTCAAAAAATGCAAATTATATCTACAAATTGCATAAATATAGCAAATTACATCCATGAATTATGTAAAATGTAAATTACATTCATTAATCGCATAAAAATCGCGAATTATGCCCATGAATAGTTTAAAAAACGCGAATTGGGTCCACAAATCGTCAAAACGTTAATTACGTCCATGAATTGTTTTTTAAAAAGTGAGAATTACGTTCAGAAATTGTATGAGAAACACAAATTATGTCTATGAATTGTGTAGTAAAACGGGAATTATGTTCATAAATCGCTCAAAAAACACGAATTTTGGTAGCAGAAAGCTGAAACGCAAATTACGTCTATAAATCGCATAAAAATAGCGAATAGTGTTTTGCATTCATGAATTGCATAAAAAACGCAAATTACATTCATGAATCGCTCAAAAAACACAAATTACTTCTATGAAACGCATAAAAACGTGAATTACATTCATAAATCACTCAAAAAATGCGAATCACTTCCATGAATCGTGCAAAAAAACACTAATAACGTTCATAAATTACAAAAAATGCAAATTACGTCCAAGAATTGGTAAAAAAAGCAAATTACATTCATAAATCCTATAAAAACATAAATAACGTCAATAAATCGATTAAAAAACACAAATTTCGTCAACAGAAAGCTGAAAAAACGCAAATTCTGTCTATGAATTGCATAAAAATAGCAAACTACGTCCATAAATCATGTAAAATGTAAATTACATTCATTAATCGCATAAAAATTGCGAATTATGGTCATAAATTGCTCAAAAATGCAAATTAAATTCATAAATCGCATAAAAAACATGAATGATGACCATGAATTGCGCAAAAAATACGAATTACACCCAACATTAAATTAATTTGCAGAAAGTTTTTGGTTTTATATAAGTCTGCCAACAAGAACCTACAAGTTATCCTGAAACCCATTCTAAACCAACAAAAATTTAATGAAAAGATAAATTTGTCCAAGAAAGACAAAATAATTTCCATTGACATACATTGACTAGAATCGAAAAATTCCTATTGAAATCTATCCTATACAATCCAAAACTGGAAAGAAAAAAATCCCTCCAAGAGTAACTCAATCTATCTGCTGCAAAATAAAATACATTGAAATGCAACTGAACAAGAACCTGAAAATTACATTTGAAGTCAAACCGAATACAGATTCAAATCCCCCCCCCCCCCCCCCAAAAAAAAAAAAAATTATCCAACCATATCTCGATTTGGGAAAGAAAACTTAATTTCCGTAGATATGCGTGATCAGAAATCTGGAAATTCCAATTAGTCTATCTTAAACCTAATCTGAACCTGAAAAAGGAAATTCCATACAACCGGAGCCCAGTATCTATACAGGACAAAATATTTTCCATTAAAGCGCAACCTGACCAGAACTTGAAAATTCCATTTGAATTGAACCTGATTGAAACCTGAAAAAAATTTCCATCGAACCTTAACCTAATCTGGAAAAGAGAAAATTATTTCTGCCGATACACACTGACAAGAGTCTGAAAGTTAACATGAAACCTAGTCCAAACCCGAAAAGGAAAAAACAATGGAAACACAAGTCTGTCCAAGAAAGACCAAATAATTTCTGTCCACATACACTGACAAGAATTTCAATTGAAATCTATCCTAAACCGAGTTCAAACACTACCCCCCCCCCCCAAAAAAAAAAAAAAAAAAAAAAAAAAATTCCAATTGTAACCCAATTTATCTGCGACAAAATAATATACTTGAAATGCAACTCAACAAGAACCTGAAAATTCCATTTGAAGTCAATCCGAAACCAGATTCAATCCCCCCCCCCCCCCAAAAAAATAAAAAAATATTTAATCAAATCGAGATTTTAGAAAAAAAAGAACAATTTATGTCGATATGTATTGACCAGATCATGGAAATTCCAATAGAAGTCTATCTCAAACCCGATCAGAATAACCTGAAACCCAATCTAATCCCCCCCCCCCCCCCAAAAAAAAAAAAGTAAAATAAAAAAATTAGGAAATAAAAATCTGTTCAAGAAAGACAAAGTAATTTTTGTCCCCATCCACTGACCAGAATTGAAAACTAGTACTTGAAATGCAACTCGGCAAGAACCTGAAAATTCCAATTCAAGTCAAACTGAATCGAGATTCAAACCCGAAAAAAAACAAAAACAATTATCTAACCAAATGAAGATTTTTAGAAAAAAAAATTATGTTGATACGTACAGACTAGAGCATGGAAATTTTAATAAAATCTTAAACCCGATACAAACTCCTCCCCCTCCCTTACATAACTAACAAGAAGCCTTGATGACCCCACAAAACATAACTAACAAGAACGAAGAGTCATGCATACTGCATCGATTATGATGCATTTTCTGACTCATTCTGAATATTGTAAACTTATTGTCATTCATGTACAATAATTTTACCATTCTGTGCAAAAAAACAAAGCATAATTAACGAGAGTAAAAAATTTTCCTTTAACATGTTTATATACAGTAGACTCCCTCAAATCCGCACAGCTTGGGACCAGAGGTTGTGCGGATTTTAGAATTTTGCAGATTTCTGGTCATTGCTTTGTTTACGTTTTTTAAACAGTAATTTGAGTGCAATTAATAGTGCATTCAGGACTATAATGAATACTTACAATATAATAAAATGTTAAAATAAGTAATAAAATAATAAAAATTTAGATAATTTTCAAAATGATTAAAATATTAAAAGCAAAGATCAAGTTAATGATCAATAGTGTATGATTAAATATTCATTATAAAAATTAAATATATTTTTCCAAAATTATTCAACAAAACTTGCCTCATAAAAGTACATTACTAATTCACATCAAAATCATAAAATAAGGATTTTTTTTTTTTAAAGTTTAGCCAGGCTTAGTAACCAAAAAATCTTGATTAATGCATAAATATATTTGGTAAGAAAATTGTGATTACCAGTGATATCAGCAATATCTTGATTTTTTTTTTTTAAATTTTTCTTCCTTCATGAAAAAAAAAAAAAAAAAAAAAAAAAAAAAAAAACATGAATAGAGTATTATTGAGAAAATTAAAAATTAAAAAAATATATGGAATTGATACAAAATTAAAAAAATCACATTTTGTCCAAATATCCAATCTGAAAGTTTCATTGTTTACATCCATAAAGTATGTGCGGATTTTAGAGAGTTGCGGATTTCTGGTTTGCGGATTTGAGGGAGTCTACTGTACTTTCCATTTTATTCTGAATGCTTTAAACCTATCAGTTTCATCTTTGTACAGTAATCTTCCCATCCAAATCTCCCTCCCCCCCCCCCCCCTGTTAGTTTATATATGTTTTGTGCAAACAGCAAAAAATAAATAAACTAACAAGAATGAAAAGTTACACATACAGTATAGATTATGAAACACTTTCCAACACATTTTCATTATTGTAAACCTATCATTTTAATCCATTTGCAGTAATTTTACCACTCTATATCAAGAACAAATCATAATTAACAAGAAAAAAAAACCTGTGTGCACCATAGATTATTAAACACTTTCCAGCATATTCTGAATATTGTAACGGATATAGTCTTAATCAATCTGCAATATTACCAACCTATACAAAGGTTGAAACATAATTAACAAGAATCATGCACGCAGCATAGATTATGAAATACTTTCCAGCACATTCTGAATATTGTATTCCTGATCATTTTAATCCATCTGCAGTATATGTATCATCATGTGTAAAGAATAAACATAGTTAACTAGAATGAGAAATGATACATACAGCATAGATTATGAAATCCTTTCTTAGAAATACACTGCTGAATGTACATTACTTTCTTATCTTATACTAACGTACTTTACTACAGAGTTGTTTTTAACGAAATCAAGTAGCACAGCATATATTAATAATAAAATATGAAATATCTTTTTTTAAGTGGGTGGGGGAGGGGTAATTAAAGGTGATCAGAAATCATGAAAATGAATTCTTTGCATTAGTCTTTAATTTTTTGTTTTTATCTTTTTATTATTAACCTAAAAAAAGCACTGATATCAGTACAAAAAACCCTGAACGGGTTAAAAGCTTGTGACGCAGCACTTTATCTTATATATCTAAGAATTTTAAATTTGGGACTTAAAACTAATGATATCAAAATTTATGTGACGCTATGCTATTAATTAATATATACATATATTAAAATTTATTCATTAAGATTTTATCAATTACATCTTTCATAAATTCAAAATATGAATCTTAAAAGATATGATATCAAAATTTAAGTGACGCCTTGACGAGGCTTTAAACAATGTTTTAAAATTCCATTTATTTATTTATTGTCTAAATACATTTTCATATCTAAACAATACTTTTCATTTTCCAATACACTGTTAAATACATCACTTTCACTGAATATATATAATGCACTGAAATGTATTTATTTGAATAAATAGATTTATCTTTTGGGCTACGCTATCCAAAATCAAAAATAACATTTGAATAAATAGTTTTTGCGTCATTGTATCTATTTGCATCTATTTAACTTATTTTGGATACAATGACGCAAAAAATATTTATTCAAATGTTATTTTTGATTTTGGATAGCGTAGCCCAAAAGATAAATCTATTTATTCAAATAAATACATTTCAGTGCATTATATATATTCAGTGAAAGTGATGTATTTAACAGTGTATTGGAAAATGAAAAGTATTGTTTAGATATGAAAATGTATTTAGACAATAAATAAATAAATGGAATTTTAAAACATTGTTTAAAGCCTCGTCAAGGCGTCACTTAAATTTTGATATCATATCTTTTAAGATTCATATTTTGAATTTATGAAAGATGTAATTGATAAAATCTTAATGAATAAATTTTAATATATGTATATATTAATTAATAGCATAGCGTCACATAAATTTTGATATCATTAGTTTTAAGTCCCAAATTTAAAATTCTTAGATATATAAGATAAAGTGCTGCGTCACAAGCTTTTAACCCGTTCAGGGTTTTTTGTACTGATATATATACACACATATACAAGGTGTCCAGCAAATAACACCCTGGTTTCAAAATTAAATTTCTCAAAAACAAAGATCAATAGAATTATGCAGTAAACAGTTTGTTTATCAGGTAAGCTGTAAAAATCGTACACAAAAGTTTCGAACGGTAAATATTTTGAAAAGATTGTGTTCTGATTGCAAAGAATGCTTTGATTTGACATTTTTCTTGCTTTAGATTGCTGCCAGAGAATGTGTTTTTCGGCTTAAAGTGCCATATTTCATAGTTTTTTTAAATTAAAATTTTGAAATTTCGAAATTCTAAAAATTTACTTCGAAAAATCTTTAAAATATTGCACTGTAAGTTGAAAAATTATTTCTCTGCAGGCAGTCTAAAACAAGAAAAATGTCAAATCAAAGCATTCTATGCAATCAGAAAGCAATTTTTTCAAAATATTCACTGTTTGAAATTTCTGTATAAGATTTTTACAACTTACCTAATGAAAAAACCGTTTACCGCATATTACTATCGATCTTTGTTTTTGAGAAATTTAATTTTGAAATCAGGGTGTTATTTGCTGGACACCCTGTATATATATTATTTTTGTTTATTAATAATTTTAAAGAAGTTTTTTCTCATTAGATTTGAAAATGTTAAGGGGTACAGTAGATATCGCTCCATTTCTGAAAAAAAAAGACTAGTTTAGAGTAAAATAATTATATGCATTTAATCATTAATGTTTAATGCAAATAAAAGAAGTTTTATATATTCACTTATACTTTAAATTTTGGTTGTTGAAATTCAATTTAATTCCTGGTGCAAGTTGTTTTTAAAATGTTAAATATCTCATGAACATTTGTATATTTTTCATAAATTTTCTTCTTCTAATTTAGAAGTTTTAAAATTGTAAAGCTGGTCATTACTTTTCAGAATTTCTAATGTGTAGTAAATTTTTCGTAAAAAGTAGGGTTTCTAATTATTTTTAATTTTAAATCAGTTGAATTATTTAAGAAAAAAGAATTGCATATAAATGAATAATAATAATAATAATAAACTATATTTTGCGTTGTTCAATTGATTTAACTATTATTACTTTTTCTTTCAATTTTTAAGTTTTTTAATTTATACCAATAAAAGCAGTTTTTTCACTTATAAAACCCTCGCTAAGTTGTGTCAAAAAACTAGCTATAAAATGATACAAACTTGCCATACAAAAGAGTCTGTGTGTTTTGGTAATAATACCAATATAGAGACTCTACTAGAAGTAGTATACAATGAAACGTGCTTATACAGAAACACAACAACCAGTTATAAATTTCATTTTATGCAGGCTTTTAAAATAGAACAAAGCATTACTGCTTTTTTTTGTTTGTGTGTGTGCGTGTGTGTGAGAGATGGGGGAGGAGGAAGCTGAAACCTGTTTTTTTACTTTCTTCTATCTTCAATAGAAGAAAGTATTGTAATCGAAATTGTTTTTTACTTCCGGTTTTCGACGGATTTACACGTTTTAGGGGTCAGAGATTCCAAAAAACATGTTTTTAGAAAATGTCTGTGTGTCCGTGTGTGTCTGTCTGTGTGTATGTCGCCATTCTACCATCAAAAAGTGTATGAAGTTATGCATAGAATTGAACCAAATTTTTGTGAATGTGGCAAGCAGGTCCTCCTTCAGTTTTGAAATCTTCTGCCAGAAGGGGACGCTGCAATCGCAATTTTTGTGCCATTTTCATTATTGTACCGACCAAATGTATATGAAGTTATGCATCGAATTGAACCAAATCTTTTGTGTAGGTGTGTGACTATGGCTAATTGGTCCTCCCCGAATTTGAAAAAAATCTGTCGGAAGGGGGCGCTGCAATCACGATTTTAATGCTATTTTCAATATTGTACCAACCAAAAGTATATGAAGTTATACATCGAATTTAACCAAATTTTTTGTGTAAATCTATGACTATGGCTTGTTTGTCCTCCTTGAGTTTAAAAATAATCTGCCGGAAGGAGGCGCTGCAATCAAGATTTTTGTATCATTTTCAATATTGTACCGACCAAAAGTACATGAAGTTATGCATTAAATTGAACGAAATTTTTTGTGTAAGTGTATGGTTATGGCTAGCCGAATCGCCCTGAATCTGAAAAAAATACGCCTGAGGGGGGCGCTGCAGTAGCGAATTTTATGCTATTTTCTTTATTGCACCACATAAAAGTGCATGAAGTTAGTTCTAGAACTGAACTAAATTTTTTGTATATGATTTTTTTTTGGTAAGGCAAGTAGATCCTCCCTGAATTTGAAAAAAAAAAAAAAAAAGAATCTGCCTATCATTCTATTGTCCATCGGCTTGTGCAGAGACGGAAATTCGTTTTTACTCCGATTAATTGATTGAAGCAGAAATTTAAGATGAAAATCAAAGTTGGCATGGTATTGAATTAAAGCATTAAAATGAGTAACTATTTTTTTTTTAATACTAAAATATACGTATGAGATAGAAGAAAGTTTTGGGATTGGCACATCCAACTAGTTTTTTAAAGTTGTTGCACAATTCCATTATAAACAGGCTTTATTCTACTAGAAAATAAAATTGCTGGATAGTGTCTTTTTAAAAATCTATGTAGTAGTATTTGTTTGTAATTTTATTATTTCTTTTTCAGTGTTATAGTTTATGATGTATTTGTAACAGTGATAGAAATTGGGAGATAAAAGGCAGGTGTCAAATGATGACTACACAGTTTCTAAAATTCATATTAATATTACTGTAACACTGTGTATAATTTAGGAATAATTCTGACTAAAATTTTTTTTTGAAATTTATATCAAATTTTCTGAAAGGTTACAACAGAGACGGGAGAGAAATCTATTCCCAGTAATGTTTTTTTTTGTGTCCCTTTTTCAAAATTTATTTTTTGCTATATTTCAAAGAAACTTACCGTTTTTTTCGAGACCTTTTGATGAAACTTGCCGTTTTTTTTTCTCAATTTTTTTGGCGATATTTGCAATTTTTTTAGCTATCTTTTGAAGAAACTTGCCAGTTTTTCGCGATCTTTTGATGAAACTTGTCTGTTTTTTCGCGATCTGTTGACGAAATTGGCCGTGTTTGTTTGCAATCTTTTAATGAAACTTGTCGATTTTTTCAATCTTTTGACAAGCTTTGCAATGTTTTTTCAAGATCCGTTGACGAAACTTGCTGTTTTTTCGCAATCTTTTGGCGATACATGCCGGTTTTTTTCGCAATCTTTTGGAGTAAGTTGCCGCTTTTTTCGCAATTTTTTGACAAAACTTGCCAGGACCTTTTGACAAGCTCTGCTATGTTTTTTCGCAATCTGTTGACAAAATTGGCCGTGTTTTTTCGCAATCTTTTAACAAAATTTGTCGTTTTTCATGATTTGTTGATGAAATTTATCATTTTTCCACAATGTTTTATTGAAAGTCACGTTGTTTTTTAGTTCCGAAATTTCACACTAGACCTCTCCTTTTTTTTTAATTTTCAAAACTGAATGTCTAATAAATATTTTTAAAGAAGCTAGGTGTCAAATTTGACGACCGAGAACAATTTTGTAGTCATCAAATTCAATTCTTTAGTTTCATTTGACGACTAACGACCGCTAATTTTTAACACTGATTTATTACTTTTTTCATCTAAAGATTTTAAATAAAAATTTAAGGTATTGAAAACATAATTAAATTTTAACTGAATTCATCAATTAATTTTGAATAAAAGAGTTTAAAATGTGACACAAATAAAAATTCAAAATCGCAACCTCTGACTTTACACAACTTTCCAATTAAACAAGAGCTGAGCCTTGGTAATTTGCACAATCTCTACCTCCCTTTCCCCTCTCTACAAACCTTCAATACAAATTTAAGAATATTATTACAGGCCCAAACTATGTGAAGCGAGTCAACTAATATATATAATAAAATTGTCTATGAATATCTAAAATCATCATCAAATGCTTCATTTTTTTTGGTCTTTATTAGTCTTTTTAAAAGTAAATCATGATTTTGACTGGAATAATTCTTCCCACTGTTGCATTTTATCTTATATTTGTTATGTTTATTATTTGGAAATTCTGATATATGTATTATTAATCCCAAAAATAAAATTTATGTATCTTTTTCTTTTTAGAAAGCCCTTGTGATGCCAAATATGGATGATTTGTTGATACCACTTATGTATTCTCCTGTATATGAACTTTGAAATGTTTCTATAAATTTTTCTTTTAAAAAAGCTTTAAAATAAATACTGTTGCAAAATGTGCCTTTTTTAATAGTGTTGGTTGTGCTCATGAGCTTTAGTGGCTGGTTAACTGTTGTACATATTTTAAGGTGTTGTTTAAATGTCTTGTGATAAATATTTAACCATAGAGAATTTTTAAAAGTGACTGTGATAAATCTATTAGATTATAACTTGTTCCTTCCTTCGCAAGTTATATGTGTCAGTTGTATGTGTAATTTATCATTTATTGTTCTAATAGCTTTAAATTTATTTTATATATCTATATACTTTTTGTACTTAGATTTTTTACATTGAAAGGTTATATCTATTTTGTCAATGTATATGCTTTAATATCCAGGGATGTTTAAGCTTAGTCATTTATTGATATTTTGAATAGCAGTATTTTTAATTGAATCATTTATATGTGAATTTCAAAATTATACTTAAAATCATCCCAGATGTTCAGTTTATTATAACAAAATTAAAATAATAAAGTATAAATACTAGAACTTTATGCACTTCGGCATTTTTAAATACATTCTGATGTATTAATCATGCATGCAAACTGTGTAAATTGTTGATTTAAACTATTTTAAAAACAATCCTTTTTATTTAATTTTTATTCCTTTTATTTTGCATAAAAAGAGAGTGAAGGATATGCTTTATGTAAATTAAAAAAATAAGGTGTTGCTGCATTTATTTTGCTCATTTTAATGTTTAAACTTACCAACACAACAAGGTTTTTAAATAGAGTAAACATCCAATGCATGTTATTATCCCAGAAGTCTGTATTATGTGTGAATAACAAATAACTTTGTAGACTTTTATCCCTATATTTCAATCTTTTTTATTCTATTTATTTACACTTTTTTAGGAATTACATTGCATTTTTAAAATATAAACAGATGAATTTAGAAAATATTATTTTGATGTCTTACTAATTAAAAATAGGTAACTTCCCTACCAAAGTTTGATTAATCGACAGATAAAAGGTAAGCAGGTACTTTTAAAAATTCATGTCAGTATTTTTTTTTAAGCTGTCCTGCCATAAGCATTGTAAGATTGATTGATTTTTAAAAACACTGATTTCTTAATGAAAACAATGGTCAAGAATGTTTCTGAAAAATTTTAAAGATTATAAATCTTAGTTTTTCAATTAAATTTTTTGCAGTGTGAACTATAAACATTAGATTCAGTAATCTTAAAAAGGGAAAGGTGTAAACTGTCTAATTGAACTTTTTGCATACTATAATTGAAAATAATATTTATGTAAAAAAAAAAAATGGTTGAAAAACTATGCAATACTCTTTTTTAAGTTTATTAAGGAAAAAGTTAAAGTTTATCAATAGGAAATTACATGAGATGGGAAAAATATTTGTGCTTATTAACATCTGCATAATTCTCTTACCTTGCATTGCATAAACTCAGCTATTCACATGATTTTTATGTATTCACATAATATCAAATCACATCCTTCATGTAAAAAAGTATGTGATTTATCCTTCTAAGTGTTGATTTCTTCCTTCACTCTCTTTACAAACTCCCACAATCAATAATTTTATTGTTTATTTAGAAGTTATATAAAGCTTGGCTTGCTTACATATGGCTTATATCAACATTGAAAGATAACACAGTGTAAACAATATGCAGTTGTCATTTTACTTAACTTAACGATGTTATATTAAAAAAAATATATATATATTTAATAGCTACAAATACTTATACAATTACAGTGAAACCTCCGAATGAGAGACACCCAGAATAAAAATAAAGGGGCCTTCTACTAAAGGGACAAAAGTTCTGGTCTCAGTGTCTTGGTATATGACATATAATATACTTATCTCTGTATCAATGATATTTGAAAACAAAATTTATTTTCCCAATCCTTCATTCTCTGTCTGTGCACAGTCTTCATTTTTTTTTCTCCTGAAAATTTTTGACCTGATGGTGATGCAAAAATATATAATATTGGAGAAGGGGACATATTGGGACAATTTTTAATTATTCTCGTATATATAAGTTCTATTGGTTTAGTTGAAATAACTAATATCACTATTTTGCAGTGGTGTAGTCTTGATAATATTTAAGAGCTTCCAACTAAACTGAAAAGTTAAATATTTGATTTTTATTCAATTAGTACAATGAAAAATATTGTTCCAATGTGCCCCAGCACCGGGTATATTGGGATAGTGTTAGATTAGTATGGAGGGAAATTGGGGCAGCACATCGTTTTGAACTCTAGAAAAAATTTAATGCCCACTTATGCATAGTAATTTTTAATAACAACAACAAAAAAAAAAGTTGCTGTAACTTTTGCATTTTTATCAGACGTGAAAATAACTAGATTTAGAATAATTGAAAAGTTGAATTTTTACTTTAAGTATTTTAACTATTTTAGCTTATGCTTTACCTTTAGTTAATTTTCTTTCCTTCTGTTTTTTTCTCACAACTTTTTCTTCTATTCTGTTTTTCTCTGGGGTAGAAGTTATAATGAGAGATTTTCCAGATTTTCTATTTGGTTTATTTGTTTTTCTATGGAAAGCTTTTGGATAGTGTCTTATAGCTTCCGGAGTAAGTGGGAAAAAAATACTTTATGCTTAGATTTAGTAACAAAATTACTGCTTATGAGAGTTTCAATAGAGCTAGATAGTTTGGAGGGTGACAAAATACCAGTATTATCAAGATAATTTTCAATACCTGAATTCTGAATATGATCATCTATGAGATTATCAAAACTTAGTATTTCTGCAATGTGGGAAGCTACAAAAGCATCTGCACTGAAAATGCTTTGATTAAATGTACAAATTCCTATAGATTTAAATCAAGTTGTAATGTTGAGAATATTAAATGATGTATTACATGCAAATGTTACAAGACCTGGAATTTCATAAATAAAAATTATTTTTGATTAATTAAAAACTATCCAGTCATTTAAAACTCTTTTGATGTGTGATTTGAGTGAGTCAAAAAAGCGCACATCAAAAGGCTGTCGCCAATTGGAAGTATGAGTGGGAAATGTTAATAAATGAATGCCATTTTCTCTGCAACAGAGAATTAGGTCTAGGTTACACTGACTCTGATGATTATCAAGGATTACCAAAAAAGATTTCTATTTTGAGCTTTTGGCATGATTTTGAAAATGTTTCATAGTTTCCATGAAGGTGTTTACATTTATCCATCCACTTGGATTTGATAAACCTTTACTTTCTTATAGAGCACTTTAAAAAAAATGTCCTTTTTATTTTTTCTGGGAAATATGAAAACAGGAGGGATGGAGTTACCAACAGCATTGATAATGGTATAAATTGTCACCAATTCTCCTTTTCAGCAGATGTAGCTTGTTCTATTTGTTTTTGACCAAGTTTGGAAATTTATAACAGTGCTCACACCAACCTCATCTTTGTTGTATATGTTCTCAGGAGTGAAATCCTGTTTCGCTAATAAAGTTTTATAATTATCCATGAAAGTTTTAACATTGACAGCTTTAAAAATAAAAGCTCTTGCAATACTGGTATAATCTCCAGTTTATGCAAGGAAATGTTTGCATGCCAAGTCATAAATCCCTAGATGTAATCTATTCCAGCCATTTCATTCTCATTCCATGTTTCTGGGTATACAAAACTGGAGTTTTTTGCTTATTGATATGCAAATGTTCTTGTTGTTTGATATGTTAAACCATAATTCATATTTAAACGTGTTATAAGATAATCTTTTGAAAGTAGTTCTTCATCAGCTGTAAAAATCTGGTGAGAAAAATATTTTGATCAAAACTTCTTCCTTTTTAAAGAAACATTTGATGTATCAACATCGGCAGCATCTCTTCTCTCTTTCATTTTTTTTTCAATCTGTTGAATAGAGCATATTTTGAAATACCATTGGTACCAACAGCTTTCAAACAGTTCTTTTATCTTCTGTTACATCTTTTATTGCCCGTTCAATCTTCTCTTCTGATAAATCCATTTGATTTGTTTTACATTTTTAATTCTGTACTACTTTGATTTCAAACATTCATATTTATTACCAAGGAAATAAAAATTTCAATTAATATATATTAAGAAATGTGAAAATAAAATTCTGTAAATATCAAACTATAACTTTTCTTAAACTAAGAAACAATATTGATATTTAAAATTTATTAACATATACTTTTCCTGTGCTCCAAATTTTTAAACATAACTTAAGAAAACAAATTGGAAGTTGCTGCGAACACTCTTCTTCATAACAACCATCAGAATTTAAATACAAGTTGTCATCCACAAACAAAATAAAAGGCTTTTCTCTCAACAAGATCTTGCTTCTAGTGAAGTCTCCATATCCAGCAGAGTTCACATTGATATCCATGATATCAAAGGATACATCGAATACTTGGTAGAGTGCACTTATATTTTCAAGCAATTGAAGATTCTCCAACATTGTTCACTGAGCTACAACCAGAGTGCCTTTTATAAAGAATCGCCACAGTTTAGTGATAAACAGGAAAAAGGAAAGAAAAGTTTAAAAAGTTTATCTCTCATATGTCAGTAGATGCTGGGGCACATTGGGACTGTCTCAATGTACTTCTAAGGTCCAATTTTTAAAAAAACATGTTAAGCCTAATTATTGGAGCTGGATAGGATACATTTTGGAATTATAAAAATAGTTTTATCATATGTATGTTCAGATTCTTAGAAGCTCCTTACACTTTCAATAATTAAACAATGACCTCATCTTAAAATGATTGTAAAATATTACTTTTGAGCTTCAAAAATAGTGTTCCTTACCTGGAATGTTTATAGTTTGTCTGTTTCACTTGCAAACATATATGGTAACAGACAGTACTAGATCCATCTTCTAACAAATTTTTTAAGTTTTTTTCCCCCATGGATATTGTGAGATAAGGACTTTGTTCCAATGTGCTCCTTTCTCTCCTACAGTTTACAAGTATTTATTTACCCACAATTTGAATGAAGAATTGTCATTGTGTTCATTCATTTTGAAAATAATGCTGACTATATAAATGAAGAAGAAAAAGGTATAAAAAATTGTGAAATAAAGAACTTTTCAGATGCTTTAAAATACACAAAGCGGTTGAATATATATATATTTTTTCTAAATACTGCTGATGATAAAAGAGTAAAACTTATAAGTATGGTAAATGAAGACCTAGAAAGGAAGGCTTGTAGTAAAAAATTAAAATCTGCAAAACAATAACTTTTGATTTATCTCTTTAAGTAAGACTCTTTTAAATGTTAATGTACTTTTTGCATGTATATAAATGTTTGCATACAAAAATACAAATCTTTAAGTGATTCAGTAAATAATTGAAATTTTAAATTAATTAATTCTCTATTTTTGGGTCTGATTAACTTAATTTGTAGCCTTTGGGTACATTTATACTTTAATTATTTTTTATTTCCTTTTTGAAAGATTAATTTAAAAAAAAGTCAAAATTCTAAATAAGGGGCACCTCTATTTAAGAGACAAAAGTTCCAGTCACATGATGTCCCTTATTTGGAAGTAACTGGTTTTGTTTATGTACGGATGAAAATAAGTTCCAAAACTTTTAATACATAATTTGATGCATTAATAATTTAAGCACGCAAATCCATGCTTTATTCTGCTACATTATCTATGTATTTAGTTAATTGTCAACAGCATTATGAATTAAATGTGCAGTTAAAGTTGAAAGCTGGAAAAAAAAAAAAAATACATATATACTATTATATTTTAAAAACCGATTGTAAACATCCCTGAATATTATTTTCTATTATACTGTTACATTCCATTAAAGTTGCAGTTTTTGTTTTTCTACTCTTTTGCAATGTTTATAAAAAGTTGTAGATATAATAATGCTTTTCCAATTTTATACTGTCATATAATATATTGGTCTGACATCTATTTTGCGTATATAATTATGTGGGAAGGTAAAATGTGTAACAAATACTTTTGTTACATTGTTACAAAAATGTTGTAATAATGATATCATTTTTGATATGATCACATCCTGTGTTTTGAATATATATATATATATATATAAATAATAATAATAATGTACATAGCTGGAAAAAAGATAGAATTGGATCATTAATTGCCAAATCTAAAATACTTTGATTTTATGTGCTGTTTAGTAATTTAAAAAATAAGCTAAGCTTGAATTAAACTCATAATTACAGTCAAACCTTGTTAACATGAACACGCTTAACATGAATTACTTTTAACATGAATTGTTTTCACAGTTCCCTATAAAAACGGTTACAAAGATTTAATGCTGATAACATGAATTACTCTTAACATAAAGAACATTTTGATTCCCCTTGAGGTTCATGTTAACGAGGTTTGACTGTATATAGTCCAAACTTATTTCATTTTACACATTTTATACACATACATGCTTATATAATTTATGTATGTACACATGCATGCAATAAAAGATAGAAAATTTTTAAGCTTAAATAGAATTTAGTTTAATGTAAAAATAATCCCAAATAAAAAGCTAATATGGTAAAACCTCCATAATAAGGACTTCCAAATAGCAAATGTCTTGGTTTAGTAAACATTTTTTTAATCTTCAAAACTTGTATATTTGGATACTCTTACCTCTGAATAGCGAACAAATTCAACCGTTCAAAGAACCTAATATTGTGGTTGAAAAACTTTCATTTTCAGTCAGTTTTTTCATTCTGAAAATCTTTAACCACTTCAAGGTCAAAGATAACAAAACTCTGGACCTGACAAGACTCTGACTGTTTCTGGGCCATTGCAGTTGTTAAAGTTTATTTGAAAAATTTTCTTTGATATTTTTTAAAGATAAATTAATCTTTTACTAGTGTTATCCTAATCCAGTAAGATTACACAATTGCAATTTGCCTTCTGCATTGTTGATTATTTTACGTAAAGGCTAACCAGAGTTCATTTAACATTCATTAGATATTTAAATATAATTTGCTATTTTCACATTGTTCTTATTTTATTTAGGTTAAGAGAAAATTTGGCTACACTGTTAACTTGTTCACCGGAAACAGGTATGGAGAAACAGTGCTTTTGCCCCTAAGTTATCTTGAGGGCAAATGGTGATGTGGTTAGAAATTTTTTAGTTGCCAAATATTTCCTTTTGCATAAACATGTTTTTCTAGTATTCCTTTCTTTTTTTTTCTTTCTTTTATATACACTAGGGGGGCCCCGCCCCCCTGCTCGCCAACCCCCTGCGTAATCGCTTCGCGATTCCAAATTATTGGCTATCTCTGCTTGCTGCGCTCGCCAATACCCCATGGTATGAATAAGCAGTTGCAGACCTTTCAAATGATGTGTCACACGACTGGTGTTGTAAAGAAATTAAAAATGTGACCCCCCTGGGGAGAGCAGAGTGTGGGGGTGACACACAAGACATCCATAATATGAATAAGCAGTTGCAGACCTTTCAAATCTTGTGTAACACGACTGGTGTTGTAAAGAAATTAAAAATGTGACCCCCCCCTGGGGAGAGCAGAGTGTGGGGGGTGACACACAAGACATCCATAATATGAATAAGCAGTTGCAGACTTTTCAAATCTTGTGTAACACGACTGGTGTTGTAAAGAAATTAAAAATGTGTCCCCCCTGGGGAGCAGAATGGGGGATAACACACAAGACATCAATTATATGAATAAGCAATTGCAAACCTCTCAAATGATGTATCAAACGACTGGTGTTGTAAAGAAATTAAAAATTTGGCGAAATATTACAGTTATCGCCAAGTTGGCGTCACTTTTGACAACTAATTTTGGTCGCCAAATTTGGCGATATATCGCCAAGTTGGCGACAAACTTGGCGATTGTTGGCGATGGTAACCTTTCCTCTCTTTATGGTAACCCATACGGCGATGCATAGACAGATGGAGTCCTTTCCTGATTGGTCTATTCGACACATGGAAGGAGTGGACAACCCGGATTCGTTAGTTCCGGAAATCTTCCACATCAGCATCATTCCAGGAGTCATTCCTTTTAAGGCTAGTTTTTTTTTTTACTATAGAAGGATATATAGATTGAGGTAATGTTTTATTATAACAGTAAAACATCTGCTTTTGTAACCTTAATTTTGAAATTGAGGATTGTAAATGGGTTGTGGTATTGTCTTTTATAAAAGTTTTAGTCATTGAGTATTCAATTATGAATACATTTGACTATAAATTTTGAATAAGCATACTATTAAATATTCTTTATTTTGATTTCCAAAAAAGGCTTTCTAGATTAAAAAAAAAAAAAAAAAGTCAGATTTTTAAAATTTGTTAATTCTTGCTGTTATATTACAGAAAGTAAAATAACATTGTACTCATATGTGTGTATATATAGGTATATGTTATTGATGACATTTGTTTTACTTAATATAAAACACCTTTGTGGCAGAACTAAATGCAAAAAATGTTTACAAAGGGTTTCTAATTCATTTAATGTTATTGTAACAAATAATAAAAATTATCTTGTTTTAAAATTAAAGATTTAAAAATAAAAAAAACAATATTTTAAAGTTCTTAGTGTTTTTAATATTCATATAAAGTTACAAATTTATCAAACAATACTAATGTATTTTTGTGACTATCAGTATTTCTAAATTTTTTTCATTTGCAAAAAGTTTCAAATTAATGTAAGTTTATTTAAAAGTATTCAGAATTGTACAATGTTTTTTAAATATTTTTATATGACTGTTTAATGACAAAATAAATGCATAGCATGTATGAGAAATTTTTAAGTTTGTAAAATTTTGTTTGGCTCTATCTTTTGCTTCCAGCAATGTATTTATATATACATATAAATGTAGGATTACTTAATCTCCTTCTTAATTATAAGATGATTTTCTAATTAATAATTGATGAAATGTTTTTAGTGTACTGAAAGATTACTATGTTAAAAAAAAAAAAAGTTAAAAAATTTTTTGACCATTTTGAGTTACATAAATAAATATCTTTAATTTTGATTCCATGTTTTAAATTAAGAAGTAACATTGTCTTAATTATACTATGTTGTGTAATTTACTCCAATAATTTTTTTAACATTAGAACTACTGTAAATTTGTTTCAAATTTTATAAAAATATTTCACACCAGAATTTTGATTTAAAATGGTTTAACTTTATTATTTTACTACAAGGCTGATTGCGTTCCCCCAATTTCCGTGTTTTTCGATCGATCCTTCCGGGTTTATGATATCGTTACGTTTAGCGAAAAATTCAGCCATTTAAAAATATCTTGATTTTCGAAAAATCGCAGGAAAAAGCAAATTTCATCCATGGTTAACGGAAAAAACATGAATTTAAAGAATTCTTGAAAGAATTCTTTAAAGAATTCTGCAAAATACTAATTTCTTTATCGAATCGCAGGGTAAAAACGCTAATTTCGTAAAAAAAATCATTAAAAAAAAAAAAATTTCGAATAAACAATCAATTTTGTCAAAAAATCGTGAAAAAACAATTACGTCAAATAAGTGTAAAAAAAGATCAATTTCGTCAAAAAATTGTGAAAAAATGAAAAATTTTCACTAAAGAAAATCGTGTAAAAACAGTCAATTTCATCAAAAAAGCGCGAAAAAGACACATTTTGTGAAAAGATTGCAAAAAAGACCAATTTCGTCAAAAGATTGCAAAAAAGCCTCAAATTTTGTCAAAAGATTGCGAAAAAAAAGTTTTTGCGGGAGTGGGACTGTTTCAACAACTGTTTTTGCTGCTTTAAAAACTGATTTAGGTGCTACATTTTTTTTAAATCCCTTGCTTTCTCCAATAATTGTTTTTTCGGCTCCAATTTTTTTTTTTTTGTTCCAAATCTTTCTGAGTAGAATAGACCTTTGAAATTGGTATATTTTGCATTCAACAATTTTCAGGGTCTTTTTTTTTGTATCAGTTAATTTTCAGGGTTTTTCACTCTGAGTCGCAATCGCCACTGTTTACATTTTTCTACTTTATATCTTTAAACTTATTTCATAATCAAATTTCTGGTTTGAACCAAAATGTATTTATATGTTAGACGTCAAATTGACAGTTTACTGTTGTTCTAGTGTTAAGCATTTCTATTGCATTAAATAATCTTCATGGTCTTGCAAAAGCTCAAAAAATAGTATTCTTGTTCAAAGTCTTTTTTAGCGAAATATTTCTATGCTTATCTAATCCATCATACCATAATTGTTACAATGAATAAAAGGCTATCTATTCATTTTACAATGCTGAATTACTGCACCTGAAAAAGGCTGCAAAACTTTACAAGTAATGTACAGTTTTTACAAAGTTGTTAGGTTTTTATAACTTTTTAAATAACTAAAAAAAGTACTTTAAATATTAAAATTTCAATTCTTATATTTCTTATATTGAGTTTATTTGTTGTTTGCTCTTGTTGCATGACACAGAACTTAACTCCAGAACTTAAATATTTTGTGTCTGATTTAGTTTTTGGAAAAAAAATACTTTAAATTAAAAGTTGCTTGCCAAATGTCAAAATTTAAGCTTTACTGAAAGTTAATGTTTAAGTCACTTGCTAAAAATATGGCAATTAGCAATGAAAAATTCGGAAAAAGAAAGAATGTTTAGAAAATGCCATTGCTATAGAATAAATAAAAATATTTTTGCATTAATTCTTCCTTTTTGTAAAATAATAATAATAATAATAATTTTGTATGTAGCATTTTCTGCAGTTCTATATATTAACCTTCGATTTATTCTGTTGAGCTGATCCAAAGTATCAGACTAGATTGTTAAGATTACTTGGGTGAATTTGTCCTCCAGTATTCAACCGGGATGGCTTAGTTGGAAGAGCAACGGCGGCATCAGCCAATACATCTCTGATTCGAATCCTGTCCCTGATTTTTTTCACCCATTTGGAAAATTTACATATGTTATCTTTCTTTTTGGTTGTACATTATTCACGTGGGCTAATAGCTCCTATTTTTCAATTTCAAAAATGAAATACACATTTGAAATAAGCCTCGACAATAGTATAGGATGTTTCAAGCAATTTTGTCTTGTTATATTGGACCATAAATGAAATGTTTGTAGTAAGTATAAAGGTATATGTTATTATCAGGCCTGTCCAACCTTTTACTAAGCAGGGGCGAATCTCAGGTTTTGACAAGCAATGAAGGGCGCCATTATTAACTGCACTCAAACCATGCAAGAAAATCATCTTTTTAATATTACTAGCAATATATATCTGCAAATGAGTCATAAATCTTAATGTCTTTATATATCTAAAACGCCATGTTATTATTAAAAAAATAATAATAAAACAACAGTAAATTGTGATAAATTTCGAATAATACATATTTCTGCGAGGAGTTATCTCAAATATTTAGAATTGGAAGGAACCAGAAAATGGAATGTCATCTATTATTAAAATAAATAATCTAAAGTATTGTTACTTTTTTTTGGGGGGGGGGGCACAAATACTCTGCAATAACAGCAATTTTTGGGAGGTGTCAATTTGTTATTATAAAAAGCACAGAAAGAAAGTCATGAATGGTTCCAAAGAGAGAATCTGAAAAAAATATTCATTGGTGGAAATCATCTCTCACAATTTTATAGATTTTTGAAAAACAAAATTACCTAAATTTTCAATGATTTGGGCGAGAAAAAGAAAGCCTTTATCCCGTCTTATAAAACAGCCAAATGGCCAGTGCAACAACGTCAAAAAAAATAGCAAAAAATGCTGAACTGTCATGCACGAACGAGAAGGGATAGCTTTTTTTTTACATTTTATTCCTTAACTTATTAAAAAAGTTATTGTGGACATTTATTAATTTCTATTGGCATAGTTTCAGCAAAAATATTTATAAAGCATAATTATAAATTTGTAAAAAATTGCAGCAGCACATGATTAGTTAAAAAACCAATCATGTGATGTTGAATTTTCTTTTAATACGTTGAGTATGTTATAAATGTTCATATATGAAATACAGTTGTAGAGATTTTTAAAATATCTCTCATGAAAATACCAAGGATTTTAAATAAAGTATCCTTTATAGGTGAATTGTATTTAATAAAGACTTGTAACAGGAAACCTTCAAAAGGGTGCCAAGAAAACCTGCAAAGGGCACCATGGCGCCTGCGGGTGCCGTGTTGGACAGCCCTGCTATCATTATTGCATGCAGAAAATAACAAAAAATAATTATAAAAATGAAATAATAGTAAATGTAACATGGCCTATTATTAAGATGCCAGACTCGGAAAGGTTAATTTATTTTTATTTATTTAAGTGAGGGGAACAAAACTATTCCAATTTGTTCTTTACTTGAATTAAAATAATACATTGCTTAATATTATAAAAATTAATGTATTATATATTTAAAAAAAAAGGGATATCTGTTTATATAAATGACTTTTATTATGCAGCTATGTAATTTTCTGGAGAGTAAAATCATGCTTAGCGTTTTCAACTAGCTGTCTATCACTCTTATTATACAGAAGATTCATATATATTGTTTTGCACTTTGTGTATATCATCAAATGTGATAATTTTTATGCAATAAAAAATTTGTTTTGAATTGTCAGAATTTATATTTCGATATTGGTTCAATTGTAGGTTTGTAGCTATCTTTATGACTGATTACATTCATGTATCTATGCATATATAAATGTTAATGTATGTATGTGTGTGTTTGTTGTATTATAAATTAATGTTTTTCATCCTTTCTGGTGAAATTTTGCACAATTGCACTTTAGCACATGAAAAAATTGTAAATTGTGTAAAGTGATTGACTATCCTTTAAGCTTAAATTCATCATGTTGAAACACTCCTTTAATTTAAATGAAAAAATCTAATTTTAGTTTATTATTTAATTTGTTTTCTATTTTTACTTTATGAAGCACTAAATTAAGTGAATGATTCTACTTATTTAAATTGCTTTCAGTTTTAATATGTATTTCAAAGGGTAGATATTTTGTGTTTTCTGTTAATTATTGCGTCTCTTACATGGTGATTAGAGATTCTATATAGTTGACAAGTTATTAAAATAAATCAATAAAATACTTTTAAAAAGTCTATATGTTTTGCTGAGAGATTCCTCTGATTAAAAGTTTTATATGAGATTTTTGGACATAAAAGATGCATTGTTCTGCTGTTTGGAAAAAATATAAACATATTGTCATTTTCAATAATACTTATTGTTTTATATGGAAAAAAAGTGGCTATTAAAATTGATTGTTAAAATGATATTAGAGAGTGAATTTGCATAGCAGTTATTTGCATTCTCATCATGCACAAATTTGTTCATGTTTTCTCTCTCTCTGATACATTTTTATCTCAAAGCATATTTAAACTGTAGATTGATTTATATTATTTCTATAATAGCTATATTTATCTTATGACAAAGTACTAACAGGGATCATCTTTTTTTTCATTTCCCTCTTTGGTAATACTTAATTTTTGGTTAAAAAATTGTCTTTTAAGAAATAAAGCTTTGTTAATCTTTCTAAAATTATTTTTCTAAACGTTTTGTTATTATGAAATTTAAATATAAAGAAAAGTTGAAGCTTGGGTTCTAACTATTGTAGAATTTAATGTAATAAAATTTTGTCTAATTCATATTTTTATTATTATTGATAGCAATTGAATGCAAAATGTTGACTTTTGTTTATAAAATTTTGTCATAAAAACATCAAAAACAATATTCTAAAGCAAAAAAATAAATAATAATAATAATAATTTTAAACACTTTTTGTGAAAATGTTATGCTTTTCTGCAATAGAAAAATAAATTATAAAGTCAGAGGATTCACATTCATCTGAAAAATTGTATCACAACAAATAATCATCTTCATTTTATGTGTTAATTAACAAAAATTGGATTATCCTGTTACTTCCTATTATATTATACATACATCATTTTTCTGATTAGTTGTGCAAACATTTGCTTGGTATTACTACTTTTTCCATTATTGTTATATGCTTTTTAGAATTAATAATAAAGAGATTTTACATTTATGAATTTATCAGAATACTTGTATGTTCTAATTTAATTTTGCAGTTGAAATGCTAATAAGCAAGTAAATCTTTTTTGAATAGAATGTCTTAACTTTTTTCGCACTGTTAGTATGCCTTTACACTTAGTTTTGATAACTATTATCATTTGAAAATTTGTGTGAATGCAGATTTTCTGTTTATTGTTGTTATATCAAGTTGCCTTTTTTAAATAAAATTTTAATTCTTATGAATGATTTTAATCTATTCTAGTTGTAGTTCTAATCTTATATGTGAGGTTTTAAATAAAATTTCATGGAAAATGAGGGAGAGTTTTATAAGTATAATCTTATAACAGTACTTTAAGTTACTGTCTTTTACTATCTCTTTCAATGATCCTAGGTCTCGTTCATGCTTGGTGGTGATAAACATAGTAATTTTCAGTCTTACATAATTGTTTTTCAGATCTGATCTATCATTTCATGATACCCCCCAAATGTTCTTTACCAGATTGAGATCTGTTGAGTTAGGTGGCTAGGATCTTAACTGGAATTCAGTATTATGTTCCTTGGAACCACTCCTGCACAATTTGAGCCCAGTGACATGGAGCGTTATTTTGTTTGAAGATTCTTTCTTCATTTGGAAAACAGATACAGTGTAAGGTGCAGTTTGTCTGCAGTGATATTCTGATAGTCTGCAGTCTTCATGATCTGTTCAACCAGAGCTATAGTTCCCAGAGACAGCCATGAGAATGTTACTCAAAGCATAATATTATCATCAGAAGCCTCTGAATGACCTGCTGTATAAGGAGGAGCAACAGCCTATCCTGCATAACCTGATACATCTATGATTGTGTTGAGCCCTGAATTGTGATTCTTTCAACCAAGCAACTCTCTGCCAATGATCTACGGCCCAGTCATGATATTCCTGGGAGTACCTATTGTAGGAGTAATTGGTTATGGTGTTTGGTCAATAGAGACACATGAGTAGGACATTTGCTAGATGCTGTAATATAGAACAGTGTCATTTGAACTGTGTGCTCCAAACCAATTCTACTATGACCTGTATTGTATTGGGATGTCAGTATAGGTGCAGATTCATAAATTTTTAAGAAGCCAGTGGCTCCTAAACCCAAATATTCCAGTCGACATCAGGGCTTAACTTCTAAGAAAAATTAAGAAACAACCCGAATTTTGTTAAAAAATCACAGAAGAAAAGCTAATTTTATCAAAGGATTGCAAAAAATGCCATGACTTTCATCAAAGAATTGCTGATAAATGCAATTTTCATCAAATGATCGTGGAAAAACACTAGTTAGTTTTGTTAGAGGAGCACTAAAAAAAGTGATTTTCATCAGTGGATCTCGAAAAAAAGCGGGGTTTCTCTCCAGAGGAATGCGAAAAAACACAATTTTCATCAAAGGATCGCACGAAAAAAGGCAAAATTCGACAAAGAATGGCAACTTAGATGCCAAAAGTTAGTTCCTATTTGGCGATTGGCAACCATGAATCTGCACTTATAAAAGTTAATTGATCCAAACATTGTTTTATATTTTGCTTTATCAAGCAGGAGAGTCTCCAATGTCCTTTTTCTTTCATAACACATAGATGTCCAATGCCATGTTGTCTACTTATGGTTTCACTGTCATTCTGCACTTTGCATAAGTACTAACAACAATATGTCGCAAACAACACAGAAGTTGTATAGTTTTGGAGATACTCGTATATACTCCCTATCATACTCCCTTATATACTCCCTATCATTCTCCTTTACATACTCCCTTATATACTCCCTATCAAAATCACTTAGATCAAGAGCCTTTAATATCACCAGCGGAAGTAACTGCAAATCTGATTACTTAATTTCCCCAGCAGTAGTTAAATATCATTTTCACTTAATTGCTTATCCTTTATGTCATCCAGGTGAGTTCATTAAAAGTTGAGGATGGTCATAATGTTTTGGTTCTTTAGTATATGTGACAATCGGAAAGAATCCAATATTACATGTACATAAAAAATTTAAAATTTATCTGTAACTAAGATTATTATGCATTATTGTTTTACTATTCATCATAAAAAATGGTTTTAATCATGTTTTTAATCACCTTGTATGAATCTTTTAATATCCATTACTCCATTTATCTTGCTTGTGTTTGCTTTTTAAATATTATCTCAATACCTTTGCCTTCTCTTCTGTCCTTTTTCTGCCTTTTTTATTTTAAAATCAGATGGCACATAATAAATAAAAAATTCTGAATTTGTGAAACTGGTAATTAAGTTTTTTTTTTTTTTTTTTTAAACCTGATTATGATGAAGCTGAATATTTTTCTTGTTTGGCATTAACGTTCATTAATTTCTCTCAATTGGAATAGCCCATATTTGTGTTAAATTTTAAGCAGATGAATTATTGTTGTATTCATCTGTACTGCAGTTGTATGTAAATTGAATCTTTGAATTTTGATTTATGTAACTTCGGGACAGTAAACTTTCACATTTTTTTCCTTTCTTTTTTAATATGCTCTAGTGATACTTAAAATATCTTGGTGCATATTTGCATAAAATTTATTAATTAATCACCCAGAAGTATTTTTTTATATCATTAAGTGAATCAGTTAAAGTAATACAGTAGACTTCCTCAAATCTGCACAGCTTGGGACCAGAGGTTTTGCAGATTTTAGCATTTTGCAGATTTCTGGTCATGGGTTTGTTTGCATTTAAAAAAAAATAATTTGAATGCAATTAATAATACAGTTGAAATTACAAAGAATGCTTACAATGTTGTAAAATATTAAAATAATTAAATAAGGTAATAAATTAAAATGATTAAAATATTAAAAGAAAATGTTAAGTAAATGATCAGTAATGTATAATAAAATATTCATTATAAAGATGAGATGCATTTTTCCTAAATTATGCAATGAAACTTACCCCATAAAGATGCACTACTAATTCACATCAAAATCATAAAATAAGGAAGGTTAATTTTAAGTTTAACCAGAATTAATAATCAAAAGAGCTTGATTAATGCATAAATGCATTTGATAAAAAGATTCTGATTATCAGTGATATCAGCAATATCTTGAATTTTTTCAGAAATAAATTTATTCTTCCTTCATGTAAAATCATGAATTCAGTAACATTAATGAAAATTACAGGTTAAAAAATTTGTAGAATTGATGTAAAAATAAAAAAGTCAAATTTTGTCCCTATATCTGAACTGAAAATTTCATTGTTTACACTGTAAATTATGAGCGGATTTTAGAGAGTCGTGAATTTTAGAGTTGTGGATTTAAGGGAGTCTACTGTAATGCTTAATATGAAAACTTTTTATTTGTAAACGTTCAAAATTTTTAATAATTTATTAAAAGTTTATTAGTTTGCAAAAGTGTGATAAATTTTAATTAAATATATAAAAAACTTGTTGCATATTGAAATAATACTTTCTTTATTTGTTGCAAGATTTTACATTGAATTATTTTAATCATGAAATATAAAATAGGCATGCATTACAATTGTTATTTTAATCTTCTAATTCAATTGTTCTTATCTTGCTTGAAGTATACAGAAACAATTTGTTAATAGAAGAAGATTACTACCCCAAAACAAAAATTTAAAATGAAAAAAAGTTGTAGCGTTTCTCCCATGTCTATATTAAAAAAAAAAAAAAAAACCAGGTACCATTGCTGAGAAAAGGGTTCTTTTTAAATTCTTAAAGGCACATTTTTAGTTTTAAAACCCTTTCTCGATTTTTAAGCATAGTTTTGATATTTGAAAGTCAAGATTGTTTTCAAAACATGACTATGATTTAGCTTTCATTATACATGAATCTTTTATTAAAAAAAGCTGTTATTGCCATTTTTTTTTTTCATTGAGGACAAGAAGGATGCAATTTTTTAAACTTAAGGTGCAGCATTCTCATAAAGCTGTTTGGGGATAAGTGAAGTTTTTTTTTTTCATAAACAAAAATACAATGTATAATCATTAGTGGGATTCAGTCATTATGTTAAAACTGTTATGTAATACTTTGTTGCATAATTCATGTATCTAACTTTTTTTAACCTGTACAACAACATATTTTGAACATAACATTGTCATTTGTTTTAACTCTGTTTTTTGTTCGGAATTCTTCTTGGATAATTACACTGTTGTTTTGTAAGAGATCTTCATAGGAGAATAGTGACAGATGCTATAAGTAAAATAGATTTGATTGCTTCATTATTTGCATTTAATAGCATTTAATCAATTTACTTTTGAAAGAATGTTACAGTAGGTCATTCAAAAAATTTTGATACTATTTTTGCTATAATTTTATCATATAAGTATTCTATTCTTTGCAATAAATTGACTCTGTTGAATAGCCTTGAAATTTAAATACAGTTTCTTCATATCTCCCCAACCTGGGGAAACTTCTTAATGTTTGTATGAGGTGAGGGTTCTGTTGAATTCAGGAGATAATTTAAGGAGCCAGAGTTGCAAAATTCCCTCCTGGCAAAAAGTGTCTGAATTCAACACGAAATGAGGATAAATTTAAGGGGACTGGTCACTCAGCTTCAGAATTCTTCTCCATAATATTAAGTCTATGGACATTTGATGCATTCGAATATTTAAAATACCTCTTGGGAAAAGGATAGTTTTAACTTCTTTTTTCTTGTAGTTTTCTTAAAGGATATTTCTTTTTTTCTTAGTTCTCAAAATACTTCTAAAATCTATGCTTAATTTAATATTTTATGTGTTAAAATCTAACAAACCGTGAGTAAAATTTTAGCACTTCATATAAAATTAAGTATATGCTTTATAAAAAAAAAAAAAAAAAAAAAAAAAAAAAAAAAAAAATTGAAAACTTAGAAAAACAGAGATATCTTTTAGGAAATGTGTGCAAAAAATAGAAGTTAAAAATATTGATTTCCCAAGTAGCTATTTTAAATATACAAACATATATCAAATGTTTTATAGACTTTACATTAGTGAAGGGAATTCGGAAGCTGAGTGATCTGCCCCCTTAAGCAAGGGATATAAGAGTAAAAAGTTTGGGAACCATTGCTCCAACTGCAGGCGATGTGGAGATCATGTTTAGTTTCTTTTTGTTTAGTTTTGTGGTATATTATTATTGTTACATTTAAGTTAAGCATTTATATATTGTACAAACTGATTTATTATGTTATGGAGATATATTATCTTCCATTCAATCTTTAAGAATTTATTTGGGTAAGAACCCCATAGTTTTTTAGGTCTGCCAAATAATTTTTGTCATTTATTTTTTACAAAATAATTAAGAAATTGCCTGCAGATCATGAGTCAAATAAAACATTTGCAATCATCTTTGATGTAGAACTTATCATTGCACTTATATTAATTTTAACGGTTTTTATTTTGTTAACAGTTAGTTTTACACTTTTATTTTAAATTGATCATTAGTTGTGATAAAAAAAAAAAAAAAACTTGTTTATTTTAGTAACTTTGTAAAAGAAAAATCTTGATTTCATCTTTTTTTCTCTTCTTTCTTTCTTTTCTCTTTTATTTTCTTATGGCGTTGAATTGTCTTTTAAAAACATTGCATTTAGTGAAACGGGTATATATATTTTTTTATATAATTTTATATTATTAATCATATTTTAAAACATATACTTTGAGATGTTGATGACTAATTGATAATAAATTGTGAAGTGAAAAAGAATGAAAAATCCATCTTACCTCTACTTTTTTTTTTCTACATATCTTTTTTCCCTTTTCTTATATTTGTTGAATATATTTCTTTATTCCATTTGAATGTTACATTTGTAGATTATTTTTGGAGTAAATCATTTCATCTAAATTGTGTATACCTGTATAATAAATTATTGAGAAAATATGCTTGAAAATCTGAAAGGGGGGAAAAAAAGAGAATAATAAAATACATTGAAATTTTCATTATGTGTAATTCTTCATGTATTTCATTCACATTTTATTCTTCAAACAAACATAAACGTAGCATTTTGTTTACTTTATGAAAAAGTGGTAATATATTTTCTACATGTTATATGTGTTATTTAGTTTCAATAAAATAAAATAACATAAACATCTTAGAATAGCTAAATTTTTAAGGGCTGCCATTTACTACTAAAATGTTACTATTTTAAGCTCTAGAAGACTATAGAATTTTTTTTAAGTGAAAAAGGGTTCAAAAGTAACTATTTCGATCAAATAGACAACTATTTTATAAAGTAGAAGTCTTTTTAAACTTTATGCTAGATTTCTCCCAATAAATATAGTAATATTTGTAGGAAATATGAAATCTCAATAAAAAATATTTGAGCATACCACTATAATTTGAGTACAAAATTGTATACACATCTGTGCAAACAAGTCCAAATAATTAAACATGTACTAAACGTTATTACTTACGGGTCATTCCATGTCAAATCAACACAAAGGGTCATTTTCAACCCGACTCTCTCTGAATTGGATGAATTTTTTTTTATTTGCTGCACTAATAGAGAAATGAATAAATCCGGAGTTTTTAGTTTATATTGCAATTAGTGTTTTAAATATTTAAATTTAAATTTGGTCAAATTTATCAAAAGTTAGCAATTCTTACAACACAAAATAGTCTCAAACTTCTTTTCTAATTAAAGTAGAGCTTTGACTTTGATGTATTTGGAAAGTATATGAATTGTGCTTTCATATGATATACTACATGACTAGATTTAAGAAAATTTTTATTTCAAGGTCATCAAGTTTAAATTTTTAAATTTTAAAGTTCTAATTTTTAAAATGCTCTAAAAAATTATATATTATTTTTCAACTTATTTTAAACAGAATCTGAAAGTTTTAGCCTGGGACTGCAATGGGTTCCTCAGTAATAAATTCTAGAAAATTGGTAGTATCATGTTTCAACCATAACAACAACAAAAAAATGCCACAAAAATTATATACAGTAGACTCCCTCAAATCCGCAAACCAGAAATCCGCAACTCTCTAAAATCCGCACATACTTTATGGATGTAAACAATGAAACTTTCAGATTGGATATTTGGACAAAATGTGATTTTTTTAATTTTGTATCAATTCCATATATTTTTTAATTTTCTCAATAATACTCTATTCATGTTTTTTTTTTTTTTTTTTTTTTTCATGAAGGAAGAAAAAAAAAAAAAAAAAAATCAAGATATTGCTGATATCACTGGTAATCACAATTTTCTTACCAAATATATTTATGCATTAATCAAGATTTTTTGGTTACTAAGCCTGGCTAAACTTTAAAAAAAAAAAATCCTTATTTTATGATTTTGATGTGAATTAGTAATGTACTTTTATGAGGCAAGTTTTGTTGAATAATTTTGGAAAAATATATTTAATTTTTATAATGAATATTTAATCATACACTATTGATCATTAACTTGATCTTTGCTTTTAATATTTTAATCATTTTGAAAATTATCTAAATTTTTATTATTTTAATTTATTACTTATTTTAACATTTTATTATATTGTAAGTATTCATTATAGTCCTGAATGCACTATTAATTGCACTCAAATTACTGTTTAAAAAACGTAAACAAAGCAATGACCAGAAATCCGCAAAATTCTAAAATCTGCACAACCTCTGGTCCCAAGCTGTGCGGATTTGAGGGAGCCTACTGTATATATATATATATACATACAGTCGAACCTCTATATAACGAAACTCCATACATCGAATTTCTCCATATAACGAATTTTTAGTAAGAACGGTCCCCTTTTCGCATGATTACATTAAAAACAGACTCTATATAGCGAAATATCTATCTCCATATAACGAATTTTTTCATAAATTGATCTTAATTTATTCAGTTTTAAAAAAGCTTCGATATCATATGGAATCAATTTTCCATGACTTATTTTTGATTTATCGGTCAGTGAAAAAGTTTTTTTTTTTTTTTTTTAATAAATATTACTTCTCTCCTTATTCTTTAAATCTAACAAGTTCATCCCACCTCCCACACACCTTTCAACATCCTTCTCAAAACACAGTCAATTGAATTGTTACACATATAAGAGAGGAATCAATGAGAGCACATAAGAGAGACCTTCAAATGGAGGAAAATATCAACTACAATTTTTCATTCCTTGCTAAAATTTGAGAATTTTTTTTTTTTTTTTTTTTTTTTTTTTTTTTTTTTTGAGAGCGTAACAATTGTAATTTTAAAATCAAAACAACAAAAAAATTACAGATTTCTTCCTCTGAAATTTATGTAAGTCTTCCTTATTTGATTTTCATTAAGCTTTCAAATAAATGTCTTTTCTCTTTTTTGAAACTGCTTAAATAAGTAAGAAATAAAATGTTAGGTTAATATATACTTTTAAACATTTCAAATTCTTAATTGAAAAGATCAAAAATAATATTTGTTCAAAATTTACACATTAAATACTATTTTTAACATCATACTCTATACATCGAATTTCTCTATATAACGAATTTTTTACTGGAACGATGGATTTCGTTATATAGAGGCTCGACTGTATATATATATGTATATATATATAAATAAAGCTGCATATTGAGCAGTGGCGTAGCTAAGGGGGGGCAAGGGGGGCGTCCGCCCCGGGCGCCGAGGCCTAGGGGCGCCAAATTGAGAGAAATTGTTATATATCTATATTGGGGTGGGGGCGCAAAATTTCTTGCTGGCCCCGGGCGCCAAAAAACATAGCTACGCCTAGTGATGGGCGATTCTGGAAATTTTGAGAATCGATTAAAATCGGTATCGTATAAAACAACATCGATCATAATAAGAATCGATTTTTCAGTTCTAGAATCGATACTAGAATCGATATTTCGATATTTAGGTTCACACAGAGAAGATCCAAATTACTAATTCCAAAACTTAGACAATCAGCAGGACCGTAATTACCTCCTCCGACCCCCCCCCCCCCCCCATCACCATTTAGGGATGCATAGAATTAAGCTATTGCAGATTTTAGAGTCGGATAATAAGAATTTTAAATTTTAAAATGATTGTCACTTATGGTTGTCACTTACACAAAAACTTTGACAAATTTGAGAGACATAACTCAACTAATAACAACACCGAGTAACTTGGCATTAAACCGAGTATAAAGAGTGCCAAGAGCGTGTAACTAGGATGGGGAACAAGGAGTATAGACAAAAAAAAAAAACTTTTTTTTTTCTAATGCCAACCAAATGTTACACGCAGTGGCGTAACTAAGGGGGGCAATGGGGGCGTCCGGCCCGGGTGCCGAGGCCTAGGGGCGCCAAATTGAGAGAAATTGTTATATATCTATATTGGGGTGGGGGCGCAAAATTTCTAGCTGGCCCCGGGCGCCAAAAAACATAGCTACGCTACTGGTTACACGAGAAAGTTTGGAAGAACATAAAATATGCCCGATTCTCAAGGGGACAGGTAACCCCCACTCTTGACGGAAAGGCGACCATAGCCCAAATGTATCTTTTGTCGAAGTTTCAAAATTGAGGATTTATAATAAAATAGAACAAGAATTGGACATTTTAAAAATTGCATGCATACTTTGAACGGCCCATTTAGTAAAGATTGGCGAGGAAAGGGGGGGGGGGGGGGGCGAGGGATTAGAACGGACGAACTTGAAAAAAAAAAAAAAAAAAAAAAAACATAATTAACTAATAACCCAAATAACTGAGCTTCTAAACAAAAATATAGTGTTTAACTTAGTGTTAAATTCATGGGGTGGCCCGCGGGGAACATGCACTCTTTGAAACTATAAAGAGTGCCAAGAGCATGTAACTAGGTGGAGAGAGAGGTAGTAACAGAAAAAAACGAGGAGATAAAAGCTTTATAACGATATGTTACATGAGATGGTGTGGAAGAAACAAAAAATATGCCTCCCATCCAGGGGGGCAAGGTGAATCCCAAACAGACAAAAGGGCGACCCCGGCCCAAATGTATCTTTTGTTGAGGTTTCAAAATATGGATTTATAACAAAATAGAACGAGGATTAGACTTTTTAAAAATCGCAGTCATAATTTGAACGAACCTGTAAGTTAAGATTGGTGAGGAAGGGGGGGGCGGTAGAACGGACGAATATGAAAAAAAAAAAAAAATATTGGCACTCTGAGAGTGCCAATAGAAGTGAAACCTTGAACAATTACGTGTGTATTTTTAAATCGTTAAGATATATAATTTTGAATCGCCAGGAAATACTTTTAAATGAATAAAAAAAGGTTCTATAATATTAAAAAACATATTAATGTCTATAAAAAAAAAAAAAAAAACGCGCGATACCATATGTCCAGCTATTGTAGTTAACTCACTATAACTATTTTCTTACATTTTAAAACGCGATAAATACATCAACCAAAATTAGACCATACTTTCGATACCTTAATCCTTATCCAAATAAATCATTTTGTATTAACGGCTGTTACAATATCTGTAGATTACTTTTTGAATTATTCAAATCGGACATTCCATTCAAAAGATATTATGAATTTAAAGATGACAATCTAAAGAAATAATAGCGCTGCTGAGTACTCGGTGGCCAATAAACTTAGGGATTACCTGTGCAATCAAACGATTGCGGGTTCGAACCCCAGTTTCGCTAATATGTATCAATGTTTTTTTTTTTTTTTTCTTTTGAAGAAGTTTGAAAAATTAAAATTTTAACACATTAACGTGACCTGAAATGATGGGAGAAAATTTCTTTTGCTAGATTTGTAATGTACGAAGCCTAAGCTTTCAATAGACATATTGTATGAAGGAAAACCCCTCTGCCGCCCCCCCCCCCCAAAAAAAAGGTCCTATAGGGAAAACCGGGAAAGTGGAAAAAAAAGAAAAAGAAAAAGAAAGAAAAAAAAAAAAAAACGGCGAGAAATGTTTAGCTATACTAGAATTTTTCTCATCACTGTAACTCCTATAGAAGCAAAGTTATAGCCTTTTAAAGCTTGAAATGAAGTGAAGAAATGAGCAAAATTAGGTGAGTCACCAAAAGGGGGGGGGTGTCATGTAGCTTAAACTTTTAAGTTAAAAATGGTAGAAAATTAAATGAGCGAAATTCTAAGGTGTATATTGGAAGAGGGTGCAAGTCCCCCCCCCCCTCAAAATTTTTTTTGTTTCTTTTGAAGAAACAAAAAAATATGCCCCCCGGCGGGGCGCAGATAAACCCCAAACGTTCGGAAGGGCGACCTTTTATTTATCTCTTGTCTAGGATTTAAAATGTGGATGAAAATAAAATAGACCGAGAATTGGACATTTTTAAAACCCTATGCATATATCGAATGGCCCTGTAAGTTAAAACTGACGTGGAAGGGGGGGGGGGGGTAGAAGAGACGAGCGTGAAAAATAAAACATAATAAACTAATACTTCAAATAACAGGACTTCTAAACAAAAATATAACGATTTAACCTAGTGTCGAATTAATGGAGTGGCCCACAGGGGATTACCCCCCCCCCCCAGAAGTTATGACATTTATGCTTTTTAATGCACAAATTGCGATTCCCCCTCTCTTACAGAGCTGTAAAACATTATGCTTTCCTCCGGAGTCGCGGAAAAATACCTGCATTCAACACTAATTTAGCCTAGAAAAAAAGAAAAAAAATCGAAATCGAATCTAAAGATCGAAATCGAATCTAAAGATCGACATCGAATCTAAAGATCGACATCGAATCTAAGATCGACATCGAATCTAAAAATCGAAATCGAATCTAAAGATCGACATCGAATCTAAAGATCGACATCGAATCTAAAGATCGATCTTACGGGCAGAATCGATTTTACATTTTTATTTTCTTTTGTAACTTTACAAGAAGAGAGTATTAGATTCGTGAAAAATTTTGACTTCCCGTTTTTGATGGATTTATATATTTTAGAAGGTCTTTAACACGATTTCATGGTTTTTAAGAAATATTTGTGTGTGGGTGTGTCTGTCACTCTGTGAGTCTGTATACGACAAAAATTTCTGACCGTTCTATCTCAAGAACAAATGCACGGAATTCCACAAAACTTTAGATTTAGGTTGACCTTGATATAAACTGAATCTAATTAATTTTTGGTGCATATAGCCTAACAGGTGGCGCTGCTATGCTGCATTTTTTGCGATTTGCGCAACAGCTATATCTGAATAACGAAATTTTGGATCCAGTTGGTCCTTGACATGAATTGATGTTTTTTGCATTTTGGTGTATATAGCTTCTCAGATGGCGCTGCTATACTGAATTTTTCACGATTTCCACTCAGCGCCATGTGAAAGGGGGGGGGGGGGCGAAAGGAAGCGGTTGTTCCGAGCACAGAAATTTAGAGGGCGCCAAATTTTTACTACTAACATCACTTCTAGCCAATCACAAGAAAAAGTTAATAGGGGGGGGGGGGGCTAAATTGGAACTTTGAACCGGGCGCAGTTCTCTTTTCGCACGCCCCTGTTTCCATTTTAGCTTTATCTCAAGAACTAATGCACGGACTTTCATAAAAATTTAGATTCAATTAGTCCTTGATATTATTTTATGCTAATTACATTTTGGTGGAAATCGCTTAAGAGATGGCGCTGCTATACTGCAGTATTCATGATTAACGCAATAGCGCTATCTCAAGAACGAATTTTCATCAAAATTCAGATTCAGTGAATCTCTGACATAGATTAGTGTTATTTAGTTCTTGGTGTAAATTGCCCGACAGGTAGCGCTGATATGCTAAATTTTTTATGATTCCGAAATAGCTGTATCTCGTGCTTTCATGGATTTTCATCAAAATTCAGATTCAGCTGGTACTTAATAAAAATTGATCCTGATCATTTTTTGGTGTACATCACTCAACAAAAAACTCTATTTTGCAGGGGGAGGGGGGGGGGGGTTCTGAGGTTTCTTTAATTCTTCTATCTTAGAAACTAATACACTGAAATTTTGGAATTGGCACATCCGTCTATTTTATCTTCGACTTTTGAAGGAAAATGAAAATTATATTACCTTCAGAGAAATCGATTAAAAATTTTAAAGTATCGATTAAATCGAGTTGGCCGTAGTATCGATTAAATCGATTTAAAAAATCGAAATCGCCCATCACTAGCTACGCCACTGATATTGAGCACCAGGAAGAAGGTCTTATTATTGATTAACTATTTTCTATAATACCTTTATTAAGCATGTCATAAATGGGGTGAAAAAAAGATTGGTATTTACCCCCCCCTCAATCTCTTTTGAAAAAAAGCTATATGTAAAATTGAATGGAGAACTAGAGAAGCAAGTTGCTTAAACATTTTGTTTTCTGCAAAAACATTTTGTTATGTTTTTTTTTTTTTTTTTTTTTTTTTGTATCAGCAAGCAATTTTTTTCTTTCAACACTTTTCTCTGCTTTATCTCCCTCCCCCCACCATAAAATAGCTTATAGTTTCACACTGTATTATACTTGTTTATATATTATTTGATGCTAGTAAGTTTGAAGCTAGTAAATTTCTGACTGATTATTCTAAAGAATAATCATGGTCCAGAGCAGAAGGGGGGGGGGGAGCATGTAACAGATTTGGTCTTTCTTTTAAGAAGTTCTTTTTTATGAGAATGCATATATTAATTTTGTTTCACTGCAAATGATAAAATAAAATTCGATTAAAAAAAAGTTTAGTCAAATATTCTTTTATTTATTTTTTCTCAATTTGTCTTATTATTGAAGATGCATTTAATGAAAAATATAATTATTTTATTTATTTAAGAAAACACCAATGCCTGAAATGTAAAAATGGGATTAGTTTCTTTCTTGCTCTTTATGTGTGGTTATCATTAAACTTGCTGACCATAGGATTTTGACTAGTGAATGTAAACACACATGGTTTTCTCTACCACATGGCCCTTAATACCACATGGCCCCAACACACATGATGCAGTATTTAACAGAGCTCATAAAGGAGTTGAACTTTGTAGAGTTAGTTACACCTTTTTTCTAAAGAGAAGATTTAGTTCAGTGAGCTTTTAATTTTTGTATGAGTAACTTTTTTTTAAAAATAATTCCTTAGAAATGAGTACTTTTGCTCGATCAGCTTGTTGCAATCCATTTAAGGAGGCCAATCATACAGCTGTAAGAAAAAATTTAAGAAATATTTTGCCATGGATGATAAAAGTAAATCCTCTTTTATCTGAGTATAAAATCTGTGATAAATGCCGTAGAAAATGATGAAAGACTGTAAACTTTCTGAAGAAAGCACCAGTGGAATTTCCCCAGTGGTACCCAATGGTTCCCAAGTACACAGTGATTGTGAACAGCTTCCAGAAGATGAAATTCAAGATTATGAAAATGAAACAGCCCTTTGTTCGTTAAATGAAAGTTTACAAACTATAGGAGAAACACCCATTTAAAAAAAAAAAAAGACTATCTGAGAGAAAATATCCAAAAACAAAATTTTAAAAAGTAAATAAAGTTTTAAAGGAAAAAATACTACAGTTTTCTGATAGTGATAATTCTACAGAATTCTCTGAAATAGAGATGCTTTCTCAATCGAAAGAAAAATTTCAAAGTACTAAGGACAGAAGTTTAAAGTGCAAATTTTAACTCTTTTGCCTGAAAGCTGGTTAGTAAGAAAAGTTCAAAGAGAGTTTGAATCCACTGATTACATGGTTAGAAAAGCCGAAAAATTGGTGAAAGAAAAGGGAATTCTTTCAATTCCAAACCTCAAACCTGGCAAAAATCTAAGTCAGGATCTAGTAAATAGTGTGAAAGATTTTTATAATAGTGACCAAATAAGCACAGTTATGCCTCGCAAAAAAGACTTTGTATCCATGGCTAGTCAAGGTAAAAAGATTCATGTCCAAAAAAGACTGGTGTTATGCAATTTAAATGAGGCTTTTAAAGAATTTAAAGATGGATATCCACACTTAAAAATTGGATTTTCAAAATTCGCTGAACTAAGACCGAAAAACTGTATTTTAGCTGGTGCAAGTAGGACACATACAGTTTGTGTTTGCCATATTCATCAGAACGTAAAGTTAATAATCATTGGAAGTAATTTGAAGGAACTAATTTCAGAAGAAAACATTACAATTTCGTCTTATAAAACTTGTATAGCTTTGCTTCTATGCAATCCAGCACATCCTACTTGTTATCTTAATGAATGCGAAAACTGTCCTAAATTTGAAGAATTTAGAATTTATCTGGACAAACTATTTTGTGAAAACAGTATTGAAACAATTGAATACAAACAATGGTTAAATGTAGATCGTTCCATTCTACAAACTTTAACAAATTCATATGAGGAATTTATTGAATCATTTATTGATAAACTTTCTGTGCTTATCCGACATTCATTTATAGCCCAACAACAATCATCATTCTTTAAGGATATAAAAAGTAATCTTAAATTTGGGGAGTATGCTATAGTGTCTGATTTTTCAGAAAATTACTCATTCATTCTTCAAGACGAAGCTCAAGGGTTTCATTGGAATAGCGCGCAGACAACAATCCACCCATTTGTTATATATTATAATAGAGACGACCCCACAGAAAATATTTGTTTTGTTGTTATTTCTGACTGTTTTTCCCATGATACCACAGCGGTATATGCATTTCAGAAAAAAGCTAGTTAAGTTTTTAAAAGGAAAATTTGATGAGACTCCCTTAAAATTTACATACTTTTCTGATGGTGCAGCTGCTCACTATAAAAACCTCAAGAACTTTTTAAATTTATGCTGTCATAAAAAGGACTTTGGCATACCTGCTGAATGGCACTTTTTTGCCCCTGCCCATGGTAAAGGAGTATCAGATGGCGTAAGTGGTACAGTGAAAAAATTAGCTGCTCGTGCAAGTTTGCAACAGGTATATACGCGGCCAAATTATGACGCTACGAGCATTATATGAATGGGCTTCAACTCATATTTCTGGCATAGAATTTTGTTATGTAACTTCTCAGGATTATGAAAATGAAAATAATTTTTTGCAGTAGCGTTTTTCTTCTTCTTGCGCAATATCAGGCACACAAAAGTTACATACATTTATACCCCAGAACAATAACACTCCTTTATGCAAAATTTATTCTAATTCTGATATTGGCAAAATTGTAAAAGTAACAAAGGAAGAAGGAGAAAATGAAGTGGAAGAAATAAATGGTTATGTAACATGCATTTATGATCAAGATTGGTGTTAGCCAGCGTACTTAGCGTAAATTATGACAGAGAAGAAATTAAAATTAAATTCCTGCATCCACATGGCCCATCATCATCATTTTATTTTCCAGACCATCCTGATATTTTACAAGTGACAGTAAACACTATATTAACAAAAGTTGATCCTAGAACTGTCAATGGTAGAAGGTAGAACATACAAGCTATCTGAAGATGAAATGCATTCTGCATCAATTAAAAAAAAAAAAAAAAAAGTGCACTAAAACTGATTAGTATTTTTAATTAATATAATTAACATAATTTATAAGGCATGCGTTTTCATTTTTGGATTTCAAGTATGTATACTTAAACATCATTGGTATATAAACTTTAAGAGTTTATTTTGTAAAGCATAGTTAGATATTTATTAAATGGTTTTTAAATCTATTTTTTCTATCTTTTATAAAATCTTTTGTCTTTTATATGTGTATCAACTTTCCTAAAACATTTTTAAAATAAAATTAGATATTTCCCAGAATATAGAAATTGGGACAAACTATTATGGTACTATTTTAATATTTTTTTTGTTGGTTAAAATCTTTTTTTCAGTATATTCAGTATGAAATTTTAGTTTAAAATGCAAAATTTGTCACTTGTTATAAGAAAATTTAAATGCAAGTAGTTTTCTTAAAATTTATTTTTCATGAACCCATTGCAGTTCCCGGCTAAAACTTTCAGATTATGGTTACAGTAAGTTGAAAAATAATATATAATTTTTTTAGAGCATTTTAAAAATTACAACTTTAAAATTTTAAAATTTAAACTTGATGACCTTGAAATTAATTTTTTTTAAAATATAGTCATGTAGTATATCATATGAAAGTACATTTCATATACTTACCTTACATACCTTTCATACATATACGACATCAAAATCAAAACTCTACTTTAATTAGGAAAGAAGTTTGAGCCTATTTTGCGTTGTGAGAATTGCTAAAATTTGATAAATTTGACCAAATTTAAATTAAAAAAACTAATTGCAATTCAGAGAGGGTCGGGTTGTGGGATGTGTTGATTTGACATGGAATGACCCTTACCGATCATACGTAGTATAGATCTGCACGCAGGGCTGGGTTTTTGCCGGCAGAAAATAGTTTCTGCCGTGCCAGTGGCAGAAAGTGGTTACAACCGGTTTTAACCGGCAGAAACTAATTTCATGACATAATCTGAGACTTTTTTAGTAGTATTAAATTGCGTATATACATTTTATTAAGGATATATTGTGAATAGTTTAAATTAATATGTGAATTAATAGTTAAATTAATTTGTGAATAGTTTAAATTATTTGATTATGTTTTTAAAAGAACTATTTTTCTTTGTATGTAGTACTAGCTAATTTTTAAGTTATGATAAAAAATTATAAAATTTTTCGCAAATTTCTTTTTTTTAAAATTTAAATAGAAATTCAACCATAAACAGTAATATCAATAGTTAAACTTATACAAAAACAAATTACCGTTACGATTTTCATTAACGGCATTCGGGCCGGGCTCGGGCCTTATTTCTGAAGACTCGGTCCGGGCCTATTCACTAATATTTTCGGCCGGGCTCGGGCCTTAATTTTTTTTCTCGGGCCGGGCCTAACGCATTTTTTCCGTACGAAGCCGTGATTGATTTCGTTTTTCCTAGTCTTCACGGACCAAAATCCTTTTCTCGACGTGGCTAAGTCTGTTCATAAATCAGTAAAATTTGCTTGGTCCAAAAATTTTAGAATTTATTCTTTTTAAAAAATCGTAGAATTACTAGGCTTATTAAAATAGAGTTAAACACATAAAAAAAAAAAAAAAAAAAAGATTATGACGGAGTTTTTTTTTTAAACTTAAAACTGCAAATTTCTTTTAAACTGTTCATCTATGCAAAATGAATACAACAATACGCAAGAAAAAAATATGTCAAACATTTACATCTGCTAAGAAGGGAATGTTTTTTTTTTTCTTTCCAATGCGATTCCGTCTTAGAAGATTTTTCTTTTACCATAGACCATTTTTTAGATTTTTGTCTCCATTACATGAATTATGGATTAGTAAAAATAATGAGAACCTAAACATTTACATACAACAACCAAAGGTTCATTAAAAGCATAAATATCGCAGCTTACGGCACTTCTGCATACATGAAGATTATAAATATGAAAGAAAAAAAAAGTTTTTTTGGTCTGAGCTCTTCTGTAAAAGTAAAGATCAATGTTCTGTAGAAATTCACTCGGGCCGAATTTTAAACTTTATTTTCCGGGCCGGGCCGAAATTTTTTGCTATGGATCGGGCCGGGCTCGGGCCTGGAAATTTCGGCCTGTGCAGACCTCTAGTAAAGAATAAGTCTTGCAATCGTTAAAAAAAAAAAGTTTTTATGGATTTACACGTTTCAGACACAGGAGATTTCGAAAAGCGTATTATCAGGGGGGGGGGGGGGGGAAATGCCGGCCGTTTGTCCATTTGTAAACGCTCTCTCTCTTGAACAAGTTGAGATAGAGATTTAAAATTTGCTGTATACTTAGTTACTAAATTAGTATGTAATAATGGGAAGAAGCCTATTTAATATCAGTAACCCGATTATCCGGAACTATTTCTTTCGTACTCTCGAAATATTCGACCTTATGAAAGGTATATAAATATTTTTGAATTTTTTTGCTTTAAGGAGTGAATCTAAAAAACAATAAAAAAAAATTTAATAAGGAACGAAGTCGATCGGATAGTTAGTTGCCGAAATATTTGTAATCCTATTACTTTTCTATATTTCATAACCCTGCATTTCATTCAAATTTTAATTCAAATACATATTTTAATTTAATCCTATGCAGTCAACTGTTAGTTGTCATGATTATTATTTTTGAAGTTATAAAGCTATTTTTTTTACGCAATTCGGTACTACTTGATTATCCCATCGCCGAAAAATCTATCGTCAAACTATAAGATTAAATGCCGAGTAGTAGCCAATTGCGGAGTTAAGGGGGGGGGGGGCGATGGAGCGATCATCCCCCCCTTGAGTCCAATAAAGGATCTGCAGAACGACATTAGATACCCGCACGGAAAAGTTGTTGGTCCTAAACTCGAGACCGGCGCGACCCGAGCCGACCCGGGTCGCGCCAACTTTAATTTATTATACTGGGACTAGGTCAGGTCTTCACACTTTCAGAACCGGGTAGGGTCAGGTGTTATTTTTTTCTGCAGAGCTGGAGCGAGCCACGCTGTTTTTTCCAGGTCGGGTCTGGTGTAGACTTCCTACTTACTAGACTTATACGCGGGCCAAAATTTTCAAGCCCAGGCGCCGTCCGGTATAAAGGCTAAACGCTCGATCTGACATAGACACAGCCCATGTGCTGTGGTGGGTCCAAGGGGAGGGAGGAGGGGGCCAAGTCCCCCCTTCCTTGGGCTAATAAAGGGTTTACAAAGTGACATTATGCATCCTCACTTGGGGTGAATAACTTGGGGCGAAGCTCGAGCCTGTCACGACCTGGCACGGGTCGCGCCAGTGTAAGTCCACGAGACTTGGACTGGATAAGGTTTTCTCTCGTTTTGAATCGGGTCGTGTCTTGATCTTGCTTTTTTTTTTTTTTTTTTTTGGAGATTCTTGTGGGGACAGGCTTCTATCTCTTCCAGACCGAGCCTGGTCTGGATTTCATTTTTTCCTAGAAGTTTGCATTGGACAAAATTTCCAGGTCGTGGCTCAGCTAAATATTTGGTTATGTAAAACTAAATATTCGGTCCATCTCTGATCTAGATAGTATGATAAACATTACTGACCCGTCCGCGACCCGTGCAGCTAAATGTTCGGTACGTCTCTGATCTGAATTTCTTCGAAGGATCACGTTCACGAATAAAAACTAATTCCGTTAAAGGATCACGGAAAAACGCAAATTTCGTCAAACGATCACGATCAAAACTGGGTCAACAATTCTCGCAAGAGTAAAAACCGAATCTGTAACTGATTGAAATGTATGACAATCTTCCCCGATGCGCTAAGCGCAGCTAAAAAGTAAAAGTCAACCCGACCAATAGCAAAATTTAGTTATTAACCGCACCCAGACGCGACCGAAGCAACAAATCAGAATTTAACTTGACACGCAGCAAATAGTAGAAGTTAACCGGATCTAAACGCAACCCACAACAAAAAGTAAAAATTAACCCGACCAGCAGCAAAAAAATAGAATCGATCCGGACATCAAATTTTGTGAAATGATCGCAGAGAAAACACGAATTTCTTCAAAGGATCGTGAAACAGAAGCTCATTTCGTCCAAAAATATCGAAAAAGAACGAAAATTTTTATCAAAGGCCTCACCCCAATCAATTCGGGTCAACTCGAACCCTTCTCGCAAAAGTAAAAATCAAAACTTAAACTGCCCTAAATCAGAATTGTATATCAAACTGCCCCAAATGCGCTAAGCACAGCTAAAAAATAAGTCAACCCGACTGTGATGGTGTTAGTTCAACGGCCCAGGTGATTTACCAAAAAGAAGCACACACAAAAAAACTCCGAAAAGAGAGAGTTACATTTTACGACGCATTTATTTATCAAGAGTTAACAGACTGTAAGTCCCTCATAAGGGGGGAGGTAATTCTGAGAGCTCAAGCGAGCTACATCTTGACGGTATGATGGCAGTCGGTGAAGTGACGACACAGCGACATAGACCTTATCGCCAAAAGGCGCAAGAAGTTTTTCATACAAAGATTTTTGGCGAATTTCTTTGGTAGACCACACGTTCAGTATCGGCTAAACTTTGCGGTCTAGGAACTCAAGGATTATTTTCACATCTGCGAATATTTTATAGGGTTATAGAAATATTTTAAGCTTGGGAAGTAAATGAGATAAGCAAGCCGTTACATACATTAGCCTTTTGCAGACAAAACTTTAAGTTATCCAGATGCGCAGTTGAACAGATAAGACAGCACAGTCAGGATAAACAGAGACAAAAGTATTTCTAGGTTTAAGCATTAATTGTGAGAATGAAAACAGGGTGTGTAGGGCAGATGTTAGTAAAAATGTAACGGATAAAAGATTATGATGAACAAAGCCCAGAGCTTTCTTTATTTTGTTAATAAGTGCGGTATGTATTGGGCAGATGTTTTTCAAAGACACAACAGAAAATTTGTGAGTAAGGAAGTTCTATTATTATTTTCTACAGAGAGCACCAAAAGTTAATAAGTTTTACTTCTATTAGTGGGAGAATGAAATCTAAAAATTAACTATTAAATGTAGAATTAATTTAAACTAATGGGTTTATTAGTGAAAAGGGAAACTAAACTAAAACTAAGAATTTATTAAAGGGAAATAATTATTGCATTTATGAAGGAGAAAAGATATGTAGCGATAATCTTCGCTACACCGACCAACAACAAAAAGTAGTAGTCGACCGGACCCAAAAGCAAAAAATCAGAAATTAACTCTAACCGCAGCAAAGAGTAGAAGTCAACCGGACCCAAACATGACCCAAGTAGAAATTAACCCGACCAGGAGCAAAAAAATGGAAGCCAACCGGACCCAAGCCCGACCCACAGCAAAAAAGTAGACAAAACACGATCCGCATTAAAAAAATAAGTTCCGACTGGAGTTTCCAATTTTTAAAATCCCCCCCCCCCCTTTGAGGACTTTCCAGACCCGCCCTTGGTAGTAGCTTATCTTACTTAGACTTATCTTACTTAGACTTATCTTACTTATCTACAGTAGACTTTCAAAATCGCAAAAAAATCATCAAATTGTCGAATTTCCATTTTTAGCACAATAACATTATATGAACTCCCTGGTATTGAACACAAAAATAATTTTTCAATTTCGACTATTTTTACTGGAGTTAGAAGCATTTTTGTCCAATCAGCTGATAGTGCCACGCCCGCTTTGTTTATTTTTTTGCCGATTCACACCGTAAAATTTAGCCTAGTTTTTAGTTTTACGATACAAAATGTTATTATTTTGCACTGAAATTATTAATTTTGTGATTTCGCAAAACAATACTTTAACCGTAACTTTTAACTGTTTCTTTAAGCGTTTGTTTATAATGTATTTAGAGGAATTGCTTTTTGCCCCCAATCTTTTTAGCGTAAATTAAAAAATATTAATATATTTAAAATATTAAAAATATTTAATATATTTAACAAAAATTTGTACAATGAGAGGTATTTATACCATGAATATTTCTAGTAAAATTTGAAAAAATTTCATTAGAAAATACAAAATGTTACTTTTGAGAAGATTTTTTAAAATTCAGATACTTCACGTCCTTTGTATGAATTACTGTCGAAGACACATATTTTATGTGAATTTACCATGAAAACATAAAACACTTACAAGCTAGAAGTGATATTATATCCCTTAATAGCTGAAACTGTGTCAGTAGGAAAATATTAACCAATTAAAACCATTGTAGTTATAAAACCTGTTTTTCTCAGAATAAATATTTTCGTCGTTTTCATGATTTCAAAATGTTCTATGCGAAATTCTTTATGCCCAATTTTTCTGATTTTTTTGTTTAAAATGCTCTTTATGTATGTGTTAACAAATGTTACTAGAAATAAAATTTTTTAGACGCATGTAAATTTTTTAAATTTCAGTTATATGAAATTTTTAATGATTTTTTAACGGAAAATAGAAAAGAATTAAGTTAAAATCATTTTTTTAAATGTTTTACAAGTAATATGCTAAAAATGCTTAGTAACATTTGCAGGGGCGTAAACCACCCTTGTTGCGTAGGGGGGTGTAGACTCGTAAATTTCCGAGTCCAAGAAGGAAAATTTCCGAGTAGTATGAAAAATAAAATTTCGACTCTAATATACATACATATATGCATGTATCTGTATATATATATAAAATGTCATGCATTAATTTCATGGAATCCTGGCAGCTTATGAAAGATTGTATTATTCTGCTGTCGACAAATCTAGTCAACTTGTGTGAAATTCTTGATAATAGCTGATATCAGAGAATTGAAATTGAGAATACAAGGTGGTTGTTTTGCAGTCGTACTACTAATCTATACTGTCAGAGCGTAAGTGTAGCAAGGCCATGGTTTTCATAATCCGGTGATTTCTCCACCAGAAACGGAGCCAGTTTATTTTCTAAGTTGTTTATTCATCAAACATGAAAAATTAAAATGAGTCTCTCATATGAAAAAATTCGTAAGCCCTTCATTCTTTAGCACTTCATTATGTCATACTATATGATATAAAAAAGAAAATTTAGAAAACTACAAGTGTTTTAGACAAGAGATAATGTATGTCGAACCACTTCAAACAAGACAGGAATCTGAGCTCCGAAGTCACTGCATCTGCTTTTTGTTAGATTCGCAGAGGACGACGGATATCGACGTAGTACAGAAATGAGCCAATCAGCGAAAGGAGTACAGCTAGAGATGGGCAGCTAAGCTAATCACTCGAGAGGGGGAGTGACTTAAGGAGCCCATACCTCGTAGTGTGGTGTTTTTGAGGTAAAAAACCTAGCATCGAAAAAGCGTAGGAACATAGATTACAGGAATTAAAATTGGAAATAAAAAACACAAAATGGCTTTTCAAACATTCGAAAATAGTAACTAGCTTCTCTCAGAATATTATAGATTGGATAGCTGATAAAATTTATAAAGGACTAAAAACTCTAGATTAAGATTTTCAATAAGATATTTATTAATATATACGCGTTTTAAAATTAAAGGGAAATTAAATAGAAACAAATAACAGTTATTATTAAAAAATAAGGAGATGAAGAGTATGCCGGAAATTTAGAATAATTTAGATGAATATTGCGAAATGAAATGTTTATATAACACACACACACACACACATGCATGCACATATATATACTGGCAGCCTTCGCCTGACACGCTAGTCGGTTTTCCTAAAAGATTATTGAATAAAAAAATATCACAAATAAAATTAAAATAAAACTATATTTTCTTAACATCTAATAACTTAACCCTTATTGTTGTCTTATTCGTATAATTTTACATTATCCCCTTCAAAGTCGATGTTGGCGATAGAATAGACAAAATAGCTCTAAAATCACTGAAGTATTATAATTAACAATTTTTTGGTAGGTTTGTTATACTGAATTTTACGATCCTACCTAAAATTTATGTTTAAATATGGTGAAACGACCTAAAACTTACCATCATCCCATCAAACCCACCTACTTGAGAATTTCCAAAACCAATAAAATATATGTTTAAGTATGTTTTAGTATATTGCGAAATGACCTAAGAGTTTCAATATCCTCCCTTCAATCCTGTTAAAGGCGGGAAATTTTCTAAAATCTCTAAAATGCATGTAAAATTACTTTTAAATTAGCTTGCTATCTTGAATTTCATCCCCCTACCTAAAACTGCCGCCAGAATATGGCTAAATATTTTAGAATTTTTGACTCCATTTAACTCACTTAGAGGGCAATTTCTAAAGTCCTCAAATACATGCTTAATTACACTGGCCTGCGATGAAAAAAATATATAAAAGAACTGATAGCTGAAACTTGTGTATTTTTTTGTGCTAATTTAAAGAATAATAATGAAAAAGTTCTATCATGTCACGTTTTCTTGAAAAAATCAATTTTACTTGAATTTTCATGAACATTCCATAAACCATATATCAAATTCCTCATGGACTTGATGTGCTAGTACCTTCAATTGTATTGCCAGTTATCTCACCAGAGTCTTCAGACTAGGAATATCCAGAATTTAAGAATCCGATGCCGAATATTAAGAAGCAATTCTCTTCAGTCCTCCTCTCCACTTGAACTTAATGATCTAACTAGAGATCTGAGCATTTCGTAAGAGGCAATTTAAATTTAAGCTTCAAATTAAAAAAAAAAAAAAAAAAACTTATTGGCCAAAGAAACTTGTTTCTATTAGTACGGAAGTCGAAAAAAAAAATAGAAAAGGAATGCGTTAAGTACTTTGAGGAAGAGGAGACGTTGGTCTATTGTTCTGCTGTTCGGAGACTGGACAGCAATTTTAATATCACTTACGGTAAAAATGAATGGAGGCTGTTAATAGATTCATCTTGAAGTTGTCCTTTATCACGGAAGCCAGTATGTATTTGTACCAGTTGGTAAATTGCATTTAAAAGAACGCTAAATAAACTTGGCTCTCGTTCTCAACAAAATAAAATATGCCGACCTCGGTTGGACTATTTGAAGTGTTTTGAGAGTTATCTTGGTGAACAAGGCGAATACACAAAATACCCATGCTTCATTGCCTCATTAGTGAGCGGGACAGCTGTGATAAGACTCAACATTAGGTCAAAAAGAAATGCGGTCTAGAAGCAGTGCTTTTCATCCTTTTAAACTTATAAAAAATAATCGATTTCTGAAAAAAAAAATTGCCTCACTAAGAAACGATTATTTTACATAGATTTAAATGGATAAAACCACTGTTGCAGATAGTATATGTAAAGTTGTTCGAGGCAATACCTTTTCAAATACGATTTCAGCAAAAATATTGATATCAATTTTATAAAAAATCTTGACATGATGGGGAAAAATGGAGGTCATTTACAACATCAGCACTCCAAATAATATAAAAACTAATTGAAACTTCTTTTGTATTTTTCAAAAATTTCAATTTTGCAGGGTTGGATGAAATTCACGTGTTTTTCGCGATCTATGACGAAATTGATTTCTTTTCGAAGACTATTTGTCGAAATTCGCGATACATTTTATGTCCGAATTTTCGGATTTAGGACTGATTTTTTAAATTTTTTGTTAAATTTTTAACAGTTGAAATATAGTCTGCAGACCTTCCCAAGAGTTCTGCTCCCGGGGCAACATATAACGATTAATGGTCTTAACGATTTCGTGCTATATGATCATAAGCTAGAATGCTAATGGTTTAAACAGAATAGAATTCGATATTAAGAAGATTGGTTATAAGGAATTCGTAGGAATGCCCATTGTGGCGCAATCGTAGTTTTGTTTTGTAACTGACACATGGGAAGGGTTAAAGTTGTCTGGGTGTGCCAAAGCATTACCTGGAAGTGGAAACAATGTTTTATCTCTTTAATTTTTAGCAATCTGTTAAAATCTTTTTAACTTTTTTTTTTAATAAGTAAAATTGAAATTTGATTTCTCGAGGACTATTTTAAAAACCAAAAGTTTGTCAAAAATACAGTTTTTTTTAATTTATAAATCTTTCTAATGGCATACTTTAAATCTCCGTAAAAATTTGGTACCAACTATGTTTTTTTCTGACTAAACAAAAAGTAGTTATAATAATATGAAAAAACAATCGAATATAATTGATTAAGGAAAAAGAAAACGAACGAATTATTTCTGATAAAAGTAAAGTCATATTGTAAAATATCCAGTTTATTTCGATGTAAAAATTCAAAGCACAGTCGGCTCTCGTTAATTCGAACTCGGCGGGACCACAAGAAATGTTCGAATTATCCGAAGTTCGAATTATGGAAAATATGAAATGAAAACATATGCCTTATATGGTACATTACAAAGGAATTAATGTTATAGTGTTTTTAAATTTATTTCGTCTGTTATTATTAGAATATGACTAAATATTAAATTAGAACGTATAAATACATAAACTAAATAAAAGATTAGAAACAAGCATAATGGAAGGAAATTTTAAAGCGTCACTGATGGACAGACGGGCACTAAGAAAGTGGATATCAAATGCATTGCATTATATGTATACTCATCCGAAACAATTTTCACAAAAATCAAAGAAAGAAAATTATTCAAATGATCTGAAATGCGTGAGAAAGGAAAGAAAAAAGAAAAGTCGGAATTCCCGTTAGTTCGAATTAAACGAAGTCAAGAGAAAATGAGTTCGAATTAATGAATTTTTTTAACGTTATTCTGCCATTGAAAATTTCGGGACTTCATGTTTAGTTCGAATTAAGCGAAGATTCGAATTATCCTATTTCGATTTAACGAGAGTCGTCTGTACTTGGGTGTTAATGGTGACTGTACTTGGGGCTGTTTTTGTGAAAATTACTTACATAATTTTCATCAAAATTACGTAAGGTAAACAAAATTCACATTAAAAAAGTAGTTAATAGATAAAATAAAATCATAATTATTTTTGATTAAAAGTTAAATCCGTGTAGCTTGGAAAATATCCAGACTGATAAGGAAAAGCACTAAATATTTGCTATTCATTTTTGAATTTTCATTGGATATCATCTAAATTCAGGGTTACACATTTCTAACTAAATTTAAAGTTAGAGAAAACGAAGAAGTTTCATCCTTTCACCTAGCATATCTAAATTTCCACACCAAAGTAAAAACTTTTCGACAATACAACATAATCTCGATAACTCGAAATCACAAAGTGCACGAAAGAAAATCGAAATATCAAGGTTTTTGATCAAAATAACAAGGTTTCATATAAAATTAACATCGCTGGAACACGTATATAAGTATTTTTTTCGTCATATCGAGGTTTTTGAGTTCATAATATTCGTCAAATCAAAGTTCATCTGTATAAATTTTATCAAAAGAAGAAAATCTGAAATATTTCCGACTAAGAGCAAATTTGCGCAAATTTTCAATATTGTTTTCTTTTCTTTTTCTTCTAATTAAAAACTACAATAAAGCATTTTTTCCAATTCACAAGTTTTTATATTTTAATTCATGTATATTGCTTATTGCTTTTGACTAAACATACAATTTCCCGATCGAACGGCAATTTTTCCTACTGTTTTTTTTTTTTCATTTTTTCAATTTATAAGTCCTTATAGGTAAATACCATTTTTCGGATTAAATACATCTTTCCTATCGAAGGGGAATTTTTCTGATTGATTTTTTCGTTTTTTCAATTTGTAAATTCTTATAGTAAATAACATTTTTCCGACTAAATGTACATTTTTCTGATTGATTTTTTCATTTTTCCAATTTGTAAGTCCTTACAGGTAGATACCATTTTTCCGACTAAACGTACATTTCCCCTATCGAATGGGAATTTTCCCGTCTGATTTTTTTCGTTTTTCCAATTTATAGGTTTTTTATAGATAAGTACCATTTTTTTCCAATTATGTGTCTTGTTTACCGACCAAACACGAAAATTTCCGACTGATTTTCTCAGGGGGGGGGGTGCCGCACCCCCCATACCCCCTGTTCTGTAAACAATCAAAACTTATTTGGGTTCAAAAATCTTCTAAATATTCTTGAATTTTCTTTTAAAAATTTTATTACATACTTAGAATTATAGAATAAAGAAATATTGAATTCAAATTATTTACATACTATGTACAAAATGTATAATATGTACAAAATATAAATGCTTTTACCTTGATAATTTTTGATCATCATACTAAAAACTGGAAAGATGATCCTTTATGCATTTCTGCGTGCCTTTTCATAAAATTAACATAATTCTTCAATAAAACTCAAGACACGCACGACAAACAAAAAATATAAACATTCTCTCTCAAAAAATTCTTTTACATTCCATCAAAAATTGATGCCAACTTTTTTATCTAAACTTTTAACTCATCTCGTAAGATAAAAAATATAAAAGCAAAGCAGACGAAAAAACAGTATCGCTTCCATAGCAACGAGTTGCGTCTTATAAATAAATTAAATATCACAATTGCAAATATGCAAACGATTTTCTGTGAATAAACTGGAATAACTTAATTTATCAATTCCTAACATACTCCCACCTTTAATTTAGGCGGAAGCCAAATTAAACTTAAGATCACTTTTGATCAAATTAAGCCCTAATTCAAAATAAAAAATATCTAAATAAATAAAGATAATAACTAAACAATAATAAAATAATAATGAAACATTTAGAGTTCTAGAAAAGTCAGTTCAGAGTTCTAGAAAAAGTCATTTCAGAGTTTTAGAAAAGTCATTTCAGAGTTCTAGAAAAAGTCATTTCAGAAGTCTCTGTACTACTCTACCACTTCTAGTTGTACTGTTTCTCACCATCCACACCACCAAGCTGCTGCTGGATGGATGACTAATAGGGCACAGTTCTTTCAAATAATAGGAGACAGTTCTTTCGAAGAAACTATTGCCTTCCAATACAATGATTTTAAAATGTTATTGGTTTTTCTAAAATTTGAGCCATTATCAGAGTATATAGTAGTCGGCCTTCCTCTCCTGCATATAAATCTTCGAAGTGACTGAATGAATCCTTCCGCTGAGAGACTGGATACAAGTTCCAAATGTATTGCCCTATATACTGCACATGTAAAAAGTACAACCCAAACTTTGGATCTTTGCTTTACGAAAAGAGGGCCAAAAAGATCAGCTCCAACAACTTCAAAAACTTTGGAATCTCTGACTCGATCTAGAGGTAGGTGGATTGGAGGTGTAGTATATGGCTTTGTAGAGTATCTTTTGCATCTGTAACACTTAGACAATTGACTTCTAATGATGCGTCTAGAAGAAATTATCCAATATTTTTCTCTCAAAATGGATCCAACTGTTTGAAGTCCAGCATGACAATTCTTTAAATGACATTCTTGAATCAGACAATTCACTACATGATGTTTCGATGGTAATAAAATTGGATATCTGAAAGAAAACTCGTCATCTCGCTCTAATATCTTTGTTTTTACTCTTAACAAACCTTCTTGATCTTTCATAACCTTTAATCCTTTTATTGCATCAGTAGTATTACCAAAACTTTCAGATTGTATTATTGACCAGAGCGACCTTTCCGCATCTTCTTTTTCTTCAATTGACAATTCTGATGGAAAACATATATTTCTGTTTCTGCACTTCATTATGAATCTCTTCACCCAACATACGACATTAATAAATCTACCAAATTTTGAAATTCTACTATATATCATAAATTCATGTGAATTAGAACATAAAAGAGTAGGTACTGAAGTTTTCTTCTTTTCCATCATTACTAATTCTTCGTTGGGGCTTGTTTCTGAATGTGGCCAATTTTCTTCTGATAACTTCAACCATTCTGGTCCCTCCCACCATCTCATCTTCAGCAGCTGTTTAGGACTACATCCGCGAGAAGGTAGATCAGCAGGGTTGAGATGACCAGGTACGAAGTTCCATTGTTGAGATTCGGAAAATTTACAAATTTCTCTAACTCTATTGCCTACAAACGTTCCCCATTGATCATTTCTTCGAATCCAAGCGAGAACTGTCGAAGAGTCGGTCCAATACTTTACTGGTATGGAAATACAATTAAAGGCTTTCAAAACAAATTTAGTCAACCTTATTCCTAAAATACAAGCAAGAAGCTCTAAACGTGGTATGGTTATATTTTTCTTTGGTGCAAGACGAGACTTAGCTCCTAAAAGTTGTACAAAGACTGCGTCTTTATCTTCACAACGTAAGAAAACTGCTGTTGCATAAGCTCTGGTACTTGCATCACAAAATGTATGAATAGACCATTTTTCTTTACAACCATAGCCTACACGTCTATTTATCTTCACATCATTTAAATACTTGAGTTCGCTATACCATTTTTGAAAATTATTCCGGATTTCTTCTGGAAGTGGAGCATCCCAATCTAATTTCGTCGACCAGGCGTCTTGAATTATCAGTTTGGCTGGCAACAATGCTGGGGCTAAAAATCCTATTGGATCGAAGATCCCTTGGGTTACAGCTAATATCTTTCTTTTCGACAGATTTTCTATCTCATCACTAAATTTATAAGCGATCTTCAAACTATCTTCCATTGTGTCCCACTTCAACCCTAAAACCGGAACTATCGTTGTTACATTTTTGCTGAGCACCTTCTTTTCGTTAAGGAAACTGCTGTCTTCACTTTTAATTGGTCCGAATTCCCACATTCTTAATTCCATTTTCGCATCAGCCATGATTTCTGTAGATTTTGAAATAAAATTTTCTAGTTCAGGCACATTGTCGACTGAAGTAACGCAGTTATCTATATAGTATGATTTCATAAGCTTCTCAGCTATCTGTTTGTTTTCTTCATCAACATTACTCAAATGATATCTTATAACTGCACCTAGCAAAAATGGGCTACAAGTTGCTCCAAAAACTACTCTATTGTGTTGATAAACTTGAAATTCGTCAGGACTCTTCCACCATAAAAATCGCAAGAAATGCCGATCTGATTCTTTGACTTCAATTTGAAGAAATGCTCTTCTTATATCGGCTACTACCCCAATAGCTTTCTCACGAAATCTTATTAACACAGCAGGAATTTGTTCGATGAGGTTTGGTCCTTTAAAGAGGCAATCATTTAAAGAAGGAGACCTCCCTACCTTACACGATGCATCAAAAACTGGTCGAACACTTGTAGTAAGACTATCTGGTTTGATGACGGGATGATGAGCTAAAAAATGTCCTGGAATCTTGAGTGCTTCATCTGGTACTTTACTTATAACGCCTTCTTCTTCCCATTCATAGAAAACTTTAGCATATTCTTCAAACATTTTCATTGATTTTAATTTCTTTGTTGAATTTATCAATCTTCGTTCAGCTATGTGTCTATTTGAGGGAATCTCACGTTTGCCGTTAATCCAAGGAAGACCTACAATATAGCGACCTTCTATATTTCTATCAACTTCTTTTATAAAATTATCATGAGCGAGTTCTTCTTCTTCTGCTTTAGACAAAGTTTGACAGGGATCTGTTATACCAATTGTCTCTAACTTCCATAATTCTGGAATCTTCATATCTTTTAAAGCTAGGTTCGTGATAAACATATTTCCATAATTTAGGCAAGACTGTGATGTACTTTCTAAACGACCACAAAGTGTCCATCCAAACTTTGTCTCTATTGCTGTAAGACCGCTCTTTAACTGTTTTACTCGACCTGTAAGAAGTTGTCCGTAGTAATCGCTTCCAATCAAAATTTCAATTTTTGGACTTCCTGCTCCTAAATCTGTGATCCATAGTTTTTTTTGTTTAAGCTCTTTAATTACTGATTCTTTTGGTATCCGAGGAATATAGTTACAAATTATATCTTGATCCAAAAGTTCTAAGACTTCTTTCGTTTGTTTCTGTCTATCAGAAGAACTTAACTCAACTTGGAATTTATTGTGAGATTTAGCTTCTGTTTGCGTACCACCAAACAAAGTGTGTACAATAGCTTCAGAAGAAATGGGATGTAAACCTAACTCTTCAGCTGTACCTTTTAAAATATAGCTCTTTTGCGACCCACAATCAAGTAACGCTCGTACTTTCTTTGTTATTCGACCTTTAATAACTATTTCTAAAGTCATAAGGGCTACTTCAGCAGAACACTGCTTACTTGCTATGGTGCTTTGAATAACTTCTGGGGTCTTAACTGTATTTTCTGGTTCTTTACACATTGAAATTTCAGGGCATAATAACTCGGTATGGGGTTTAGAACAAACGTGGCAACGAATAAAAACTTTGCAAACTTTAGCGTGGTGACCAAAACGAAGACATTTTAAACAGCAATTTTTATTCTTAATTTTGGCCTTCCGTTCATTAAAGGAAAGAGATCTAGCCCTAACACAATCCTTGCTTTCATGAGATTTACTGCAAAATAAACAAAGGCGTTCTTTTGCGCTAAATAGCTCTGCTGCAGTAGGTATTTTACTTTCTGCTTTTCTTAACTTTTCTTTAGGTTTGTCTTTAAAGCCCAGCTCTATAAAACTCGATTTGGCTAATTTGAATCTTTCCTCGTTTGCAACTTCTTGTTTCAGAAATTCCATCAAACTTACTATATTTGCTTTTGTTGACAATGCATTATTATTACTAACAGTGTTTGATGTGATTGAAATATTATATCGCTGCCATGCTTTTAATACATCTTCCGATAAGCTAGATTCTATCATGGGATAGAGCCACGCCGAATTGCTTTCTAAACTTAAACCCATTGATTCTAACGATCTTAAATATGCCTCGACTTTCGTGAATAAATCTGATAAGGGAAGTTTATCTTTGCCGTGCGCCTGTACATTAGCTACAATCAATTTTAGGAATTCTCTAACGTACACTTCTATTAGTAAATCTTTATTTCCAAAACGCTCTTGAAATGCCTCGACAGCTTTGGAGTAATTAACTGCGGTCATTGGATAGCTCTCTAACAAGTGCCTGGCACTGGTTCCAGGTTCTACCGATTGGATAAGATACTGAAATTTGTCACTATTATCCAAATCTATGTCTTCATGAATTTTCTGAAACTGGGACCAAAATGAAAGATAATTTATTAACTGCGAATCGAATGGCTTAATATTTAGTTTAGGTAATTTATAATGCTTTGATTTGGAATAACCGTGATCTGTGCTTTTTTCACTATCATCTTGATTACGTTTATTTGTACCCAATGCTTTGCTAACTTTACGCTTAATGGTAATAAATTGATCTGAATAACTTTCATTTTCCACTACTTCATTTTCAATAGCCTCTTCATCGCATTTATCATCATCTAACATGAGTTCAATTATAGCTTCATCAATAGCTTTAATTTCATGAATCAAATTTTCTAATTTACTAAAACCGTCTAAAATTTTGTCCTTATCTAATGACTCGCTGTTAATTTCTTCATTCAAAACATTTAAAGTTCTGGTAAATGACGAACGTAGTGGTGTACGCTTTTTCTTTAGCTTATTCATCTTAGAAAAATTAAGTAGTAATGCACAGCTTATGAAAACACTATACGCTATAAAAACAATTCAATATCTCAACAGTATTATTCAAATGTCCCTGTTCGGGCGCCAGATTATACCCCCCAGGATTTACGCCTCTGAACATTTGTTAACACATGCATAGAGAGCATTTTAAACAAAAAATGAGAAAAATTGGGCATAAAGAATTTCGTAGGAAGCATTTTGAAATATTGCCATTTTTTGTTAATTTTAAAAAAGAAAAATCTGTATCTCAAAACTATTGAATATATTTTTAAAAAAATTGTGAAATAAGAGGATATATATATTATGATTATTTCCAGAAATTTTAAAAAAATTCATTGAAAATTAAAAATTGTAGCCTTAAATGTCCACTGTAGTCTTAAATGTCGTATTCGCTTGACATTAAACACTTTGCAGGTGTTGGCGAAAAACTCGTTTTCTCATACCAATTATTTATACATATTTTTCAAAAGGGAATAATAACAAAAAAAATGGCACTACTTGGTTATCCCGCCGACAAAAAAAAAAAAAAAAAAAAAAAAAAAAAAAAAAAAAAAAAAAATTCGTCAAATAATAAGATGCTACATGCCAATAATGGATGACTGTAAATGTCACATTGACATGATATTAACTAAGATACATGTGTTTGCTATGTCATCTAGTGCTGGAAGCATAAGCATCCAGCAATCTTCCGTGATTTATAGATATATATATATAAATGGTATATTATACATATTGTATCCTTTGACATTTTTGTATAGTGGTTGTAAATACTAGTGTATGTTTAACGCTATTCATGTCAGGAGCAAGGCAGACCCCTATCTCAGCCGGCATCTAGTAGGCACCAGTTGGGCTCTAGCATAACAATCGCTTGACATTTACGTCAAGAATGGTTTATTGGTAGATTTACAAGCCAATTAAGCGAGACCCCACACGTTTCTCTAGTTTGAGGCTACCGTTCATTTTTCCGGCTGGGAGTGCGTTGCAGACAAGAGGGGCCAACCCCCCCACGCTCGAAGAGGAAGCTAACGAATCGTTTATCAGGAATAGGACGGGCGAGAGACTGAATGGTCATTTTTTTCGGGCAGATGGATTAGCCACGCCCGCCATAAAAAAAAAAGAAAAAAAGAACATAGACTGTTTTCTTGAGGAGTTTAGATGAAAAGTTCTCTCCGGGAGGCGAAGATGTGTTTAAAAAAAATCGTTATTAATTCCAAGGAGGACCTACCTACATCGCCACTGATCTGAAAATGACGTCCGCCGCCGATGATGAGTGATAGCCCATGAACTGAAAATGATGTCCGCCACCGATGATGAGTGATAGCCCATGAACTGAAAATGATGTCCGCCACCGATGATGAGTGATAGCCTATGATCCGGAAAGGATGTCCGCCACTGGTGCTGTGTGATAGCCGAGGATCTGAATGTGATGTTCGCCAGTATTGAGGTGCGACCACCTAGCCTATGATCCGGAAATGATGTCCGCCACTGGTGCTGTGTGATAGCCGAGGATCTGAATGTGATGTTCGCCAGTATTGATGTGCGACCACCTGTGATGTTTTCGAATGAGAGCCTTAACTGAGTGCTGGGCATAAAATAATATGAAGGTACGGTTTTTCTTATAATTTATATTGTTTCCCAAAATGTTTAAGGCAAAATGCCTAGTAGGGGTTTCTGCACGCTCCAATTGGTATTCAATCTTAGTATTAAAACAATAATTAGACAAATAGAATTAATAGTGTTTTATTTTGTTTTTTTATGCTATCTATATTGAGAATATTGTGTCTTATGACGCCCAACAATTTGTAAAATAATTGTAAATAAATTTATATGTTAGTTGTTAAAAAATTGTTGGTATCTTTTCGACCATGAGTCTTATTTTATTTAATTCTATTATGATCTAATTTAGAGTTAGGTTTTATTTACGATCCATAAGTTAATTCCATCTACAAAAATATTCACAACGCAATTTGGTAATGAAGGCAGTTGCCTCACTTATATCGAAGGGATTAACCAGGATTGAAACGAACGATCACTGTTATTTTTTGTATTAGATATAAAAAATTGCATGAGTTTGCACTATGAATACTTTGAATTAAAATGATTAGGAGTGATTAACTTAGTTCATTCTGGGATTGGGCTATGCTGACATGTCGAAATAAAGATTTCCGTTACAGGAACCCAGTTCTGTCCAGCATAGGCCCTTGAACCCTATCTGGTACCGTGACCTTTTCGGATGAGTTCCGGAGGTTAATAATATTGTTTTTGTTATAAAAAGTTAATAGTAATTCATAGTGTTAGTTTTACTCAAAATTCTACGCGCTATTCATGGTTTTAATGTTAAATTAAATTTTAAAAGTAAAACTTGGTGCCAATGGAGTGTGCTACAACGTTTCTGACTCATTCGTCCAAAATGGCTATTTTTTGATGTGTTATACTAAAAATAAATATATGTTTAAGTATGATTATACTGATGATATTGTGATTTAAATTGAAAACAAACAATCTTATAATTGTGTGTGGAAAGGTTTTAAGAGTAATATTATGAAATAAGGTTTCAAATTATATGATATATTTGAAAAATTTGAAAGAATTTTAAAATAGATTTTGCATCACATTGAATTTATTTATGGTATTTTATTGTAATGATTATATTTTGGGGGTACATGGCATTTTCTATGTTATTGAACAAAAAAAGAAGTGTTTTATGTGAATGTATAAGACCAATTTTATGCCGCAAAGGAAAAAAGCGGGAGTAGTATTACAAATGAAATAAAATAATAATAATAAGAAGAAGGGGCAGTTTAGAAAATTAATAATTTGGTACTGATTTTCTATGTGTATTTTATACATTTATTTTGAATATTGATTGTATTTGGATTTTGAGGGACAGTGTATATATATATTTATATATTTTATTGTGTGTTATAGTAAATTTTATTCAGGAGTTAAGTTGTATTGCAAAGTTATTTGTGTAAAAATATATAATATAAGGGTAATGAATGTCAATTAGGACAATATATGCCGAGGAGAAGAGGAAGGAAAAGTTTACAAAATCAATCTAACCCAGGGGTAGTAACAAGAAATAAATCAAAATTGAAATCTAAAACGTTAGAGATTAAAATGGACGACTCGTTAAAACCGAATTTGTCGCAAATGTTATCATTGATTGTTCCCTTTGACGTAAAAAAGATTAGCAATGTGTTATTTTATTTGAAAGAATTCGATGAATTATTGGATCGGGTCAACGTAGAAGAGGATTTTAAATTACAGATATTAAAAGCTAAATTTGTGGGTACGGCCCGTGAGAAATTAGTATCTGACCAGACGCTAAATGAGGAAAAGAATTATACAGAGTTTAAAAGAAAAATCGTGGAATTGTTTCAGAAAAAAGATTCTTTTATCGAAGCACAGATAAATTTTAACTCAATTAAGCAACTCCCAAGTCAAAACATGAAAGATTTTATAGAAGTTTTTAACAAGGCCGCATCAATGTATTTAGGTGCTTCTGGCCAGGCAACGGAGGTGGGAGCTAATAAACTATTCGATTTAATAAAAGCCAATAAATTTTTGGAGGCAATATCGCCAAATATTGCGTTGGAATTGCGAAAATTAGACATTAAAGATTTTGGGAAATTGTGCGAAAAAGCTCAGACGATCGAATCCGCGTATAAATCGACAGTTTTAGATCAGATTAATGCGGTAACAGCCAATACAAGCAAAGAAAATGAGGATTTTTGTACGAATTTATTACAATTAAATAAACAGCAGGCTACGGCCATAGCAGAATTAACCGCTCAGGTCAACGAGTTGAAATTACAAACGAAAACACAAGTTAGGGAAGATAATTTGAAAGAAAAACGGTGTGAAATCTGTAATACGAATCGGCATGACATTTCCGAATGTTGGTACAATTTGAAAAATTCAAATACTAAATTTCGGAACCAGGGACAGAGAAATTTTGCAAATAAGAGTTTTGGTGCGAATAATTACAGGGCGATGGAAGGCTATGGATTCGCAGCGCCAGTATCACAAAATTGTTTTCCCAGTGCACAAATGTATAGTGATTTTAATTATGACAGATTTCACAGGGATAGAAATTATCAGGATTGTAATAGATTTGAAAATTTTTATGAAAATTTCAATCATAGTTCTCCATGGAATAGGGATTCCTCGGATAGAAGTTATAATAACAGAGATGACAGATCAGGGGTGGCACGCTACGATGCATATTATGGAAATCGTAAACAATCGGATGAACATAGGAGAGGGCGAAATGACTATTCCAGGGATGAACCGCAGCATGAAAGAAATAGAAATTCAATTCAGGAAAAAGAAAATAAGAGAGATTTTTCGGACAGACACAAAGGGAAAAGAAAGTCGAATTCGGGAAACTTTTAAGGGAATCTGCAGTTGTAAATAATAGTCATAAGAAAGACCCCGGTAGATTCCCGATAAGGGGGAATAAGTTCGTGATTGCTAGTGTGAATTCAGCGGAAAAGGATAAACTTCCCATCATTACATTACAGATTTTTGGGTTAAAAATTGACACGTTGCTGGATAGTGGGGCCGCAGTTTCGCTTTTATCACCGGAGGTTTTAGAGGCGCTAAAACAAACGGAGGCAAAAATTAAATACTTAGCGAATAGGGTAACAATCCACACATTCGATAACTCAGTCATACCTTTTCGGCAATGTATAAAAATTACATTTAAAATTAACAACGAGTTTGTGACAGGAACATTTTATGTTACATCTCATAATTTTCAAGGGGACTATAAAATGTTGCTAGGTTTTGATTTCTTGAAAAAAAATAGAATGATTTTAAATTTTGATAAGAAAACACTAAAATTAAAAAATACGGAAATTGCCCTGGAACCGCAGGTTATGAATAAGGAAATAGTTAGTGTAAATAGTGTAAATAAAAGAGGGTCGGAAATGAAAAATATCACCAAGGCAGTGCGCACAAATAAAATTAAATGTCGTTTTAAAGGAAATGAAATATTTGCGTGTATAGAGAAAGAAACGCATTTACACCCAGGACAAACGAAAATAATATCGTTGAGATGTCCTGAGGCAGTACAGCCTAATCAGCTGATTTTAATTGAACCAACAGAGGAATTTAAAAATTTAATTACGGAATGTTCAATTCATGTGGTACCAGTCACTAATAAAATTAATTTGATTGTAACAAACAATACAGAAGATAAGATTATAATTAGAACGGATACTAGGATCGCACTTATCAGTTCGGATTTTGTTAGCAAGAATAATTTAAAGCCTAATGAGATTGAAGATGGAGAAATCTATCAAATTAATAACCTGGATTTGCAAGAAGTTAGGGCTTTGAGAGAAGCGGAGCTTGATAGATCGGATTTTAATTTAGATCATTTAACGGGGGATTTTAAGCAAAAGATAGAAGACTTATTGATGAGTCATGCACATGCTTTTTCGAAGTCTTACAAATCTTTGGGACAATCTTCATTGGTAGTGCCCAAAATACAATTAAACCACAATTTTCCCATTCAGCATAAACCATATAAGACGCCCCAGGCAGTTAAGCAGTATGCGCAGGAGGAACTACGAAAACTGTTAGAAGCGAAAATAATCGAAAAATCAGATTCAGATTATGCATTTCCGGTATTATTTGTAAAAAAAAAAGGTACGGAAAAAAACTTGGTTCGCTATAGAATGGCGGTGGATTACAGGACGTTTAACGAGATTTTAGAGGGGTTTCCATATCCGGTACCGGACGTAAAAGATGTTTTACAGGCAATTAGTGGAAAAAAATTTTATACAACATTAGATTTGCATTTGGCTTTTTTCCAAATTATGTTACGCCCGGAGGATCGTCACAAATTAGCATTTGTGACGGAGTGTGGGAAGTACGCCCCGTGCCGCCTAAATTTTGGGCTTAAATTAAGTAGTACAAAATTCGCTGAACTTATGGATAGGGTCCTGGGACACTTTCCTAAGGACAAAGTAGGATATTTTATAGATGATGTGGTTTTGGCCGAAGACACCCCGGAGGGAATGGCACAGTTGTTAAAGGAAGTTTTGGAAACTCTAATTGATCACAATTTAACAGTTGAACCCTCTAAGGTGCAAATATGTAAACCGGAAATTGAATTTTTGGGATTCAAAGTTAATAAAAATGGATATGCCCCATCAGAAAAAAACGTGGGGAAGGTACAACGATTAACTAGGCCTAAAAATAAAAAGGGGGTAAAGTCACTTTTAGGTTTGGCAAATTATTTCAGAACTCTTATTCAAAATTATGCCGATATTGTCAATCCTCTAGTCGAATTGACTAAACAAAATGTAAAATTTAAATGGACTGAGGAGACGGAACAAGCATTTTTAAATATACAAGAGGCAATCGTGAGCAACCCTACTCTTAAACCGCCAAAATTTGATAGGGAGTTCTTTTTAATAACTGATGGTTCAAAGAAAGCAATATCAGGTGTCCTTGCGCAGGAGGATAATGGATACTTAGTCCCTATTGAATTTTACGGTAGAAAACTTAAGCAGTCAGAAACGGCTTACCCAAGCATGAAGTTCGAATTATTGGCTATTCATGACGCAGTTATGCATTTTAAACACATGCTGTTAGGGCGGAAATTTACTATTTTAACGGATAACAAAGCTCTCACATATCCGCTGAAAATTGAAATGCAGTCGGATATAGTGGCTAGATGGATTTTAAATCTCAGCGACTATGATTACAATATCGAATACATCGAAGGGAAAATTAATCCTTCGGATTTTTTGTCTAGAAACTTGGTAAATAATATCACTAGTAGCAACGAGTTACAGAATAACTTATTCAAAGTAAATCTTAACTTGAGTGAAGAGAACATTAGAGCCAAGCAATATGAGGATAAAAAATTAATCACAATTATAAAAAAGGTTGAGTCAAAGAAAAACAACAGAATAACAAAAAAGTATAATTTAAACGAGAATAAAACGCTGGTATTAAAACAAAACGGGAAATATCCAGAATTAATAATCGTACCGGACGAGCTTAAGTTCACGGTTATGGCGGAGGCACATGGACCCCATTTTGGTTTTAAAAAAACATACGAAACTGTCAAAACTCGTTTATTCTGGTACGGAATGTACCAAGATATAAAAAATTATTGCACGAATTGCGTAAGATGTAATTGCAGTAAGCAGCATCAGACGATAAAAGTACCACTTGAAAAAATGGAAAGAAATTTACAAATCGGAGCAAGTCTACAAATGGATATAGTAGGAAAATTACCCATGACCCTTAGGAAAAATTGCTTCATTCTTACTATCATAGACGCAGGCTCTAGATTTTTAGAAGCAGTCCCTTTACGAAATGTGGTGTCCCAAACTATCTTGAACGTTCTAAATAGGTACTTCGGAGCCTACGGCTTGTGTTCCGAAATAGTTACAGACAACGCACAATATTTTCGCAGTGCGCTTTTTAAAGAATATTTGAAGACACTAAATATAGATCTACACCCGACAAGCGTCTACAAACCTTGTGGGAATGGTCTGGCTGAAATTATTAATAAATCGATTAAGGCATCCTTGGTGGCAATGTCCAATTCCACTCTTGAGTGGGACACCAGACTCGAATATTTTAAACTTAATTATAATACCACGATCCATCGAGCACTAGGTTATTCTCCTTCAAAATTATTCTTTGGTAGAGAAATTAAAAATCAATTTACGGTATTAAGTGCTCCGGATTTAACGTGCACTCAAGCGTTCGTTAAAAATAGGATAGAACATATGAGGGCAGTTCACCGGCAAGCCATAGCTAACCAACAAAAAATTATGGCGGAATATATCAAAGAAAATGATCTTCAAGAAGTTAAAAAGTTAGACGTGGGTCAAGAAGTGTACGCAAAAGTAATTGGCAAGCCTAGGGCTTTACACCCTCGTTTTGAAGGGCCTTTTGTGGTAGTAAAAGTTGTTCGACACAATAATTATGTGCTCCGTCTGAAAGACAAAATAAATGGGCCAACAATACGTCGACACATACAATTTCTTTTTGCACCCAAGGCTACGACGAGGAATGCCAGAAAAACTAAGGGCGAGTTAAATGAATCAGACTCGGAACAGAATATTGAGGATTAGGTAAGGGCACGCTTACTTAGATATATAGGTGACGGAGGATTAGCTTGTACAAGACTGTCACAAAGACTTAATAAAAAAAAAAAAAAAAAAAAAAAAAAAAAAAGGCTCCTTTCAGAGCCATACATAAAAATAAATAAAATAAAATAAAATAAAATAAATAAGTATTACGGATGATAGGCAAATTTATATAAGATAAGGTGGATGAACGCATTTCCTCTTAAGATTAATTATTGAGTGAATGTAAAGATAGCTTAGATAGTTAGATTCATAGAACATTTTGAAATAAAATTATAACAATAATATTAATAATTACTTCTTTCAAATGGGTTTTGTTTGAGCGACACAGGGAGATAATACCTCTTTATATTTAAAGACGAAAAGGGGAACTTAGTTTAAAAAAAAAAAAAAAAAAAAAAAAAAAAAAAAAAAAAAGGCCCTTTTCGGGGCCATACAAAAAAAAAAAAAAAAAAAAAAAAAAAACTTTTGCAATAACTTTATCTTTCGCGGGGCAACCAACATTGGGGGGTTTTGGGACTTTGCATGTAACAAAATTCTTTTGCGGGCAGAAGATTTTGATTTACTTGGCCAAGGCATGCGGGGTCGTGAACTATCATTGTTTTTATTTGCTCCGAGAAGGATAGATTTTGAAATTGGGTAAAAGGGTTTGGAAGTAAATACATTAATAATAGCGATAAAAAAAAATAAATAAAACGGATATATAATAAAAGGGGTATAATAATAAGGATTATATAAGTAATAAGGAGACATAAGGTAGCATTGGTAGGATAAATAAATAAATAAATCAATAAATGTGGTAGCTTTTTGTTTTTCCCCTCCCTGTTTCAGTTTCAAATTAGTTAAAAAAAATAAAAAATAAAATAAAAAATAAAATAATAAAAAATAAAATAAAATAAAATAAATAAATAAATAAAAAACTTTCTTTATATCAGCACATAACAAAATGCTTAGAAGGCTTACACAATGGATTACTTATAGAGTTTGACTACTAACAAAATTTTATCGAAGTATATGGTTTCCGCGGTTATCAGAATGACATAAAATTTTAGAAATTGGGATTTTTTTTCAGTGGACAGGTTATATTATATGTATAAATGTTATATAAAGAAAAAGGATAAAACTGGTCTTGTAAGGTTAATTTTTCAATATGTATAAGGAATGAAACAGAAACAACAGCACTTACTATAAGTTTTGGAATAGTGCTAAGGGTGAAAATCATCCGGCACAACAAAAAATTGTAAATATAAATAACTTTATGTATTGATTTTATATGGAGATAATGTGAATGGTATAAAATGTGTATCATATATAAAAAAAATTATAGTGTAGCATATAAATATGGTGATGCATTGTTTGTACGTTAGGATAACAGCCATACTTGTAAATGGAAAAATGAGTCAGAAATGTGTTCTTAAACTATTTCAGTAACTAGTTTTGGACATATCAACAGCTTTAAAATAAATAAATAAATAAAATACATATATATATATATGTATATACATTATCTTTGCTTTATTATTTCGGAAACTCGCGATTTTAGGCAAAATTATGGGAACAATATAAGTATTGATGCATAACGCAGAAGAAGAATCCTCACACATCAACAACCTCCCAGCAGGGGAGAGAAGCCAGGAGCAATACAATCAGAGACTGCGAATCATTGTGTTACGTCACCTGAACTTTCTTTACAGACATGGACAAAAAAAACAAAACAAATCTAGGCATTCTACGATGTTCATTTTCGATAGTGATGTACAGAAGTAGACAACTGATGGCGTTGCAAGTGTTCAATCACAAACAGACTTTGAAACAGTGATTGATCTTTCAGGATCGCCGAACACTTATAAAACAAAAAAAAAAAGAAAAGAAAAAGTACTCTTTTGTCTGTTTATCTCTTTTTTTTTTCATTTAGTTAGGGGGGGAGATGCTGGAAGCATAAGCATCCAGCAATCTTCCGTGATTTATAGATATATATATATAAATGGTATATTATACATATTGTATCCTTTGATATTTTTGTATAGTGGTTGTAAATACTAGTGTATGTTTAACGCTATTCATGTCAGGAGCAAGGCAGACCCCTATCTCAGCCGGCATCTAGTAGGCACCAGTTGGGCTCTAGCATAACAATCGCTTGACATTTACGTCAAGAATGGTTTATTGGTAGATTTACAAGCCAATTAAGCGAGACCCCACACGTTTCTCTAGTTTGAGGCTACCGTTCATTTTTCCGGCTGGGAGTGCGTTGCAGACAAGAGGGGCCAACCCCCCCACGCTCGAAGAGGAAGCTAACGAATCGTTTATCAGGAATAGGACGGGCGAGAGACTGAATGGTCATTTTTTTCGGGCAGATGGATTAGCCACGCCCGCCATAAAAAAAAGAAAAAAAGAACATAGACTGTTTTCTTGAGGAGTTTAGATGAAAAGTTCTCTCCGGGAGGCGAAGATGTGTTTAAAAAAAATCGTTATTAATTCCAAGGAGGACCTACCTACATCGCCACTGATCTGAAAATGACGTCCGCCACCGATGATGAGTGATAGCCCATGAACTGAAAATGATGTCCGCCACCGATGATGAGTGATAGCCCATGAACTGAAAATGATGTCCGCCACCGATGATGAGTGATAGCCTATGATCCGGAAAGGATGTCCGCCACTGGTGCTGTGTGATAGCCGAGGATCTGAATGTGATGTTCGCCAGTATTGAGGTGCGACCACCTAGCCTATGATCCGGAAATGATGTCCGCCACTGGTGCTGTGTGATAGCCGAGGATCTGAATGTGATGTTCGCCAGTATTGATGTGCGACCACCTGTGATGTTTTCGAATGAGAGCCTTAACTGAGTGCTGGGCATAAAATAATATGAAGGTACGGTTTTTCTTATAATTTATATTGTTTCCCAAAATGTTTAAGGCAAAATGCCTAGTAGGGGTTTCTGCACGCTCCAATTGGTATTCAATCTTAGTATTAAAACAATAATTAGACAAATAGAATTAATAGTGTTTTATTTTGTTTTTTTATGCTATCTATATTGAGAATATTGTGTCTTATGACGCCCAACAATTTGTAAAATAATTGTAAATAAATTTATATGTTAGTTGTTAAAAAATTGTTGGTATCTTTTCGACCATGAGTCTTATTTTATTTAATTCTATTATGATCTAATTTAGAGTTAGGTTTTATTTACGATCCATAAGTTAATTCCATCTACAAAAATATTCACAACGCAATTTGGTAATGAAGGCAGTTGCCTCACTTATATCGAAGGGATTAACCAGGATTGAAACGAACGATCACTGTTATTTTTTGTATTAGATATAAAAAATTGCATGAGTTTGCACTATGAATACTTTGAATTAAAATGATTAGGAGTGATTAACTTAGTTCATTCTGGGATTGGGCTATGCTGACATGTCGAAATAAAGATTTCCGTTACAGGAACCCAGTTCTGTCCAGCATCTAGTGATTTTTAAGTCAACTTTTTAATTATTTTTAAAAAGTTTATTTTTCTTCCGTTATTAAAATAAAAATTATATAAATTTATATAATTTGGCGAACAGTTTGGCGATTTGTATAATTTGGCGAAATTAGTCGACGGGATAACCAAGTATCACCAAAAAAAAGTTTAATTAATATTTATGGAACAAAACTTTTAATTACAAGTTGAATGTAGATTCCGCCATTTCAGAATTCAATTTCGCTTCCGATTAAAAAAAAAAAAAAAATTGATAGAGATTTTTTAGAAGGGCGACCCCGTTTATGCAATGAACTAACTTCATTTTTCTTTTGTTTATCGATACTAGCAGGAGTGACCGAGCTAAACTCGGTCAAAATCAACTTTATGTTCAACTGGATATAGTATTATCGCTGTATCATTCACTCTATATTATTACTCTAAAACATGTTATTCATAATAGTAGTATTTTCAAAAACAATCAATAAGAAAACTATGTATGCACATGTTCATAAATTTTACTTTATTTTAAAATTTACAACGAAAGGATATCGATCCAAATCAGTTTTTTAGTTCGACTCTGAATGGTTTATCCATGCATCTTGAATCCTATTAACAATGTATAAAAAATTTCTTCACATTCAGAAAGACAATATTTTTTTGTCCAAATTTGGAGACATTTTTTAATTTGGCGACAAATACTTGTTTTAGCTTTCGTAATCTTAATAGTCGATTTTTCGGCCAAATGTCGCCAATATTGTGTCAAATATCGCCAACTTATTGACTGTTGCCATATTCTCGTAACTCTAACCCGTATTACCCAAAATGACCCACGAATCAAATTTGATCAAACGTGTGACTTAGCTCAATGGTCTTCAGGTAATTAAAAACAATAGAATGTAAAATTAATCAAAATCGTTTAAGCCATTTCTTAGGTAAAATTGACAGCATTCAGCAATAAAGCGAAATGATCCACTAATATAACTTTGTTTAACGTGCGACTTAGCCCAATAATCTTCTCGTGACAAAAAACGTTTCGTTACAGAATTTAAGTAAAATTCCTTGAGTCGTTATTATATATAATTAGAATGACCCTAACCCATTATGACCCAAAATGTCCCACTAATCAAATTTTTGCGAGCATGTGTCATAGCCCAATGGTTTTCTCTTTCCCAGAAACGATATAATACAAAGTATAGTCAAAATGGTATGAGTTATTTTCTACATAAAATTAGCATGACCCATCATGACCACAAATTACCCTTATAATCGAAATCTCTCGAACATGTGACTTAGCCCATTAGTTTTCTCGTGTCTAAAAATTGTTACATACAAAATTTCGTTAAAATCGATCCAGCCGTTCTTTAAATATAAATAGCTTGACCCAGACCCTTAATGACTCTTTATGATCCATTAATCGAAATTTCTCGAACGTGTGACCCAGCCCAATGATTTTTTGACTTTTGACAATGACATTTTTAGTTCTTTGATGGCTTTTTTTTTGGAATCAGAACTTTTAGACTTGAACGCTTTTTTACACGTGAGAAAGCAACATATAGCATTCCTTGCATAAAGTCGGAGACGTTTAAATCCAGGTTCATGAAATCGAATGTTTGCCCTTGAGCTTTGTTACCAATAGTTTTCTCGTGCCAAAAAAATGTTATATACAAAATTACGTTAAAATCGATCCACCTGTTCTTTAGATATAGCTTGACATGATCCAGTATGATCCATCATGACTCGCAAATGACCCTTATAGTCGAAATCTCTCAAACATGTGAGCCCATTAGTTTTCTCATGTCAAACAACTGTTACATACAAAATTTCGTTAAAATCGTTCACGCCGTTCTTTAAATATAAATATCTTGACCCAGACCCTTAATGACCCAATATGACCCATTAACATTTTTTCTCGAACATGTATCCTAGCCCATGTTAGCCCAATAGACAGGGCCGTAGCTAGAAGTGTACGATAGGGGGGCTCAAGGGAATGTAGGGGGAGCTCATTTTTTTTTTGTGCTCTCTCTAATGCAGAAAGACAAATTAGTGCATATTCACATTGTAGGTATTATGTTTCTCATTAAACTGTTGTAATAACTTCATTTTATGCTAAGAAAAGTATATGATGATGAAAATTTTGAGAGTATAACTGGTGCAAAATTAAACATCCTGTTAGCTTCATATATACCAAAAGGACGAGGGAGTGTTGAAACATGTATTTTAGATACAATTTAGTAACTCTGCAAAACTGTGAAAGGGTCTCAAAACTAAATTAGATTTTTGAACAGAATTTCATTTGAATTTTCGGAACATTTAGTGACCTTGGAACTTTTTCCAGGGGGGGCTCAAAATATTTTAAGGGGGGGCTGAGCCGCCCATAGCGCCCCCTTAGCTACGGCCCTGCCAATAGATTTCTCGTGTCTAAAAAATGTTACATGCAAAATTTCGTTAAAATTTGATCCAGCCGTTCTTTAAATAGCTTGACCCAGACCCTTTATGGCACTTTATGACCCATTTATTGAAATTTCTTGAACGTGTGACCTAGCCCAATCATTTTCTCGTGCCAAAAAATGTTATATACAAAATTTCGTTAAAATCGATCCACCTGTTCTTTAGATATAGCTTGACCATGACCCATTATGACCCATCATGATCCACAAATGACCCTTAAAATCGAAATCTCTCAAACATGTGATTTAGCCCATTAGTTTTCTCATGTCAAAAAACTGTTACATACAAAATTTCGTTATAATCGATCACGCCGTTCTTTAAATATAAATAGCTTGACCCAGACCCTTAATGACCCAATATGACCCATTAAAATTTTTTCTCGAACATGTAACCTAGCCCAATGTTTCTCTCGTGCCCGAAAACCATATAATGTAATTTTTAGTCAAAATTGCGTAAGAAAATCTCTAGATAAAAATAGCATAACCCACAATGACCCCAAAAATGACCCACTAACCGAATTTTCTCGAACATGTTACCTAACCCAATGGTCTTCTTGTAATACAAAACGATAAAATATAAAATTTGGTCAAAATCGTTAGAGCCGTTTTTTAGATAAAAATGACTTGACCCATGATGACCCAAAAATGACCCACTAATCGAAATTTTTCGAACATGTGACCCAGCCCAATAGTTTTCTCGTGCCAAAAAACGATTGGATACAAAATTTCTTTAAAATAGATCCAGCCGTTCTCTAGATATAAATAACTTGATCCTGACCCATTATGACCCAAAATGACCCAATAATCGAATTTTCTCGAACATGTGATCTACCCCAATGGTCTTCTCGTGCCCAAAAATGGTAAAATCTAAATTTTTGCGAAAATCGTTAGAGCCGTTTTTGAGATAAAATTTACACACACAGACACACACACACACACACAATTTTTGCTCGCATTATAATATAAGATAATAGCAAACAGAACGGCGTGAAATACCCAATTGATTAGCAATTTCTGTCTGAGACATTGGAATTGCGGAATAATAAAGAGATACAATTTGACGTGCTACTTCTTCATTGACTAGATTCATCAAAAACGGATTTTTCTTTAGTTTAAACGCTTTTTTATAGACTCTGGGAAAAAGGGAATGCATTTTAACAATAAAACGAGTGGAATCCCATCGAATTCGACAAATGAAATGTTTAAAAGACCCGATTGATTTGGTTTAAAAAAAAAAGCAAAAGTAATTACATTATTGAATCAATATACAGTCAGTATCGGTTACATGGTCACCTCAGCGGTCCAGAAAAATTAGACCATATAAGCGGGGTGACTATATATGCGGAATAATACTACAATTATTACTTTATTTAATTACAAGCTTCGTACGCATCAGGGAATTCGAGAGATTTTTAGAGTTTTAGTACCAGAAATTTCATCGAGTAATGCTCTGTATATCCGAAGAGAAAATTTTGTTTCATTAAATAAACCAAACATTACTTTACAAAAATTCTGGTAAGAGGTGCTTGAAAGCTTTTGAAGCTTACAAGCCCTGAATTATGGCAGGATTATATTCATCTATCAGAATATAGTGCTTATAATAAATAAATAATTAAACTTTAAGAACATTTTAAAATTATTTAGTGAATAAAAAGTACAGTAACAAATATGCAATGTTTGAGAAATTTATTAGTTTACCTTACCGATCGAAACACAGCACTCGTTCATACGTACATTTCACCCATATTCACTGCACTTATTTAAAATATTTAGTTATGCAAGATTGCCAGCTTTTCTTGGTTGTGAATACAACTCTTTCTAAATCTCTAACAGCTTTTAAATGTTCATCTGCTGCTTCGGAATTAATAAAAAAGAAAAAATCTGAGATCATCGATGGCTTTAAGTGCATTTGATGTTGATACTGATTTCTTTTCAGATCCACCATCATCCTCAGCATAGCTTCCTTCGGCACTTAAATTTAACACATTAGAAACAATATCTTGTACTGCAGCACCACTGTTAGTTGCGAGGTCTTCACCAATCTTTGCATGGATGATTCTACGATAAGAGGTAATTTGTACGGCAATCCGTTTAAAACAGATTTTTTATTCTATATGTTGCTATTTTTTGCAATGAATCGCATCATCTTAATATACCTTATAAAATAACATCACGATTGAATGCCTAATTAAAACACATTTTTTTGAAATTTCTTACAAAGTCTAAAAAAGTCTCAACCCTGGCATGTCCCTTTGCTGGTTTCAATTTAACTTTCAAACAATACATATTTTTTCCATCAGATGCTTAACTAAAGTATTGTGATGCCTTCAAATAAAGACCGGGTAGCGTGGTGCGGTTACTTCGGTGAGGCGGTGACTCATGTTTGAATTAATAAAAACATTTTATTAAATGTTATAGTAGATTCTTGGTTACACTAATCATAAATCACAAACATTAACTAATTAGTTTATGAAAGAGTTCTTATTTCAATAAAAGTCATTGAGATGAATAGTATAGTCTAACAGTTTCTGATTATGGTCAATCAGACTATTGTTATTTCACTACGAGCATTAAGTTGGTCAGATGGAGAAATGCAATCAAATAGTTCCTTTGACTAAAATAATCCGTTTTTCACAACTTCGCGACGAGTGTCAACTCAGTCACACTTTTCTTACTCCCATATCCGGAGTCATCTCCCTTGATGCTCAGCCAGATCCGCTGAACTCAAGTCACTTTACTAGAGAGAAAAAATTCTCTGCTCCAAGCAGGTGTCCTCACTTTTTCTCTCCTCCTCCAGAACCCGACTCTCTTCTCTTCATCATCTTTTTTCGACCCCCCGTCAAAAACTCTCCGTTACTTTTTTTGTCCACTTAAATCTTATCTACCTTATGTCACTAACAAACTGTTTTCTTATTCGTCTATCCCAGTTTCATTTTTGCCGTGCAATATTTTCTTCGGACCGTGGGATACTATCGGATCCTCACCGAAGCGGCAATTTCAAAAGGGCGACCTTCTGGCGCGCCTATTTTCTGCTTCTCTGAAAAACTGTCTCTCGCTAAGATGAATTGTGATACATTACTTCTTTCTACTTTTCCGACCTTTGTATGGGATTTTTCTTAAATTTTGTACTGTCCGGGGGTTTTCTTTCGCAAAATCATCTAATTTCCTACAGTATGTTTAATTGGAATTTAAGTAATTATACTTACGTATTATAAAATGAAAAATAAAATAATTTTGTTAATTTCAAATAATTTTTAAAATTAACTTTTGTCCCTCTTTTTTTGTGTATCTACCCTGTCAAATTTCGTTCCGCTGAAACAAATATAAATTCAAGGATGGCTATATTGGAAGTAGCGCTTAAGAACATCTATCGGCTTGAAGTTAGCAATATTAAACGTGCAACCCATTTAAGCGTCGCCATTTTTAGTTGTTGCGACGCGACCGTGCGGGGTAGTGGTTTCGCAAAAGTGATCGTGTAAGACCCTGGTAAGTCACAAAACTTATCATATTCATTTAATTCAATTGCATTTACTGCCCTAATTAAACGATACAGTAATAATTAAAGTGAAATATACAATTAACCCAAAAACTAATTCAGTCAGTTAAAATATTTGAATTTATCATGAAAATGTCTCCCTCCTGCCGTATTCCCCTGTCAAAATAACTGCCAGGGGAGAGAGTCACGGACCAGAAAAAGTTATAAAATATGTATAAAGTGACTTGCCCTTATATGAAAAGGTAAATAAACGGGACAAAAATCATAATTTAAAGGTTTTTGATAAAACTCAAACTTTTCTTTTTGGCCGTATCCTCTATGTACTTGAAACCTCTTATCGTAGAATCACCCGCATACAAATTTTCGTCATTAATTGAATAACCTCGATTTCGCAGTTTTTCTGCTAGTTCAATTAAGGGGAGATCCTCTTCCGCGTCTACCGATAATTATCGGTAATCTGTAATCGGTAATCGGTAAGTATCTGAAGAATTATAATTCTTCAGATTTTGATGAACTGTGAAATCCAGCATGTCGGAAGCAAGTTTCAATAGTTTTCTTTGACACTATATTCCAAGCTTGGTCGATATAAAAAATTGCATTTAATACGGACACTTGGAATTGTTCTTTTCAATCAATAGCAGAAATCATATCTGGCAGAAGAAGCTTTTTATAAATAGTCTTGAAATTCTGGATGATACCTTGATCTAAAAGCTGCGATACACACGTGCTACTAGGAGGCGAGAAAACAAGTTCAATTGATTCCAAGTCATCAATTGTGGAGTGAGCACGACAATTGTCAGCAATTAATGCAACTTTCCTGTTTTGTTTTGAAAAGAATCGATCCCACCTCCGAAGTGTTTTTTCCCAGATATCCTCTACCATCCATGCTTTTGAATTTGCATTGTAGACTAGAGACAAAAATGTGCAATTTTTCATACACCGAGGCTTAAGAAATTTTAGAATTAACACACGAATAATTTTCTCCGATTCATCCATATTTGTAGCTAACAAAACAGTTAAGCGTTCTTTACTTTTCTTTCCCCCTACATATTATCAATATTAAAACAAAGCGTTCTGTCTGGAAAGATCCTATAAAACAAGTCCGCTTTCATCGGCGTTGAAGATTTTGGCAGGTTCACTATCGAGTATCTCCCGTAACATTGCATCTTTCCATTCGTTAAAAAGGACTCCTGTCAAAATCAGCAGCTTCTCCGCACAATCTTTTAAAGCATAGGTTATACCTTGAATTAAATCTTTGTAGCCAACCATTGCTATGAACGAAACTGAACTCACCAAATTCCTTAGCAAATTAGAAGGATTTTTCTTTCAAAACATTCCAGGATATAGGAACTTTGCGATCGTGCATATCCATGACAAAAGAGCCTTATCCACATTTTCATAATGTCACAAGCACTGACATTTTTTTCTTCATAACAGATACGAACATTTGGGGAGTAAAATTTAGCTGCTAAAATGTTGTTTATTATCGTTCGGGGTATCGAATTTACTTTGGCAAATGCAGTTTTAGAAAGACTAAAAATTTTAAACTTTTCGATCAGTTCATTTTTTTTAGCAAATGATAAATTCTTTCTTTTCGAAGCCATAATAAAATTTGATTACATCTTATAGTCTAAGAGCCCGTGAATGGCAGACCTTCGTTATTTTATAAAAGCTGAAACTTTCTCAGCGCAATCTTCCAACACAGATAGGAGCGATGGGTAATTATGAAATTTGGATCATGGTGGCTTTGGCAGTGACCAGGGAGCAAAAGTGTAAAAAAAAAAAAAAAAAAAAAACAAAAAAAAAACTTACTTTTGTCATTTTATAAAGCGTATTTTTTTATATTTCCTTTGGAATGATATTAGAAATCACGTCCTCCATTGGCAGACACTTCCTATGGTTCCAACCCCCGGCCGACAGACATATATGGCGTTTTCTCAATACACTAGAGTCTCTGTATAGCCCGGCCCGAAACATACATTTTCCCCCTTTTCCCCTTGGCTCTGAAATTGGCACACAGTTATTTGAGGTTGTTGCATGTATTCTATGGTTGTTGACATTTTGAAAAAAAACCACAATGAAAGAAAAAAAATGTAATTTAACAAATTAGAAGGACTATTTGGAAAATGATATTTTCAAAGACTAAAATTTGAAAGACTTAAAGAGGAATTCTATATATAAACTAATAATAATAATAAGCATCATTTTTAGGATGATCATAACGAGTCATATATTACGTACGCCATGCATTAAACATTAATATTCTTAGACCATAGATAAAAAAAAACAAAAAACAAAAAAACAAAAAAAAAACAGTAGTTTATGGAATTAATCATGCTGACTGCCTCCTATTACATATGATATGGATTAAACATTAATATTCCTGGACCCATCATATAAAAATTTTAAATGAAATTTCAGTTTTACTATTTTTTGAACTGCTAAACTTCTAAACATTACACATTTCAAATTTTTACACCGTTGCATAGGGAAAAAAAAATGCACTTTTAAATGAAATTCGTTTGAAATTTTTATGACAACTTGTTTTCAAATTATCATTATAATTTAAAGTTTTTATTAATTTTTTGTCATTGTGGCAACAGAAGTACAGTAAAACCCAGATAATTTGGATTAATTGGGACTGGATCCAATCTGGATTATCGAAAATCCGGATTATCCGGAGAATTAGAAAAAAAAAAAAAGAAATAAAATATAACATACTAACAGAAAATCACCTTTATGTTAAACTTATTGAATATTTGCAGACAGTAATAATGTTTACTTTGCTTAATTATTCCGAAAACATGTCAGAAAAAGTTTTTTTTAATTTAGAATACGACGATGAAACAAATTAATGTTATGGAAATTAGCCAATCGCTTCTCAAATGACCAAACCGATCCGAATTTCCCAGAGATCCGGATTATCGGGGTCCGAATTAGCGGGGTTCTACTGTATTCTATTTTTGGACATTAAACATGGACCAACCAGAAAACGAATAAAATGCGGAATTCAACCAATAAAAACATTCAGATATACTTCGGAGTTCCCAATTCTCTACCGAGGATAACAACTATTTTCCAAATAACTAAAAATCAGTTATTTATTTACGAGTATTAATGAACGTTAGCTTCGAATTCTCTCCAAGCTTGGAAACACTTATCGCCAAATATGGAAAAATATCGCCAAATTTGACGACAAAAATTAAGAAATCATAAATATTGCCGATTTGGCTATAGTTTACTAATTTGGCGCAATTCTAATTCAAATTCAGCATTTGCGAAATTTCCTTTTATAGGGTTCGTAGCTTTTTATCTTAAAATTTCAGTAAAATATTAATAAGATAAAAATCAAGCATTAAAGAATTTTTATGAACTCATCTAATCGAGTCGTAAAAGAAGCTATATTTAACAAAAACAACGACTATGAAAGCTACTTCCTAACCCCTTTATATGCTAAGCAAATGAAAAAATAAGTACTGTGAGAAAATATCCGTTTGCGTGTAAACAATTTCCTTTTTTTTTTTTTTTTTTGGAGAATTTTAGAAGTCAGTTTTTCTTCAGACTAGGATGCAAATCATGTTTTACAGTGCCAAAATTAACATGGGAAGTACTATAAAAAGCAAATTGCAGATGTACATAGTTTTAACTAAAAATAACTGCACATATATTTTTTAAAATAGTGAAATGTATGGGATTTTCCTTCTTCGCTTTCTCTTCAATGCAGTAACCTTAAATAACTGTCGCCAATTTCAGAGCCAAGGGGAAAAGGGGGAAAATGTATGTTTCGGGCCGGACTATACAGAGACTCTAGTCTCTAGTGTATTGAGAAGCCGCCGTATATGTCTGCCGGCCACACAGTGGGGCAAAAACCCAAAAAGCTGGCCAAAAGTCGAAAAATGAAGTTACGATTTAGGGAATTTCGATTGTACAGTTGGCTAGAATAATATTTGGAGAGTCAGAATCTGTATTTAGAAAAAGATTTTTGCTTTGCCCTTACAAGCAGTATCATTTCAAAAATGATGCTTGAAGGAATATCATTTAGAGCGAACAAAAACAGCAAAACAGCAGTTCCTCTAAACACGTGCTATATTTTATAATATTATCCGATTTTAATGATTTGAAATGGATTCATACTGTGATAGTATGTACTTTATTTGCATGTATTACAAAATTTATAATAAGCACGTAAAAATTAATAAATTCATTGTCATTTTTGATAAAAAATTTTAGAATTTTTTTTATTTTTCTTGCTTTTAAACATCAAGAAGTTTAAATGTTCCACAGTGTTCCTCAACGAAATTTAATGGAAATAATAACTTGGGCTATTGTCTAGTGATTCATAAAAAACCAGCTGCCAAAAATTGCCTTTCTGCATTTCACGCATATTTTAGTAACCGCAAGTATAAATGCCACTTTTTCGGCCGCCTCAAAAATTTTGAAATTAAATACTTTTCACATAATTTAGCTGATAAATATTTTTCAAATTTTTGAATTATTCAATTTTATAATAGTTTATTTCCTATTATATTGTAAATAAGTACTATAATCATAAGATTACATTAATTTCATAAGTAAGCTTAGTAATGAAAAAATGAAAATAATTCTTTATTACTGATCCGGTAGAACAACATTTTCTTATTACTTACCCATCATACGTAGTATAGGGTAAGTCTTGCAATCGTTTTGAAAATCGAAAAACTTTTTTTGACGGATTTACATGTTTTAGATTGTGGAGACTCCGAAAAACATATTTTTAGAAAAAAAATTTTGCCGTCCGTCCGTCTGTCTGTCTGTCTGTCTGTCTGTCTGTCTGTCAGTCTGTCTGTAAACGCTCTATCTCCCGAACAAAATGAGATAGAGACTTGAAATTTTGTATGTAGTTAGTATGTAAAAATGGAACGAACCCTATTTAATATCAGCAACCTCGATTATCCGGAACTATTTTTTTCGCACTCTCGAAAAATTCGTTCTGATGAAAGCTATATAAAAATTTTCGAATTTTTTTGTTCTAAGGACTGGACGTAATAGGCAATAAAATAACGTACATTTTGCATATAGAACGAAGTCGATCGGATTATTAGTTGCCGAGATATTTGATATCTTGTTTTCCACATTCTTCGATTTTTCATGACCCTGTATTTCATTCAAATTTCAATTCAGAAGTATATTTTAATTGGAAATGAGACGCTTAATCTGATGCAGTTAATTGTTAGTTAATAGAATTATTATTTTTGGAGTTATAAGGATGTTTCTTTCACGCAGTTCGGTACTACTTGAGTAGTTTGGCGTTTTATATGATTTGTCGAAATTGCTACATCAGCAGTTCTTTAATATAGCCTTACTATGTATATTAACAATATTTAAATCTTGTTTATGAATTGCAATGCATTGTATAAATAGTTTCACATGTTTTATTTTCATATACATATCCATGATGGGTAAGTATTACGGTGGCCCCCAACGACTAGTCTTTATAGATAGTAATTTTGTTTGTTCTATTATAATTAGAAGAATTATTTTGTCAATGGCTATATTTGCTAGATCAAAATGCTGAGCGTATTTCATTAATACGAGTGAAAATCATTATGAATATCACTTTCGCTTATATTAGTAATTTGGATTTGATTTGCAAGTGAGGATGTGATCACATCTATTCTGAGTAACATTTAAACAAATATTTAGCTATGAAGATGGTATTATGTCTAATATATTTTTCTTTTCTTCCGTGCTACTAGAATACATAAATATTGCGAATAATTCGTGAATCGTCAATTTGAAAATATCGAGATCTTCATTTCACTGATTTTATCGGGCCAATCAAGATCCATTTATCTTTTTCAAGAAATACGGAAGCAACTGTCAATGAATGGGATTGCATTAAATACTAGCAGAATAAACTTATTTCGTTTAATACAATCATTGATACAGAAGAAAAAGTCGTTAAAACGAATTAGTGCAATACTCAACGTTGCTACCTATGTCAGACAGCATCAAAACAGCATCTTACCGATATGACATTTTTTATTAAAAGTGAATTGAGATAATTTAGAATTCAGAATATCTAAGTTACATGCAAAGATGTTTAGAGAGGCCTTACACCTGGCAGACAACTGGATAGAAAAAATGAAAAGTTCGTACTCTGCATGAAAAGAACACTGAAATTGCAAAATAAAATATGCAAAAAATATTTCGTTTACAATCAAGACTTCTCGTCGAGAAACTAAATCCCAGATTTGGAAGCACAAATGATGGAAATACAATTCAACGATTCTTTGAAAACGCAACTATTTGTGTTTCTAAACGAGCATATACGAAGATTTGATTAATCGTTTCTATGCCATAAGTAATTTCTTGTAGCCATGTTATTTATTTGATAAACTTCGAAAATCTTCCCTTACAAATAGCTCATAGATTTGAGTAGCACCCCTGGTTCTATATGCTTACTTCAGTACACAAACTACTTATTAATGACAAAGAAATAACATTATCTTCCTTACTGCCAATTTGTCAAATGCCATAAGATACTCAAGAATCATGCAACAAACTGATCAAAAGGCATCGAGAAGATTTATCGCAAAGATGCAGTAGCGAGAAAAAAAAAAGATATTTTTACATCTTTTAATGTCATCAGATTCTTTCCTTTCCAATTTAGGTAAATTATCGTAGAAGAAATTAAAATCATTGATCCTAAGAGTCACAGGATCTTCCAATACGGCCAACAAGTTCTGCTAACTATTTCGACACCTTGACCCCTGAAAAATCTTTTTATTATACTACAGTTGATTCTAAAGGTTAATTTCTGGAATATATTTTCGTTTTTATTTTAATAATATAAAAATTAAATAGTCTAATGTTTTACTTTCCATTAACGTACTTAAATTTCGTTTAAATATGTCTTGGTTTTTTGAAAATTCCCTTTTAAGTTTACCTCGAAATTTTAAATTTTATTTAAATTTTATTGTTTTAACTCTTAATCTGTAATTTTATTTATTTATTTATTTTTAAATTTTAACTTTTGAATCCTAATTAGCATTCTGAAAAGTTTACGAAATTGCATATAAATTGAATAACTTTCGAGACATTTAAATTTTTATTCCGCCGTATTGTATCCGCCATTTTTTTTTTCAATTTTAATTTTGTATTCCTAGTTAGCATCCTCAAAAACACCTGTATACGAATTTTCGTACAATTTAATAACATTTTCATATTTTGGCCAGCTTTTCGGGAATTTGCCCCACTGTGGGCCGGGGGTTGAAACCATAGGAAGTGTCTGCCAATGGAGGACGTGATTTCTAATATCATTCCAAAGGAAATATAAAAAAATTACGCTTTATAAAATGACGAAAGTAAGTTGGTATTTTTTACACCTTTGCTCCCTGGTCACTTCCAAAGCCACCATGATCCAAATTTCATACATTACCCATCGTTCCTATCTGTGTTGGAAGACTGCGCTGAGAAAGTTTCAGCTTTTATAAAATAACGAAGGTCTGCCATTCACGGGCTCTTGCTCTATTAATTTCAGTACACTTTAAAAACAAAAAGAAAACTCTAATCAATAAACAGATAGATATCAATCTGATGACTTTTGGGAGGAAAATAACTGAGGAGGGGGGGGGGGGGGAGGATATAACCGACGCACAGTGGGGCAAAAAGCCTTCAAAACTGGCAAAAAATCGAAAAAATGAAATTTTATTTTGAACTACCGACATAGTCACTTTAATAGAGCAGATGTCAGTACACATCTTCCTAGTATTAAAATTTGCGCAAAGTTATTTTGATCGTCACTAGAGAAAGAAGTTAAACTGCATATTGTGCTTTGATAATAAGTGAAAAAAAAAAAAAAAAATCAATAATTTTGTTTCAACATTCGTTTGTTAATTTCGCTATAATAAATGAAAAATATTTTTTTTACTATGGAACCTTTAACTACAAGTATGTAACAATAATTCATTAACTTTCAATTTGTTTTAATACGATTTTTATAGATATACAGACGCTTAGAATATATAGTGGTGAAATTTGTAAAAAAAATTAACACTGTCTACAAACATTGTAGGTTTTAGTTACGAGTTAAGGCGAATTAAGTGTTAATTATAATTTTTTCTACTAAGTATGAGTTTTAAAAGGACAAATATGCCAGAAAATCTTGCTCCTTTTTGCCACTTTTTTAATTGTATGGTCACTTTTATAGCTAATCATCCTTAAATTTTTGTTAGTGTACGGGTGTGCCAAACATGATTATAAATATTTTCTTTGTTAAATACGAATTTTAATGCATTGTTTATCACAAAACAATGTATTTAAATGAAACTGACTATCATGGAACGTTTTAACAAAAAACTTTTGAAAAGTAATGTGATTTTATGGTATAAGAGCTCCATAATCGGAGAAACTACGAACAAGTAGTTTAAATGAAAAGAAGATTAAATGTTTTAAAGTTTAATATAAATTCCGATGAGCAAAAGCCTGGCGAAACAAGGGAAATGCTTTAGAATTAACAGGCCCGTAGCTAGACCATATTGCCAGGTAGGGCAAAAGTTTTTCCAGGGGTGGCAGAGTATTTTTCCACTTTTTGTTAATCTTTTATGCGTAGTTCTTCAAACACATGTACTGCGGTTTTATGGATTTTTTTCACTTAAAATATGAGGAATTTCTAAAGCCAGAGTGAAATTTTTAAAGTTTCTTCAGAAGCACGGGAAAAAAAATGTTAAATACATATTTTTAGTTTAGCGCAAATAAATTGCTATTTTTTTTAAAATTAAATAATTTAAATGTATACATGTACTATATGTTCGTTTATATTAATAATACTTTAAAGTACAATTTGCTAAATGCACAGTTTTGTTCACAATTTTTTTCACAAAAGTTGTACAATGTTTCGGATGCACTAGCATTCTCCAAATGCATAACAATGAAAAAGTTAACCGCCCTTTTTCATTCTGTAACCAAAGACTAAATAGCTGCTAAAAATCAAAATGGTTTAACCTCGGAAGCAGAATCGGCGCAACGCTGCAATGCAACGCACGTCACAGACTCTTGGGAATGTCTGCAGACTATTTTTTAACTGTTAAAAATGTAGCAAAAATTAAAAAATTTCGGTCCTAAATCCAAAAATTAGGATATAAAATGTATCGCGAATTTCAACAAATAGTCTTCGAAAAGAAATCAGTTTCGTCATAGATCGCGAAAAACACGCGAATCTCGTGCAAAGATCACGAAAAAACGGCAAGTTTCTTCAAAACATTGCATAAAAAGGACTCTTCAAAAGATCACGAAAAGCGGCAGTTTTCGTCAAAAAAATTACGAAAAAAACGGCAAATTTCTTCAAAAAATTGCAAAAAACGGCAAAATTTTTCAAAAAATCGCAAAAAAACTGAAAATTTCTTCAAACGATCACAAAAAAAACGGCAGTTTTCGTCAAAAAATCAGAAAAACGGAAAATTTCTTCAAAAGATAGCGAAAAAACGGAAGTTTTCGTGAAAAGATTGCGAAAAAAACGGCAGTTTTCGTAAAAAAATCACGAAACAATGGCAAATTTCTTCAAAAAATCGCGAAAACACGGCAAATTTCATCAAAAAATCACAAAAAACGGAACATTTCTTCAAAAGATCGCGTAAAAAGGCAGTTTTTGTTAAAAAATCACGAAAAAATTGCAAATTTCTTCAAAGGGTCGCGGAAAAAGACGGCAAATTTCTTCAAGAGATCGTGACAAAACGGCAGTTTTCGCCAAAAGATCGCGAAAAAACGACAATTTTTTTCAAAAGATCGCGAAAAATAGCAGTTTTCGTCAAAAGATCGTAAAAATAGTCAAATTTTGTAAAAAACGCGAAAAAAAAAATACAAATTTCGTCAAAAGATCGCGAAAAATGACATTTCGTCAAAAGATCGTGAAAACCCCGCAATTTTTGTCAAAGGGGAGCACTTGTAGTTGTACGGGAGCACCCTCTTTCGGACAATGTATGAAGTGTTAAAAATTCTGAGAACAAAGGCAACTTCTTTTTAAAAGTATATTTTTCTTTTATGTCTATCACAAATATTTGGGAGGTTTGAGTGCATATAATGTAATGGGAGGGATTGGTCTGCAGACTGTTTTTTAAGTTTTTACTTGTGTTGCAGACTACAGAAAAAAATTCTGCAGCTGGGGGTTTAACTATGCAAAGTGTTTAAGCGAGGTTTCATGAGTTTCTATTTACTTCTTAAACTCGCTGTCAGGTAAATTTAAAAATTTCCGGAGCGGTTCGGCTTGGTACAAACAAAGGGCCGCACAATCACAGGGATGACAAATTGGATCTCTAGATCCAATTGGATCTCTAGATCCAATTTGCCATTCGTCCCTTTGTAAAATTGTCAAAAACCAACCTTTAGAAAACATTTCACAGTATTTATTTATTTAGAAAAATAATCCCTTAAGCTCTTTAAAAAATATTTCAAAGGATAAAGCACAGTTTCAGACCACAGACAATATGTGTTCCAGTGAATGAAAGAAAGTCACTGAATAGCATAATACCAAAGAGTGTTAAACAATTCGGCTGCTTTGGCGATCCTTAAACAGACAATTTGTTAGCGGTCAAATCTCTAGGAAGCTAGTTTAAAATTGTATAATCTTAATTTCAAATGCGATAAAATGAAGGGGAAAAAAACCTTGCAAGGGGCGTCAAATTCAGAGCTCTAATTTTTACAATAGATTAAATCTTTTAAACTCTAATGCCGGTTTTATTATCTGTTATTCTGTAAAATTTTGAAAAAACGTAAATTATAGGAAACATTAAAGAAAAGCTTAAAAACACTGTATTTTCATAAACTTTTTAAATGGATTTTTATGAAAAAATATTAAACTGACACAAAATTTATGAAAATATTGTTAACACTACAATAAATTATACCACAAATTCTTAATACAATAACACGAATTAAAACTTTCCTGTTGTACCTGTTTGTAAGAGGATAAATTGCAGTTCTGCAACAGAAGTTAACAATTTTGCTGTAGAGTAAACTTTTGTTGTAGCATTGAAATCAAACAACACTTTCGAAAATTCTATAAAAACACAGGATAATTTTTAAAAGGTTATCAAATTGGGCATTTTTAACTTAATTTTAGTTTACTATCATCCTGGAAGGTATTTATTCAAAAATCCCTTATATTTCAAAGTGTGACATTTAATAAAAAATGAAATTAATTCCATAAATAAATGATTTAATGTATTATGCATTTATTTTTAATAATTAATAATGCAGAGTTAGGACAATTCAAATATGTAGGGGAGAGAAAAGCAGTTTTCTATACGCACGCACACACATACATTGGATACATATATTTATATATATTAAACAACATTTTATATTTGAGAATACTTTTAAGCACAAAACGCACTGTAAAAACAGTGTTTATTTCTGTTCTAAATTATAGCATGGAACAAAAGTATATGCATCTTTATCTCTCTCTCTAATCATATATTGGGTCTTTCGGAAAGTGGTGTCTGTTTGGGAAAATCGGTTCGGACCGGAAAAATTTGCCCATTACTTACATTTAGATATCGGAAACAATTATTAGATATCGGAAACAATATCTAATAATTAAATGATAGACTTTTTCGGTACTAATTCATTTTCCCAAACGAACACGACTTTCCGAACGACCCAATATTTCAATCAAACGTGTCTATTTTTCAGGGCCGAATATACGAATTTCTTTTACAAATTTGCGCCATCGTATTTAACAATAAATAATAGCCAATTACTTAAGTGATTTGGAATTATTACTTTTCAGTTTTCAATAAATACATTACACTTTGAGTTTCAATTGATATTTATCTTACGATGGTTTTTATCAAACTGTCTCCTTGCAAAAATTGGCTTACAGTGGCAACTTAGACTACTACTCTGAAAATTGTTTTTACTTTTAAGAAAATGTGCAGAAATACCATTCTTCGTCTCACAAAAACACCTGTAACATTTTTGAATTTAAGAATAAAAATGACTTTATGAATGTGTCAGTAAGTAATAAATTTCGATTTGTAAAATTGTTTGAGTAACCTAACATATTGTATTATTTAAATTTGAAATAATAATTGTTTTATCTCAGAAGCACCAACTTTTTAAAATTTTGGTGAAATGGGAGAGAATCGAAGAAATGAAGGGACAGATCTATTATTATGTTACTTTATATTTTCACATGGGGAAGGGGAGTATCCCTTGTAAAAAATTCTATAGCGATTTCTAAACGTTCTTTTATTTCTATGTACTCCAACTACCTGGAATCAATGTTCATGAGGGATTTAATTTGTTATGCTGTTAATTAGCTGATTTTTATTTATTTATTTATTTATTTTATGCAGGAAAATGTATGAGTTTTTTTTTAACCTACTTGTACCATATTGTATGGATATTTGCGCTTGAATCCCTTTTAAAGGAAATTAAATAGTAACATTTTATGAAAGAGAAAACATTTTAGCATAAAATCAAAATTAATGTTAATTAAAATATATAGTTACATTTTTCTCCTTTTCTTCTTTACTTTACTATTGATTGATATTATGTCATTCCTTGAAGATGTTTTTACTATAAGATAAAAATTATTTATATTACGCCATATAAAATTCATTTAAAGCGAAATATATGCAACATGGTAATAATTTCCTTCGCTAATTGCTACTTGTAAAATCTCACAAAAGAATGAAAAAAGTAAGACATACATGTATATTAAAAAATAATTCTGTAAATTTCTTATTTGAAATTTAAATTTATATTATTTAAATACGAAGTATATAAAAACGAAATTTGATGGGAGTTATATTGATAAATGATAATTTTTTATAGTAATTACATTTCTTTATGGTGAATAACACCTATAATATTTGTGTTTGTTCATTGGCTTCACATATTTTTATTATTCTTTTATATGTTCATGAACGGTGAGAAGAAAAAAAGATATCAAAAAGCGTATTGGGTTTTTAAAAGGACCCTCTTCCAAAGCAAACAAGTAAGCATAACAAAAGAGAGAGAAAAGTCCTAATGCGTGACATTTGCTATTTATTGTAATCAGATCAAGTTTACATGAAACAGACAACTAACTAGGAAACAATGTTGTAAACTAGTTCACCGTAATTTCAGAATCCCCTGGTTTCAGCCAGCTTTCTAACGATAAATTTCGTATGGTGACAGTTGTACAAAGAGACGAATCTTTAGCTAATAAGCTAATCCAGATTTGTTCAATTTGCAGCGGTGTGGAATAATTCCTACAAAGCGAAAAAGTGGAGAATCCAGAACGCCTCAATTTTTGACAGAGGTCAGACTTAGTGATAAAAATATCGGATTCTGAGTGACCGAAATGTCGAATTTCATTTTGACTAAAAACTGGAAAAATATAAATTTAATGTTTTTTCTCTTTGCTTTCTTAGAAATTTAATGTGGAGTTTTTGGGCTAGGTCGGGCAAAACTTTTTCCAGGTCGGGCTTTGCCCGACCTGGCCTCCCTCTGGCTACGGCCCTGAGAATTAACAAAGAGTGGCTTGGCAAATCGCTTTCATTTCCTCGATTTGAAAAACAAACAGAAGCGTCCATAGGCGTAGAATTGTATGGGCTCATGGGGCTCGGGCCCCTCCAATAATTTTTCCTAATGGGCTATATTTTTTGGCATCAACCAATATAGAAAAAATTCCAAAATTTGAAATAGAATAGTTCAGCGTATATTGTTTAAAAAAAAAAAAATCTTTCTTTATTTTTTTTTTTATTTAAAGAAAGATTTACTTTATAAACAACTAAAACAACCGAAGGAAACTTCCACCAAATATTGCATGGGTAAAACGAAGCAATCCCCTCGTAGTTTTTTCTTTCTTTATTTATTCTTTGGACGGTGAAAATGGTTTCTAGGAAGTATCGCCTTTTCCGATTCTAACGTGTTACATAGAAGGCAATAAATAAAGTAGACGATGTGTCCGATACGTTGCGTTTTCTCAAACATATCAAGAAGGGGCCTTTTGACCTTGGATAAAAAGGTCTTAATTTAGAAGCTTCCAAAAACTCGGGGGGATTGTAGGTGGGGGAATATAGAGAGGATTTGCTGCTGACAAAACAAAAACTGTCAGTTCAATAGTGTTTTTAAGGCAAAAATAGGCGGGAAATTTTCAGATTGACAAATATCTATGTCTAAAGGTACGTCTCTTGCAGTAACTGATGGTTTAACTAGTTCCGATAAACAGTAAGTATTCAATTGTTCCTATTTATTATTTTAAATAATTTATTTTTGTGATGTCCCTGGGCCGAGCCCGAAACTTCAACTCGGAACAGTTTTCTTCCACAGACCGCAACCTAATAAAGAAGGAGCTTACATTCCCCCACTCCCTTCTTTTATAAACCCAGGCTAAGTCTGAACTTCAATTTTTCTTGGTCGTGACTAGAGGAATTTTCAGGCCCGGTTCTGGACCGGAAGGAAAGTTATTTTGGTCCGGTCTGTTTTTATTTTTACATTTCTTGGCCCGACTCGTACAGAAATCAGTGAAAACAGGCCAGATATCTAGCCCGACACAATTTCGACTATTTCAAATGTTCCTATTTATTTTTTAAAATAATTTATTTTTGTGTTGTTTAAGTTATTTGATTAAAAGTTTTCACGGACCTGGGCCGGGCCCGAAACTTGAACTCGGAACGGTTTTCTTCCACTGACAGCAACCTAATAATGTAAGAGCCTGCATTAGAGGTCTAATCCAGCCCAAATTTCCTGGCCCGAGCCCGGTCCGATCTACAAAAAAAAAAGAAAGAAAAATGGCCCGATCTGGCCTGTTATTAAAGTTAAAATTTTGGCCCGACCCGGTCCGTAGAAAAAATTTAGCGGCTCGACATAATAGCTAAATATAATATCTCCGATATAATAGCTAAAAACAATTCCCGAGCTTGCCCTTGCCCCGAAAAAAGTTAAAATTTCGGCCCGAACCCGGCCCGCCCCGAGTTAATTTCTACAGAACATTAAATTTTTACTCTTACGGAAGAGTTCTGACCAAAAAAACTTATCTTAGCCTTTTTTTTTTTTTTCATGTTTATAATCTCCATTTATGCAGAAGTGTCATAGGCTGCGATATTTATGCTTTTAATGAACATTTATTCGTTTTACGTAAATGTTTCAGTTATCATTAGTATTATTAATCCGTATTCCATGCAATGGAGACATAAAAATCTAAAAAATGGCATATGATAAAAGTAAAATTTTCTAAGGCGGAATCACATTGGAAAGTAAAAAATAAGTACCTTATTTAGCAGTTGTAAATGTTTAATAATTTTTTTTTTCTTGCGTATTATTGCATTCATTTTGCATGGATGAACAGTTTTAAAAGAATTTTAAATGAAATTTTCAGTTTAAAAAAAAATTCCGTCTCAGACTGGTTTTTTTTTTTTTTTTTTTTTTTTTAATTATTATTACGGGTTTAACTCTATTTTAATAAGTCTAGAAATCTATGATTCTTTAAAAAGAATAAATTTTAATGTTTAATTGTAGAATAAAGAAGACTTAAAAATATATGCTTTTTTTGCAAAAATTTTAGACCAAGCCAAATTTTACTGATTTTTGAACAGACTTGGCCACGTCGAGGAAAGGATTTTCATACGGGATGATTCAACCGGTACTGATTATTTTGGTCCGTGAAGACTAGGAAGAAGGAAATCAGTTTTGTTTTCGTAGGAAAAAATAAGTTAGGACTGGCCCGGCCCGATACTCCAGGAAAAAAGTAAGGAACGATCCCTAGCCTACATCCCCCGTCTTTTTTGCAAACTCAGGCTAAGCCTGAACTTCATTTTTCTTGATCGTGTCTAGAGGAATTTTCAGGACCTGACTGGACCGACCCGTTTATATTTTTACATTTATAGGCCCGGCTCGTGCAGATATCAGTCAAAACAAGCCCGGTTGATCTGTCCCGACACAATTTCGGCTATTTCAATTGTTCCTATTTATTATTTTAAATATATATATATTTTTTGTGTTATACAGTGTGTCCATTCTCAAACGGTGGCCAATGGCTAATTTCTGAACCGTTAGTCATAGACATATAGTTCCAATTGCAAAAATGCTTTAAAAAAGGTAAAGAATTGTTCTTTAAGTGATATAAATAAAACATTTTTTACTAAAAAATTATGAAAATTAAATTTTTATACGGTCCGCTGGTCCTATAAGTGATATTTTATAAAAATTTTCCATAGCTTTAACAAGCAACACAAAAAATGCCCCATTCATCTAACACTAAAATTGACCGAGTTATGAAACTTTGAATTTCATGATTTAAACCACTTTTCTGTAACTGAAAACGGATGAGTTGTGCTTAGCTTTAAGGGAACTTACGCTAAAAGTGCTTAAAGTATTATAAAGTATTATAAAAGTATGATCGTCCATTTCCAACGCTGTCTAACCGCTAATTTCTAAACCTTATGTCACAGATATATAGTTCCAATTACAAAAAGTTTTAAATGAAGTAAAGAAGTATTTTTAAAGGGATTTAACTGAAGTTGCAGCCACCATATAAGTTTCTCGGTAGCGTTAATTTTAATTAACTTCTAAATCGGCTAAGGATGTTCTTAACTGCTCAGCTCTACATGCGCAAAACGTTTTGAAACATTTACAAATTCATTTTTTAACAGATACAAATGAAATCAAAAGGCCTGACTATGGAAGCAATTTCGAATCGAACTTATTTTTCCATTTTATGATAATTAAATTACCTATCGAGTTATAAGCTATTTCCATAACGTGATCATCTGTTTTTCTCCTGCTTTTCGACCGGTTTTTCTGCTTTCGTCGGGAAACGGGCTCAAAAGTGTCAACTTTGAAGGCTTGTTATGAAAAATCTATTGTGTTTTTCAAAATACAGAAAATTGAGTACAATTAGATAGTTTCTGTATAATATCACCGGCTATTTTCATGCATTTCCGAACAAAAATAAATTCAAGCATGTGTCACAAAGTTCACTTTTTTGATTTAAGAACACCCTTAAAACAATTAAAGAACTAAGTTTCAAAATTCTCTTTATCCAGAAAATCAGATTTTAGGAAATCGCAAAAAATCTTTAAATGCGTCCATTGGTTCATCTAACTTGTTCATTAGTACAGATTGATATAGACTGATAGAGAAAACAAAAGCCATAAGGTGAGTATTGAAATTAACATCCTCAATTGTATTTTTACATATGTTTTATTTTGTAAAGAAATGAAGCTGTTTCTTATTTCATGATTTTATTTTAAAAAGGTGTTTTATTTTGATAAGCTTTTATTTTACTTATGACTTTCTTATGTATGTTTTCTTAATTGAAAATTTATGTTCATATTTTAACTCACTTCCAAATATCTGATCGAGGTTCAATTCGCAAATTTATTTATATCCAATGACAATGTAATATTAATACGATTTTAGGTGTGTACCATTTATTTATTTTATAGGAGTACACGAAATTCTATTAGGTTACGTTAGCTAATAGATCATTTTGTAGCAAATTGTGATTTTCATAATGTAATTTAACCCATTAGTGCCTAGTGTCCCTTTTTAGGGACGCTTCAAAAGGTGCATTCAGCCTTCTTTTTGACACCGGTGAAAAAGAAAAGCAATAATTATTTTATTTAAATGATGCATTTTCGTGATTAATGAATTAAACTTAAATCTTCTAAAAATAGTGGTGCCAACCAAATAAAATTTACGCAAAAGATGCTGGGCACGAATGGGTTAACAAAATTTCAGTTATTTTTAAAATTATATTTATAGTACAAGCTGTATATTTTGCTTTAATATGTAAATATCAACATAAATTTAAAAATAATATTGTAAAAATTATTTTACTCTCAATGTTAATGTTAAATTTTTCATCTGACGTTTATTTTTATCTCCAATAAAGTGTCTGACCCCTATTTTGCTGCAAAAAATGTACTTCAATTTTAAGCAGATATTACTAGGTCAGTTTTAATCGTAGAGGAATGGGACTTTTTTTGTCTTTCTTGTTAGAGTAGTGGTAAAAATTTACTAAATATCTCTTATAGAACCGGGGGACCGAATAAAAATTTAATTTTCGTAATTCTTACTAAAAATTTTTTTTGACCTAAATCGTTTAAAAAACAATTCTTTGCCTTTTTCAAAGCATTTTTGCAATTGAAACTATATGTCTATAACTAACGGTTTAGAAATTAGCCTTTGGCCACCGTTGAGAGCGGACACCCTGTATAAGTTATCAAATTAAAAATTTTGATGAATCTGAACCGGGCCCGAAACTTGAACTCGAGACGGTTTTCTTCCACTGACCGCAACCTAATAAAGAGACTACATCTCCCCTTCCTTTGCAAACTCAAGCTAAGCCTGAACTTCAATTTTTCTTGGTCGTGTATAGAGGAATTTTCAGGTCCGGATCGGAAGGAAAGTTATTTTGGTCCGGCTTGTTAATACTGTTACATTTCATGGTACGACTCTTACAGAAATATGTGAAAACAGGCCCGGCTCGATACAGCTTCGAATATTAAAAAAAAATTCAGATTTTTATTATATATAATAAAGATTCCTTTAAAGAATACTGCACACATATTTATGGGATAATTTTACAGTATATTTTACAGAAAATACACAATAGCAACATTAATGGTTAATTAGATTCTTATACTTTCACCATTCAAATAAGGATTCATTAAAAGATTTGTAATAACTTAGCCCTCAATAGATTATAAGCTAAGAGGTAGGTAGCTTGTGTGCCGCTCGGCGAATAATCCAGGCAAGAATATTTAAAAGAGAATATATTTATTATTCGTAGAACACAAAAGATCCTCTGGATAAATATGTACAGCATTTTAATTATAAATAAGCACATAGGCTCTTTGACTAACCAGCTTCAACTAAAGTTCAGTTTAAGTTCCTTAAACACAAAGTTCGTGAGTAACGCAAAGTTTCGTTAGCTTACACACAACGTAGAAGTAAGAAAAGTCACAGATAACCGCGTTATCAAACCTCTCAAGACGAGAGTTATCGCTGTCTATCCTGGCGAGAGTACACTGCGCGATTCTGCACAGGGCTCTGCGATCAGATCACCCTCTAAGATCCTCTGGCGGAATCTGCTTTTCCAGTTCTCAATCCGAGCTGCTTCACTTTATCCGAGAGAACACCCTGAGCTCACCGCTCTGTTCTCTTCTGCTCTCCGAGAACACACCCTGGCTTCCTCCTTTTACTTCCGATCCAGGTTTTCCTCTAGATCTCCCGATAGAGGTCACAAACCAATCATGAACATTTATGATCTTTCTCTCATTAAATGAATAGTAAAATCGTGCTACTATTGGCACCTGAGTTCCACTCCCGACCGCCCCGTAACGGCGCCAAGATGCCTGGCCTCCCGGTCGTCTGGTACTTTCGCTTCGTGTCGGAGTGTCATCAACGGGCGACGCCGATGATCGACCCATTCACCCGACTGTCATCCGACTGTCGGTTCCGTTGATCGATAATGATGTAGCGATCCTTTATGATATCGCCGACAGTTTCACTTTGAGAATAAGGATCACTTTGAGTTTACAGTTTCATGGTGAAACCTCTTTCAGAAATAAATGCATATTTCTGCTATTTTGCTTTAAAAACCCGTGATAATTCTGAATTATCACAGATTAATATGGTTTAGAATATAAGAAAAAAAGAAAGTTAAAATATAATAACTTTTGAAGCTGTATAATAAAAAGTTGTTTTATGAAAATATTTCTATATCAATTTGTTAAAGATTTTTTTAAATCCAAAGGACCTACTTTTTGATGCATTTTTGAATTCATTTCTTTTCGGAAATGCATATTAGCAGGTGTGTTTATTCAGAAACTATGTAATCGAATATCGTTATCCATTTTTGATATAAGCAATTTAAGAAATTCAAAGTTAGCGTTTTGAATCGAATTTTCGGAAGCGACAGCATGAGAAGAGAGAAAAATCTGGAACCCCATCTGGCGCTATTCCAAGGGTTCCGGGTTCGATCCCCGATTTGGACATTTTTCACTTTGTTGCTTTCTACGCTTAACTAGCAATGTGATGGTCACTTGCAAAATATAAGATTAAATGCCAATAATGGTTTATCGTAAATGTCACATTTACTTAATTTTAAACGAGTTACATATGTTTATTGCGTCATCAAGTGATATTTATTTCGACGCTTTACTTATATTTTTATAATTCTTTTACTAATTTATTTGTTCTTTCCGTTATTTCAAATAAAAGTGATGTCAATTCGTATAATTTACAAATAGTTTGTCGATTTATATAAATTGCCGAAATGGGTCAACGGGATAATCAAGTAGATTCGCAATTTTGTAATAGAGCATTACTATGTATTAAAAATATTTAAATATAAGTTTAAATTTTATTTTAGAACTGCAATGCATTTTATAAATAGTTAACATATGTTTTATTTCAATATTTTATATTATGCGATAATGGGTAAAGTATTATGGTGGCTCCCAATGACTACTTTCCTCTTGTTTACACATAAAAGAGTTTTTAAGCTGAACCCAGTGACGTAGCATGGATTTCAGAAAGGAAAGGAGATGTCTAGAATTTTTCTTCATGCTTATATATATATGTATAGTGAAACTTACTAAAACTAAGAAGGAATTAGAAGGCGAAAAATTAATTTTGTTGGGTTTCTGTCATAGAAGGTGCAACTGCGCGGTACTTTTTTCAAAGATACTGCGGTATTTTTCCGATTAAGATAAGTTCCAGTTCACAGATTTTGTTGTATTTACATATATCTATATATGTATATATATTTGTTACATGTATTTGTTATATGTGCATTAAAACCTGGCAAAACGGAACCTGTCTGTAACAAATATTTGCAATTTTTCATCTGGACTCCGATGGAAGAAATACTATACAATCATATTTATTATAGTCTGCAGGAACTTTGTCAAACCTATTTCAGTGAAACCTCAAAATAAGTAACACTCCGAATAAGGGACACCTCTGTTTAAAGAACAAATCTTCCAGTCTCAGTCCCTTAATATAGGACGAGTAATGTATTTACCTCTGAATAAGGGACACTCGATTTAAGGGACACTTGAAAATTAGATTAAAAGGGGGATGAGTTTTGCATTTCAGATATTATTTATAGTCTGTAATGTTATAAATTTCCATTAAAAAATAAATTTGTAAGTACGTCAAAAACTTTCCCGCTTGCTGAGCAGAGCAGTTAAGAGATTTGTTACCTTAAAATACACAAACAGCTGAATACTTTTTTGCAAATACTGCTGATAATGAAGAACTAAAATTTATAAGTATGGTAAACGAACACTTGAAAAGTTTATAGTGAAAAATTGAAATTTGCAAAACAAAACAATCACTTTTCATTGCTTACTTCAAGTAAAATTCTTTTAAATGTACTTATACTTTTTGCATGTACACAGTTTTCATAAAAAATGCAAATCAATAATTCTACAAACCATTTAATAATGTAATAATCAATTGAAAAACTTAATTAAATAATTCTCTATTTCTTTTGTGTCTGATTAATGTAATTTATACACCTCGAATACATTTAAACTTCACCTTTATTGTCTTGTTATATGCATCTGGATGATTAATTTAAAAAAAATAATAAAAACTCCGAATAAGGGACACCTTTATTTAAGGGGGGAAAGTTCTGGTCCCATAGGTGTCCCTTATTCGGAGCAAGGCCGTAACTATAAAATTGGGGGCCCCGGAGCAAACTAATGAGGCCCCTCGCACCCGGAGCAAATTAAAACTTTGCACCGGGCGCAGTTTTCTTTTTTCGCAGGCCGCTGTTTAAACGCACACAGTATGATAAGCCTAAAAAAATGAAAAATGGATTTTTATTTTTTTTCTTCGATTTTATAAGGAGAAAGATTTTCTAGAATTTTTTAGATGCTTTTTAAACTATTAAGGAGTCCACATTTTCTTCCTTTAGCTTCGGTGGGATCGGCAAACATTCTGGCGTGACATCACACATTCGGCTCGACAATCTGTTGTCTGCTCCAGAGCTACTTTTGCATGCGAAGTGTATGAAGTATATCGAAGGACACGCAAAAACATTTATTCTAGCACTTTGATTTTTTTTTATTACCAACTTTTGGTTAGGTGCTGGGCATTTTATAGGAAGTTAGACTAGAAACTAAAATCGATAGTTTTTTAACCGCCAGTTTGGGGCCCCGGGGCAGTGCCCCGGCGGTAGTTACGGCCCTGATTCGGAGGTTTCACTGTATTTTGATCCTTTGTGCTTGCTTTTTCACAGATTTCACTTTATAAATATTTAACCTCCTCTGTAAATGAAAGCAATCTATGAAAGAATCCTGTCTCAATCTGAAACAATCCATGGTCATAAATAAATTAATTCCTGAAAAAATTACCCACAAAGACGGAAAACCTGTCTAAAACGAAATTCTCTCATATTTTTTGAAATTTCGTCATAGAAATTAATAATGTTTTTGTATTCATGATGAAAAAATTAATTCCTCGTTCTAAAAGGGTTCAGATTCCCTTACCCCCCCCCCCCCCCAGCCTCGTCACTGAATGAGCCCCTCCAATAGTTTTGAAAACTTTACGCCTATGGAAGCGTCAATGAAAAGCAAACGTGCCCGTCTTCATATTCCGTCTGAATTTGTTCTGGACGATCAACAATATCAAGAGTAAAACGGTTATACAATTCTAGTTCTACATATTCGTTAGTGTACGTGACATGTATGAGTTTAAGATCTGAAAAACAGGAAAACAAAAAGTGTGTGTTAGCACTAAAACAACAGAAACAGTTTTTCTTCTGCCATAGGCGTAGCGTGACCAAAACTTTTGGGGGGGCACCAGCGAAGTAAAAACTGCGCCCCTTGGCAAATTTTCAATTTGGCGCCCCCCCCTCCCCCCTTAGCCCCAAAAAAGTAATAAAAAATCTTTTTCTTTTGGTAGGCGTCATAAAACTAACAAACGTAAATTAATTCTATTAAATAATTATTTAGCGTTTATTTTGGAACTTTAAAAGGTTTAATTTTAACTAAGAAATTCAGAACTAAAACACACAGAAATTTGCATTTTTTGTCAAAGAGTTCACAGTGTTTTAAAACAGGGAGGAAAACGATCAAGAGAGATAAAGAAATTCCCTGAAAATGATTGTCGGTCAAAAAATGGCTCGCAGAATAAATTTCGTACATGTGGTGACCGTCTCTTTAGCATGTCCTTCCAGTGGAACATGCTAGAGGTCTACATTTACAGGAATTTTCATGCACAGGCTCAGCACGGCCCGGCGTAGGTATTAAAAGTTTCATCCGAGCCCGGCCCGTTTATATTGTCATAGTTTAGGGCCAGGTCCTGCTCGTACAAAAAATCAGTGAAAAAACGTAAGTATTAATTGGATAATTTTGCAGTATACTTTAAATTACTATGTGTTCACAAAATACCCTGAAAATACTCAATAGCAGCATTAATAATTGCTTAGACATTTAAGACTTTTCAATATTCAAATAAAGATTCATAAAACTTGATGTAGGTTAGAATTTAAAAAAAAGTTGGTTAAAAAAAATCCTAACCTTTGAAACTATAAAAGAAGTAGATTTTGAAATACAAGGGTTGTCGAAAAACGAGTTTTCCACGGAATTAAAAAAGAAACAAAACATAACTACCCGGACTGGATCCTGTTGAAGTACTCGTTGCCCTTAGCGTGGTATTGCTCTAAATAGCGCGAAAAAGATTCTCATTGCAGGAAACCACCTCGAAACACCTGTTTATCTGGAAACTGTGCGCCAGGTGGGTGCCTAATCAACTTGCACCTTAACACAAAAACAAAACAAATGTGAGAAAGCAGCATTGATGTTTCTGTAGCGATATCACGATGAAGGAAATGAATACCTCAACAAGATTTTAACGGTTGATGAGACGTGAGTTGACAACTGTACCAAGTTCCTGCCTCCATTCCCTGGTGGCAGACTTTTATGACACTGGACTCAAAAACTTATCCCACGTTGTGAAAAACGTTTTAATTCCGTTGGTTCTAATGTGGATTTGTAGTTAAAACATAGCTGTATCTTTTGTAATAGTTCTTTTTGGGTAATTATATTTTGTTTCTTTCTAGTCACAAAAAAATTATTTTATGGATGACCCCCAAATTTTTCAGTAAATTATTATTCTGATCCAATTTAGCTACTTTCTGATACATTTCTGAATTCATTTCTTTTCAAAAACACATAAAATTGGCAGACTTTCTTATTTAGAATCTGTGTAATCGAATGGAATTTTCCATTTTTCGTAAAAGACAAAAAATCTTTGAGAAAATACTGCCAAAGTTGTCATTTTGAATCGAAATTCCAGACGCAATCGTACTAGGGAGAAGAAAAACTCGTCATAAAGTGATTAGAATAGGTTATAAATCAAAAAGTTATTTATTTATTTTAAAAAATGGAAAATGCTAATCGATTACAAATTATTTCAATTATCAGCCTGTTAATTTTATTCCTTTATAAAGAAAAATGAGTCAGAAAGTGTGCCAAATTTCATGTTGTTGAGCTGGGAATTTGAGAGTAACCTTAAGTTGTACTTACTAAGATTATATTAATATACGTTCATTATCGCTAATAACATTTTTACAGAACGTATTCCTTGCCTTGAGAAAAATTAAACCTAGTTTTGTCCCGTCTCGACTGTGCAAAAAAATGCAAGCCTGATCTTAGCCCGGTACAAGCCTGCTGAAAAAAATTAAGCCCTGATTCAGATGCCATGTAACTGTCCGATGCCGATATCTATGCTGGACACTTCGTACAATTCTTTATTGATATTGTCAAACTATCATCGGCTCGTGACGCACAATTATACATATTCTTGCGAAAGTCAGATTCATCGGCCCAGTAGAGATCTTTATATTGGGCCGGTAAGCCTGCTTAATTTTTTTTATCGATCCGGAACGGCAGGTTCGTTCATTTTTTTTGCTGGCCAGGTCCTTTACATTTGTTTAGAAGCCCGATTAATCTATTAATTTTTTTCAAAACATAATTGCTTGTCCCACTGCAAACAACTAGATCCAGTTTCGCTCTGACTCGACAATGCTGAAAAAAAAAAAAAAAAAAAAAAAAAAAAACCATGTAATTTATACATAAGACTCAGTTCAGCACGACTCAGCTTATGAAATTGAGTTTGTGATCAGATACGATATGATTGTCCGATTATATGATCTCTAATCTGGGTATATTATAATTTCTATAGTGACTTTATCAAACTAGTATCGGTTCGTAAAACACATTTATAATTTTTATTCTCGCGAAATTTCATAACCAATGGTCATGAAATGGTCCATATTTTATCTGTTTCGCTTAAATTTTTATGTAGAGCCGTTAATGAATGAATAAATGTGAAATGAATGAATAAATAAAATGAATAAAAAACTAGCCATTGGGGGCCACCGTAATACTTACCCATCATGAATATGTATAATATAATATATGAAAATAAAACATGTATGAAATATTTATAAAATGCATTGCAATTTCAAAACAAAATTTAATCGTATATTTAAATTTTTAATATACATAGTAATGCTCTATTAAATATAATGCGATACGTATACGTGCCGCAAAAAGACTTAAGAATCCTTGTTTATATGCGCCAGCAAAATTTTACTGTAAAATTTGCCTTATTTAATTGGAGCATTTTCCTGACTTAATAATGCACAAATTTCTGTTTTAAAAAATTGTTGACAAACATTAAAAATTTCGTAAAAGGCTCCCGTCGCGAAGGAGTTAATGAATTGCTGATGAACCAATTTCGACAAATTATATAAAACGCTAAGCTACTCAAAGTTGTACCGAACTGTGTAACCGAAACATCCTTATAACTCCAAAAATAATAATCATATTAACTAACAGTTTACTGCGTCGGATTAAGGGTCCCATTTTCAATTAAAATATATCTTTGAATTGAAATTGAAATACAGGGTCATCAAAAACCGAAGAATGTGGAAAATAGTATTACAAATATCTCGGCAACTAATAATCCGATCGACTTCATTCTTTATGCAAAATTTGTGCTATTTTATTGCCTTTTACATCCACTCATTAAAATACAAAATTTCGAAAAACTTCATATACCTTTCATCAGAACGAATTTTTCGAGAGTCCGAAAAAAATAGTTCCGAATAATCGAGGTACTGATATTAAATAGGCTTCATTCCATCCTTACATACTAAGAACATGCAAAGTTTCAAGTCTATATCTAAATTTGTTCGGGAGATAGAGCATTTACAAACACACAGACGGACGGCAATTTTTTTTCTGGAAATAAAAATGTTTTTCGGAATTTTTAAATAAAATATGTAAATCCGTCAACATTTTTTTTTCGATTTTCAAAACGATTGCAAGATTTACCCTATGCTACATATAATGGGTAAATAATACAAAAAAAAAAAAAAGTCAATTTTGATTTAAAAAAATAAATTTTAATTTAAAAATTTTAAATATTAATCATGTTTGAAGACGATATATTTTCTAAAAAATGTAATTCTCTTTAAATTTTTTAAAAAGTTTTAAATTTTACAGAAAAAAAATTAAATCATCTTTGTAATTTACAAAAATATTTATTTTTGAAAACATATCTTTTAAAAGAAAAAATAGTATTTTTCATATTCTTTGCTACAAGATTCATTGAAAATATGGACTGGAAATAACAAAAAAACCCTAGTAATAATAAGATGAATAATAACAATAAAAAATCCCGAAGACAGTTGAATATATTATTGAAAAACATGGTCAAAATTTTGAGGACTTTTTTAGTTTCAAATCTTCATTGTATTATATATACTAATGGAAATGAATTTGTAAATATATAAAGAAAATATATGTTGCCAAATGCAGAAAATAAAAAATTTAAACAGACATTTAAGCCGATTCTCGAAAATAAATATATTTTTTTTCCTTGCATAACAACAAAAAACTTCCTAACATATATTCTGACTAAATTTTAAACTTAAAAGCATGACAAATGCAATCCTGATTATTGAAAAGATTTATGATCAAATGTTTTTATTTCTATTTTCCATGAACGAATTAAATCTTAAGGCAGGTTACTGTCTCAAAAAGGTAATTTTTTTTTTTTTTTTTTTTTTTTTTTTTTTTGCCTCACTCTCACTATCACCGCCTGGAAATTCAGTTCGAAATGCCAAATTGACAACTCTTCTAAAAGTATTTCTGAGTTTATCGAAAAGTGAAAATACTATTCAGTTATAAAATTGAAAATAAGAGCACCTGTTCGGATAAAAAAAAATGTGTGAAAAAATGCAGTTTGGATCTGAGAGTTACATTGAAAAAAACAATTTCTTATAATTTTTAGCAATGATAAAAAATTTTAGTTTGTAGGTTTTTTTAAAATAAAATCAATAATAAAGTATTACCAGCTTAATAAAAGGTATTTTTGGGCTTCTTATAAAATAATAAGGTAATCATGAGTTGTATTTTATATTATTTCATATTTTTGCCTCATGCGCTAGTTATAAAATGATATTTTGTGCCTGTGGGAAACAGTGTTCTCGGATTTTACACCCTCCCCTACAAGAAAATCATAGAACAAAATTTCTTTAGATTCTCAAAACATTGACCTAATGCATTTTGAATGGTTAATACTGACATTGTAACATATAACAACACAAAAGTTTTTTTTTTTTTTTTTTTTTTTTTTTTAAATAAGCGAAATACATTTCATTTTGCAGTTTGCTCTGATAGATATAAATACACTCTTTATAACTGTTTAAAATTTTACATACTCTATCCAAACATTTCCTAACCGCACCTAAAGTAACTTTGGTACAATTTAATTTACTTAAAATGACAAATCATTGTGATCATACATCAAAAGAAATTCTAGTGATAAGACATCGCGAGATAAAAAATAATTAAATATAACCGTCGCTCTAAATAGGTTAATTATTTAATGTTAATTAAAATAAATACATAAGTTTGCATTGTGATTATTTTCAAGGGCCCTATCACTCATAAATTTTTCGCAAAATTTCAATTTAAAAAAAACTTTGCCTCACCCCCCCCCCCCCAAAAAAAAAAAAAATCTTTTAGAAATATTTTAATAGGACTATAAGTATTCCCTTGTAAATCAATTGTAACCCAAAAAGAAAAATGTAACAAATATGCTACAAGGAAATTACTCCTAGAAAAGGTGATACACATAAACTTGAATATTCTAATTTTTTGAACCATGCTATCAAGGTATTTTATTTCTTTGAATTATTCTAATATTTTTAAATAGTTAATTATTAATATATCAGATAAAAATAAATATTTATGTTATATTTATAAATGCTCTGAAGATAATTAGATACTTTTAATATATTTTTTCCTGGACGCAGTATGCAAATTGGCGCGTTAGCAACATCAAACTCACACTGTAAAAAATTTTGGTCTCGAATCACGGTGGTTATACCGTCAACTTTGTGACACTTCCTTTTACCGTAATTTTACTGGACGGTATATATACAGTAAAATATTTAAAGTACATGTACCGTAATTTAACTGAACATAAATTTAAATATTTTTTAGTATATGTACCGTAAAATGTTTAAAGTATATGTACCGTAATTTAACTGGACGGTATATGCACCGTAAAATATTTAATGTATATGTACCGTAAAAAAATATTCTTACAGCATATATACCGTACATAAAATTTACAGCATAAATACCGTAAATTAAATGTAAGGTATATATACCGTAAAAATATTTATACACCATATATACCGTATTTTAAATATACAGTATATATACCGTAAATTAGATAAATGGTATGTGTACCGTAAATTAAACATACGGTATATGTACCGTTAATTAAGTATATGGTATATATACCGCAAAAATTATTTATGCTGTATATATACCGTAAATTAAATGTATGTTATATGTACCGTAAAGGCATTTGTAATTGGTATATATGCCGTAAATTAAATATACAGGGTGGTCATAAAAAAAACGTTACCGATATATGGAGCTCTAGCGGCCAGTCCGCTCAACCGATCGAGGTGAAATTTCAGGTATAGCTATTCAGAGGTATGAGCTCGAGATTCTGTGAAAGGCAACAAAATGGCGCTCACGGTTACGGTTATAGTTACAGAAACTCGAAAATTTCCAATGGCAACACCCATTTTTTTTATCGCAAAATGCTCAGCGCATGCGAAAACCCTAAAGAGCGTTGGAAGCGTACGTGTATCGCAAGAAACGGACACGTTATGCACGCACAAAAAACTGTTCTGCGAATCCTCTCCCCCATAGAAAAAACTCGATTGAGGCGCAAGGAGGAAATTTGCATATGACACAGAGTCAGTACACTAATCTCTGATTACAATACAGATCGGAGAAATTAAAACTTTTATTTTGATTACACATTTTCCACATGGGTGCCATCTCCATTAATTGCCTGTGATGACACCCATGTGGAAAATGTGTAATCAAAATAAAAGTTTTAGTTTCTCCGATCTGTATTGTAATCAGAGATTAGTTTACTGACTCTGTGTCATATGAAAATTTCCTCCTTGCACCCCAATCGAGTTTTTTTTTATGGGGGGGGGATTCGCAGAACGGTTTTTTGTGCGTGCATAATATGTCCGTTTCTTGCGATACACGTACGGTTCCAACGCTCTTTAGTATTTTCGCATGCGCTGAGCATTTTGCGATGAAAACAAATGGGTGTTGCCATTGGAAATTTTCGAGTTTCGTAACTATAACCGTAACCGTGAGCGCCATTTTGTTGTCGTTCACAGAATCTCGAGCTCATACCTCTGAATAGCTATATCTGAAATTTCATTTCGATCGGTTGAGCGGACTGGCCGCTAGAGCTCCGTATATCGGCAAAGTTTTTTTATGACCACCCTGTATGTTATATATAACGTAAAAATACAGATTGGCCCAAAAAACCTCCCACTTTTGACAGGATAAAAACCAAAAAGGATTGCAGAGAGAAACTTGTTTGTTCAAAAATATGCAATAAGTATGACAAAAGTTTAAAAAGGCTATCTCTTTCAAATTATATCTGGTAAGTATTCTCCATTGGAAATAATACACAGTTCAAGAAGATGTATGAAATCTACCCCCACTGATGTAACTCTTGTGGAATACCTGCTTATGATAGCACCTGCTTATGTAGATCTTATGTCTGAAGAGCAATTCAAGCAGAGGGCGTAGCTTTGACAAGATATATGTCTTGTGATAAGAGATTGCATCTGTTGTCTTGAAATGTATATTGCTTACAATGACCAACACTTACCAAACACCATATCTAAAACATAATCATTTTTAGATTCTTGTCATACCTATTGTATATTTTAAAACAAACAAGTTTCTATCCCTAATCTTTTTTGTTTTATATTATCCTGTCAAATGTGGGAAATTCTTATGGATAATTCTGTAATCAGAATCAGTGAATATACAGGAAGAGCCCAAAGGCTTACCTTTATAAAACTTACTATGTGGAAAAATATTATTCGATATACGTGTGGATACATTTAAAAATTTTTACAAAATTTTAAAAATCCACTTGGAGGTTGTCAATTTGCATAAAGATACGTCTACTCATAATCGAAAATATCTTGTAATAAAATTCAATTACACTCTAACATCTGTAAAGTATATACTAAAATCTTTTTTTTTTTCATAAATTTTCTGTATTTGTCTCGATAGATGTTTATTTGTTATAATGTGCAGTTGTTGAAGTAAAAAAAATAGATAAAAAAATGTTTTGTGATCTAAAATGCAATTAAAAACAATGAAGAGCACATTTATTTATCTGCCAACTTCTGCAATTATTTATACTTATCTTATATCACTATTTTAAAACTGTTATTTTTGTCATATTCCATGTTTGAAAGTACAGCGAAAATTGTTATTTTAAAGTAGCAGTATAAAAAGGATATAGAAGTTAAGGATATAAAGTATGTCGCAGTTATGCAATTAGAGGATTAAAATTAATAAACAAACATATGTTATAACAAAAGATCTTATATTAGTATCTGGCGGTAAGAAAAAAATGCTAAAAACGATATTACTCCGCTGTGATCAATAATTTCGCAACTAACAGTAACACATTTATGTGTTTGTCTATTTATGAAAGGATACCTAAAGTAAATTTCTTTGCACTGGAAATTCAGATTAAAATTTTATCATAAATCTCCCAAATGAATTTTTCGAATCCATCTATATGTTTTGATATAAATATGATTTTATACGTTTAAAAAGATTTATGTTGTAAAAATATTACATAATTATTTTCCAAATAAGATTGACATTGAATTCAATTTGTAGCAATTTTTATAAAGGAAACTTACAGCATAAGAACAAATTTTGTTTTTGTATACAGTGAAATTTTAATTTGCTTCAAAATTATTATTATTTTAAAAAAATAATGTTGTTTTCATAATAGAAGCAGCTTTAATAATCAAAGAATGGCAGTATAATATGCAATAATTTTAATTACTCAATGATAAAATAACATTCACATACGTGCATTAAATCATAAACTGATTTTCTTAAAATTACACTGCAAAAAATCTATCTTCAGTCTTACGTAATCCATTAGAAATTACATCGCACAAAGTTACATGATTAAATTAAAGAAATAAATATTAAAACATTCTTATGTTTAACTTAATATTTCAATGCCTGCATATTATATGAATTTAATACTAAAAGAGCAATAAAAAATTTATGAAACATGCATAAAGATTTCAAATAGTAAGTAATTTTACATAAGACAGAAAATGCCTCGTTAAATTAAAAAAAGCAAAAACTAATGTAAACAGTATGTATGCTGAAAATAGTGTTCATAATATTTATCGAATAAATAAATACAACTTTTTAAAAGCCACGATTTCCAAATGTTATTTTTTATTGTCTATAATATTTTTTGAATTTCTGTTGTTTACTTCTTACTTAGGCATGAGAATTTTCCGCGTTTTCCCCCATCAGTATAATCTTAGAGAAAATGTTATTTTACTCAATCGAAAAATGCTGCGATTTAACAGAACAATATTTTCTCTAATATTATACTGGTATGAAAAAACGCGGAACACTCTCATCCCTATTACTTCATCTTATTTCTTCTTTTTATTTCAAAATTATTCAAGAATGTATTAAAAAGTTGATTTTGAGAATAGTGTTAAAATTCATCAATGCACACTAGTAAAATTAAATTTTTTATTACACCAATAAAAATCGTAAACAAATAAAAGATGCAAATTCAATCTATGTGTATACATATTTTACAATGGTTTTGTATTATATAAAATTATTTTATAATCAAAAACAAAAGATAAAGAACTTTTAAAGTGGAGAAAATTCATAACATGAGGATACAAAAACAAACTAATGCAATTAGAAACTATAATTCTAACTATGTTGTTACAATCTATGTAACAATAAAATAAAACAACAAAATGCACAATTGGAAATATTAATTTTACATCACGTGATACAAGTTTCCAACTGAATACACACACTGTATCAATGTCATAAAAAATCAAAACGAAAATAGCATAGCGGAGCATCTATGGGGAAAAAACGAATGCAAATTTAAATTATCTGTAGTTTTATTTTATAATAGATGTATGTCACATGAAGTTTTTTCATATTCAAAATAAAAAAGTGAAACAAATTTCAAGAAAATAGAACTTATAATACAGTTATTGACTTCAAACTAACCGAAATAGAAACTGTAGGAAATAGAATCTAAACCTTATTTAATATCCATGCATATTATATATATATATATATATATATTTTAATTTAAAACTAATACACAAAAAAAAAACTTTTGCAGTACACAGTTACTGACTATAAAGTAATGCAGATTCAAACTCTATTTTTAGCTTTATTAACTTCAACAAATAAAAACATGTTCAATCTTGTTTGACATTCATGCATATCGCATAAAATTTCAGAATAAGAGCAATGATACAAAATATTTGTGATTAATTCTACACAAAATACATACAAAATTACATCAAGAACGATAAGTGCTGCAGTTTTAAAATTAGATTCCATATAATATATGTGTGAGTTTTTGGAAATTAGCGAACATGAACAGTTAGCTATTTTAATATTTTTAACAAAAAAGTTTACAAATTATTTGTTTAATATATAGACATTGTTTATTCAAATTAGCCCATTATTTTGAAAAATTAATTAAAAAAGACATTTATTTTAAAATTTTATATCTCTGAGTATCACTGCCTGACATGTAACAATTATACTTTTATATACAAAAATTATTTTTTCTTACTAATATACTTTTACATTCATTGTCTCTAACTTCTGTCTTTTAAAATGAAAACATGAAGTACTATTTATATGTTTCAATCAACTTTTTTTCAGTCCCATTCCATTCTTTTTTCAAAAAAGTTTGTCATTCAATTCAAAAATATTTCAAAGCATTCCCTCACTCATTATTAATTCATGTTTCAGCTAGATGTAAATAATTAACAAGTAGAAATACTACATATGTATTCAGTACTTGTTTTAACCTAATTGTAAAATACTTCTAAACTATCTTGAAGATATTCTGCAGTATATAATAAAGAATTTAATAAGCATAAATGTTTAATAAATGAAAATATTCAGATATCCCCATTCTCTCATTCAAATTTGTAAAGTTAATTTACACATTAATAATATATCAATATGCAATTAATTTTTCCTAAAGAGATAACTTAAAAGTATATACTGTCTTAAACATCTTCTCTATGATTAAAAGTGTTTTGAACTAATAATGTTAAATTTATCATTCTCCCATTTTATCGCTCATTTCTCCCATACAAAATCTATGGAATATATATATATATTTTAGCATTAGGTGTGACGTCTGTTTTTTCTCTATTAAGCAGCTACTTAACATATTGCTGCAAAAAATCAGAAATTTCTGACATGATTATTTATTTCTTATGTCACTAATGTAAAAATCGCTAATTTTTGTATAAACCTCCATGTACAGTAAAATAAGTTTAAAAAAGGCACCAAATTGAATGTTAATATACAAATACAAAGCACAAACCAAATACAACCTGCAAATTGTTACAATCCATATTATCATATTCAAATATTCAAAATGAAATTGTATGGAATGCAGTTTTAAAAATATGGTAAAAACAATAATGCTGTTATATAAAATAAACATATAATTATATATATAAATTTTATAAAATGAAAATTAATGTAAATGAAGTGGTACAGAACGGGTAAATTTTTATGTTAAATTTAAAGTCATTGCATACAATTTTAGTTGTGAAAAGAATCTTTGAGGGAAAAAAAGCCAATTAGCAAGAGTTTTGTTTTTAACAGTAACATACTACGGTATAATCTCAAAAATCCGGAATTCCTAAACCCAGCATCAAAATTGTAATTTCTCTCTTTTAATAATGCCAGCAAGATTGAGGAAATCAAATACTGGGGAGCTCAAAGATTAAGGAAGAGAAAAACAAAAAAAGGTTTTGAAAATTATTTGAAAAATCAAACTTGGTTACAGTTAAAAGCTGATTTAGAAACAAATACGTTTTACTGAAACATATATTCATAATCTGTATTTAATATAAGGAACTCCAGTTGCAAAATAATATAAAAGTAAAAAAAACCTACTATGATTTTTCAGAAATTAAAGGAGAAATGACTGCACTGTTTTTCGAATTTTTTTTAGCATAAACTTCAAATAAAGTAAATTATTTTTTTCCCTTTCTCTCCCTTAATTATTTCTTCATTATAAATTAAATTGTGACTAAAAGTGCCATTAAAAATTTCGCTAGCAGTTGTAATCATTCTTCATAAATTTAGCTTTATATTGGTCCTAATGAAACTGGATTTTCGAAATTAAATTGCAAAAAATTTTCACTAATAAACAAAATCAAAATGTTGAAGCAAAAGTTTTAAGAAAACACAGTATTGTACAAATACAAGATTAAAACGGAGAATACTGAGATTTTTAATTAAAAAGTAAACGTCTGATAAGGACTTTATAATCATGTAAAACAAAAAATAAATTAATAAACGCTACGAACCAAACTCATATCGGAAATAACAATATTATAAATTTACCAATGATTTTTTTTGCATCGAATTCTTATTAGAAATTAAACTGAAAATAGCACATCGATTATATAAAGCAGCTGATGTTAAGTAAAATCTATGGTTACAAATATATTAACTTTAAAATAAAAAATCTAAAAAATTTAAAAAATGAAGGACAACAGAATTTAATCAACCACCCTCTCTACCACCTCTCCAACAATTTACTTCTATAAACATTATCTTGCAGGTGTTCTACATAAGATTACTCATAAAGGAAATATAATTTGTTCTTATAATTCTCAGTAGCATGACTATAAGAGATTAATTTGAAATACTCAGAAAAAATGCATTAGAACAAAAAATATTTTATATCACGGCTAGATAAATCTGATAATTTCTACATGTTCTTTCAGCATGCTATGAAAATAATTAGATGATCAAACTGAAAAGGCACATACATAAAAGCTTGCTTCTTAAATTTATGTTGCTGCTTACTCTTTAAAGCTCAGAAAATTAAAATGTCTTTATATAGATTGTCCTAACCTATAAATGTTATACAGAAAACAATTATGAGTTACGATCATCAGTGAAGAATAATATTTCTTGAAATCTTTGAGCGAACACCACAAGTTTAGGATGGGTAGACATATATTTTCCACCTTTCTTTCACTGTACTTTTGATCCACTATGAGGATTTATTCCAAATACACATCTAAAAATTGAATATAAAAAGATACTCAATAAAGTGTACAAAAAAAAAATACTCAATAAAAAAATATTATCAGAGAGAATCCTTAAAAAAATCTATTTGTCATCAGGAAAGATGAAATTATACATTTTTTAAAACCTGTATTTAAGAAACCTGAACTCAAAAAACACATTTTCCCTTTAAAATTAAGAACTTGGTTAAAAAAAAAAAATACGACAAAATTTCTAAAACTTTTTCGAAAAAATTTCTGCATGCCTCGAAAAAATCTATTACATTTACTTAGCATAAATGAGTTTATAAATGTCTCTTCATATTAGCAAAAAATAAAAATATAACTTACAAAGCAATGTTTCTTTCTAATTAGTAAATTATTTTGTGTCATTTTATAAGGTTGCCGGTTTTTAAACATAAAAAAAGACCTTTTTTTGTTTGCCTGTTTTAACTACTTACAAAAAGCCAGATTTTTTTAAAAGTTGGTTTACTAATTAATGCGGCTAAATCGAACTAAATCTAAATCAATTAACTTTAAATACCCTCATAAATATTTTCTAATAAAAAAATTTTAAATTTCTATTAAATTTTGTCAAATAAATAAGTCTTTATAACTGACAGAAGGCAACTCTGGAGGCATTTTGTCTAGCAAAAAAATAATATTGAAAAGAATATACAGTCGGCTCTCGTTAATTCGAAATCGGATAATTTGAATCTTCACTTAATTTGAACTACACATGAAGTCCCAAAGTTTTCAGTGGCAGAATAACGTTAAAAACTTTCATTAATTCGAATTCATTTTTTCTTGACTTCGTTTAATTCGAACTAGCGATAATTCCGTTTTTTTATTTTACTTTTCTCTCGCAAGGATTTCTGATCATTTGAATAAATTTCCATCGATTTTTGCGAAAATCGTTCCGAACGACTATACATATTATCCAATGCATTTGATATCCACTTTCTTAGTGCTCCGTCTGTCCATCAATTACACCTCAAATTTTTCTTCCATTGTGCTTGTTTCAAATCATTTAATTAGTTTATGTATTTATACATTCTAATTTATTATTAAGTCATATCCTAATGATAAGAGACGAAATATATTTTAAAAACACTATAACATTAATTTCTTGTAACAGTACCATATTAAGCATGTTTTTATTTCATATTTTCCATAATTCAAACTTTGGATAATTCAAACATTTCTTGTGGTCCCGACAAGTTCGAATTCACGAGAGTCAACTTAATTTATATTCCAAACTACGGTGTTTAAAAATTCTATAACACATAACTTTACACATCCTATACATTTTATAGATTATATTTAATTAAGCAATGCAAAGTGTAGCACATCAAAATGTAAATTTAAAAAGCTTGTTGCTATGCATATCCATGCATATTCTATTTATAATTACGGTGATCTTACGGGTCAAGAAAAACCTGTAAAAAAAGGAAAAGTTAAGAAACTCAAAATTTAAGCAAAAAAGCCTAAGAAATGTTTAAATATTTGAAGCGGTCATAGAAATTTTTAAATACGAATATCCATCAAATTCCTGATTATCACTGTAAGTGAAGAAATTTTGAACTGATTATTCATCCAATCTAAAATTTTTATATAAAATTTATCTAAACTATATAACATTAGCATACAATGTAAAATAATTAATAATCTGGAATTAATGCAAGTTTGTACATTTTTAGTGTTCATTTAGATTAAAAATGTTCTTACGACGTGTTTTGCAACAATATAGAAGCCACATTTTTATCTTGAAAAGTCAGGCATATTTTGGGGAAAAGGTCATGATAAACCTGGAAATTCTAGGGAAGTTTTTCACCAAAATTGTGTAGGAACCCAGACAATATTGCTTTTAATAGTAAGAAATGATGTTTTTACTATATGACTACATATGATTTTAAATGTTTATAAGAAATAAAATAAAACTTTTGTATATTAATAGCTGTTAAAATTAGTTAAATAATAAAACTTGCAATTAAGTAATCATTGTTTTTGTTGCTTTTATAAAGCACTACAATTCCTTTAAACAATTGGGGAGGGGGGAAGGTCAGTGTAAACCGAATAAAGCAATTGTAATGACCCTTATGAAATTCAGCTGATATGTTTGCAATTCTGACCTCAAATCACTAAAAACTCAATTTAGATTTATTCTAGCATTAATGTCTTGATTTTTGAGAAATTGGCTGTTATTAAATTCAATCAATTAAACATGAAGATAAACTAAGAAAAAACACTTTAAAATACTTAGTTTATAATTACAACACTTCATTTCATAAAAGCCATTTATGACCAAAAACGGTCAATTTTGTCCATAAAAATCGGTTTAAAAAAAAAAAAACGCTAGAACTGCTTTTTTTATTGTTAGTGGCAACTCTGGTTCTACTAGTGTTTTTTCACGATTAATGCAGAAATATTTAGTATGTAATATATATATATATATATACAGGGTGTTTCTAAATTCATGGTACAAACTTTAAGAGGTGATAGTACACATCAAGACAAACAATATTAAAAGGAAAACTAAGGGTGCCAAACGTCTTCCGAAGGAGATAGGCGCCAATAAAGTTTAGGGTCCAAAAATTCAAATGATTATAAAAAACAGAAAAATTGGTCGATTCGTTTGCGGTTTTCATTTAAGCTATTCTTTATGTTAGTATTGTCTTGAAAATAAATTATAAAGATAAATTTCAAAAAATTCTGATAGAGGCCGCTTTAGACTTTGGAGTAACGAACAACTATTTTTTACTATTATTTTTTGCATCTCATAAACTTTTTTAGAAGCTTAGACATAAACTTAAATTTTGCGACGAAAATCTGAATTGTTAGGAGTGGTTGAGTAAAGCAAAGTGAACTGTGTTCAGTGGGGATGGGGAGGTTCGAATTTCAAATGATTATAAAAAACGAAAAAATTAGTGGGTTTTTTCTAAAATGATTCTTTATGTCAATATTTCCTTGAAAATAAATTTTAAATATTCTTTTCAAAAAATTCCGTCAGAGGGCGCCTTGAACTTTAGAGAAACCAACAACTATTTTTAACCGTTATTTTTTGTATCTAATTGAATTCTTGTAAAAGTTCAAACTTAAATTTTGAGCTCAAAATCTGCATCGTTGTAAGTAATTAAGTAGCGGAAAATTGAATTGTGTTCGAGGGGTGGGGAGGGTAACTTTTCAACTCCTGAACACAGTTCAGTTTGCGCTTCTTAACCCCTCCCATCGATTTAGAATTTGAGCTCAAAATTTAAGTCCAAGCATTTGCAAGCATTTAATTAGATACAAAAAATAACGGTTAAAAATAATTGTTGGGTACTCTAAAGTTTAAGGCGCCCTCTGACGGAATTTTTTGAAGTTTATCTTTAAAATTTATTTTCAAGGAAATATTGACATGAAGAATAGTTTTAGCAAAAACCAACCAATTTTTCCGGTTTTTTTTTTTTTTTTTTTTTTTTTTTTTTTTTTTTTTTTTTTTTATAATCCTTTGAAATTTGAACCTCCCCACCCCCATTAAACACAGTTCATTTTGCGCTACTTAACCACTCCCAATGATTCAGATTTTCATTTCAAAATTTAAGTTTATGTCTAAGCTTCGAAAAAAAAAAATATGAGATGCAAAAAATAACGGTAAAAAATAGTTGTTCGTTACTCCAAAGTCTAAAGCGCTTTCTATTGGCATTTTTTGAAATTTATCTTTATAATTTATTTTCAAGACAATACTGACATAAAGAATAGTTTTAGTGAAAACCGCAAACGAATCGACCAATTCTTCTGTTTTTTATAATTATTTGAATATTTGGATCCTAAACTTATCTCCTTCGGCGCTTATCTCCTTCGGAAGACGTTTGGAACCCTTAGTTTCCTATTTAATATAGTTTGTCTTGATGTGTACTATCGCCACTTAAAGTTTGTACCATGAATTAAAAAACACCCTGTATATATATATATATATTTATTTATTTACCATTGTGAAATATTTGAATGCGTCAGCATTATGATAATAATTGGCCAGACAGGACTTTGTAAATACTTACCTTTGCATAAATTCCAATGTTATTTTTAATTCATCAGGATATCTGATGTTAAATAAAAAAAAACTGCAAATAAATTAGTTAAAGCCCCAGTTCTTGATAACTTCGAATTTACGATCGTTTTGTCAATTATCAACATATAAGTATCAGCAGTCAGCTGACCAGTGCCTGAAAAACAAAGGAGTTTGGTGATAATAATGCGTAAATAAGGATTATAATAACTAAAAGAAATATGAAAATTAGTTATACCTTTACATAATAAACTTAAAAGTAGCCAGATATATATGGAACTCTCAAAATATTGAATGCCAGCATTAACATCCGGTATTATTTAAAAATCCGTTCCTCTTTTAATTATTTCATTTATATAAGCTCAAAAATAAAACGATAAAAATAAAAACCTTTATTTAAAACTCTATAAGCTCTTTCTATGCAAGTATTTTTGTAACGATCGATTCTTTTTCTCTTTTTTTTTTTTTTTTTTTTTTTTTTTTTTATGAAATAGTTTTTAGCTGTTGTCAGAAATTCACTCTTTTTTTAATTCCAATTTCATAAATTTATTATTGATTAAGTAAAATAAGAAAACAACGTACTGACTACTTATTATTTTACTTCGAGGCGTCTGATTTATTTGATTATTGTGCTTATTTTATATAAAAATGTGAATAATTTGATTAGATGAAGGAAATTACGTCATTGAAAATTATATAAGATTTAAATATTATTTTAAAATAAATTTTTTTATGCAAGATATAAGCTTGATTTTTAAACTTACTGTACTTAATGATTTGCAAGTCTTAGCTTAAGAAAAGTTATTTAAAGCTTTTTTTTTGTTGTTGTTGTTTATTCATAAGAGAAAATAACTATAGAAGCTTTCTGAATTATTATTTCAACAATTTTATGTAATTTTAAACATTTACAAAATTAAAGGTTTTAATGAATGATTTAAAGAAAATCACTTGATTAATAGTCATGGTTTAATCACTGACTTAACCCATTTGATTAAAATCATTGACACGCTAGGTGATCATCAAGCTGATTTATAATCATAATATGAATAATTTTCACACAAAATTAAATTTCAATATATATTCATAATATCGTATGTTACATAAATTAAAATCTTAGTTATAAAACAAATTTTATGTTTTGAAAACACAATATTCAACAAAAATTGTCAATGATCAAATTTTGCCCTGATTTATAGATTTTGAAATCAATACCAACACAACTCTAAAAACTTTATAAATATTTATTAGTACCGTTACTGTTACTCGTAGTTCTTCAAAATTATAACCTTAAACAAAGCTACATACTGAATCATCCATTTTTAATAAAGAGCTTGGTTAAAATAAATAAATAAAAAACCCAGGTGACAGATAATTCAGAAGTGAAAAAAATCTCAATCTTGGCGTTCAAAGACTCATGCATTCCAAAACAAAAGAGCCACGCAGTACGTATTTTTTTTTTTATTATTATTCAGAGCTTCATAACATGAGCGTTTACGCTACTAGACTCAATTATCCCAATTAGTCCTTGTTTTATTTATTACTGCAATCTGACGTATATGCTTAATCCTATATTTAATTAAACCTGCCGTTATTGTTTTAATATAATGCAATCATCATTTTGCAGCATCAACAATTGCATCTTTCTGTTTAGGTGTTAAATTTTCAATTGAATGAAGTTTATTTTCAAAGAGATTTTGAAAGGACTGTTCTTCTGATAGGAGTAAAATGTGTAATTCTTCTGTAATTTTTTGAACTGCCACTGATGGAACAAGGCATTTTGTTTCTAACAAAAGTGTGAATAACGCAATCTCTTTTGTCGTATTCATTTTCAAAGTCAAATTATCTTGATCATCATTTTCATTTTCTACATAATTGTTAATTTCCGAACTTACATTTTGAAAACTATTATCAATATCAGTATTTTTTTTCTAATTTTTCTGACAGAAATGCAGAAGCAATAGATTTTGAATCATAGTTTTTATGACACCGTGAAACATGGGATTTAAAAGAAGATACATTTTTAAAAGATTGGAAACAAGATTTAAAGCAACATCTAACAGTGTGATTGTTTCTAATATGTTCTTTTAAATGAGATATTAAGAGGAGCGTAGAAATGTTTTCTTACACAGTGGTTTATTGCATTTCAAATTTAATAGGTCTTTATCTCTAATTACCTGATGCCTCAAATATGAGTGGTATCGTGACATATGCTGCCGAAATGCATAGTAATGTGAAATTTGCTTGACATTTGCGTACACCACATGGAAATTTAAAATTATGTATATTCCGATGAATACGCATATGCATCACATATTTATTTTGAAAATGTGTTTGAAATTTGCAATTCGTGCAATAAAACATTTTTAAATTAAAGGTATGCAAAAAATTTAAACAATTATATTCTTGATTATTCTAAAGTGCTGCGCATGCAAAATGAAATTATGTTAAGTGACTTTTCTCAAAATGTGTCGATGATTGAAGAAATTCCTGAGAGATACTTATTCAATTTTACATTATTTTCTTTCTTCATGCATTAGCTGTTTTATATATGAATCACCTACAAAAATATTTTCAAAAATTAGAAAATTACAAATTTTTATTCTTTCTACGCTTGAAAAAGTTCAGAATATAAACTCTCAGTTTTCACCTCTCTCCCAAATATTAAGTTTCCGTTTTTCCTATTTTGCGCTTTGTACCTAAACTAAATTTTAATAAGCTATATAGAATATTTGTGAATTTACATATGAAATACAGCGCTGCACAAAATAATTGAAGTACCTTTCCGGCTATCTACGGCATTTACTAAATCTGGTTTTTCATATACGTTTTACGCTTTCTAAAATGATTACTTGGGTATTTTATTTACCTTATTAAACTGTAAAGCATTTTGAAAGTATTGCATAATCTATACTCGATGCGTGATGTTTCTTTTTTCTCTACCATCTTGATTTTTTTTTCAGACGCATTGTAATGAACCTATGCAGTTTCAGGATAATTAGAAAATGATAGCCTGTTTGTCAGAACAGCCTTATTTCATCCAGTTTATTCAAATATGTCCAAGTTAGTGAATATTTACGCATACTTATAGGTTAAAAAATATTAGCAAGAATTTAAAATCTTTGTAAATGTTTATAAGAAAACTGTTATTGATAGGTATCATTACCGCGAATGAGTGGCCAAGGTTAGTGAGAATGGTAAGTTCCGATGTATTTACCGCTGATCAAATAATTTTGTTTCCTACAAATTTTTTTATTTAATAAAAAGTATCTCGTTTCTAATCACTACATATTTCACTTAATTTATTAAGTAAAGTTTATGTTTTGTAAAAATACTTATAAATTCTTAAAGTCGGTACTTCATTTCATTTGCAGATGAGGCAGATTCTTAATGTTTCCCCAACAATACATAGAGGAGGTAGGATGCAGAATGATTGTAATTTACTTTGGAAACAAAACACATAATATGATGAAAACCACTGTCATCAGGTTTCATCAATAGGTTTATTTATTTATTATTTCAGAGAGTCTAGTTTTTACCTACAGATTTCTATACATGTCACGTATAAAATTTGATTGAGGCGAAAAAAACTTTTATAGCTATTGAAATAGCACTTTCAGAAATATCACGTATAAACGATCATTTATCCAGTTTTTTCTGCGGCCATGTACACGATTTTATTTATATTCTAGAAATAGCTTTTACTGTATTAAGTAAAATTCAACTTAAAATTTCCAAACTTACTTAAAAATCATATTTAAGTAAGTCATGCTCATATTTATAAATGCTTAAAAAATCTTTTATCTAGCCCTGTATATGTTAGTTAGCATTTGTAAATGCTCATAATATATTTTTAAAAAATTGTTAAACTTAAAATTGCATATCATAGCTGAAAGAACGCTTCTAACAATTAGGATTAATATTAACATATTAAAATTACAGAATAATCCAGATATATATACGATAATTAAGGCATAGACGGACAGACAAACGAAATCAAAAAACAATTTCTTTAATATTGAAAAAAATGTTAAATATATAATTTCCAAATAGCTTAATTCTTTATAGGTTCATATGCAATAAGCCTAAAAATTTCAGGCTGATTGAGAAAGAAATTATTTTCCAAATAGCCTAAAATCTAGTTAATCGTTTTACAATAAACCTGAAAAATAACCAGCTGAGTGGAAAAGCGAAAAAACTTTTCTAATTAGTCGGGCTCTTTCCAAGGAACCGGATTTTTCAATTCTCCTACGACATAAATATATACACATACATGCAGAAAAATACTAGCGATAGTGTCTGCATCTTCTTTATCTTTTGAAATTTAAACAGGACAAATAATTATGTTGTAAAGATGCCCCCTCATTTTTTATTGTAAATGTTTATATGCTACCACTTTTTCAAGCATAGCTGAAATGCTTTATATGCATGAATATACAGTAGCTTCCCTCATAACCAGACTCCGTTTAACCAGTTCTCAACAGCTGGGAAAATATTTAAAAAAAATGTATTCCAGAAGTCTGGTGTCACAAAACGGAGAAAGAGATGATCAGTGTAAATAACAAACTATTTAGATGTAAAAAAAATTAACCAAAAATGCAAATTTTGAGTGCACTAAAAATGATAACGATATCAAAAATTCCCCCCCCCCCTCCCTCTAGAGATATCAAACGATATCAAATACTAGATCCTCCCCCCCCCCCCAAACTGATAACATTATACATGTACAGCCCCTATTTTTGAAGGAAACGCGTAAATTGTTTTAAACTTGTTAAATTGGATATTGGTTATTTCAATATTATTCCCTTTTTTTTTCGGGGGAGCGGGGGGGGGGGGGGGAGTTATAAGGCTTTTTGCTCAATCAGCTAAATCTCAGTCTCACTTAGGCCGGTTAGGTGGGAGGCTACTGTACATATAATAATAATAATAAATAAAAAAAAGCGTTAATATACTACTGTATTTCGTAACTAAGTCATGCTTAAGCCAATATCTTTATTTGTAGGTAATATTTTTGTTTACTAAATATCCATTGCAGTCATTATTGTTATGAATTTCAAATTCCAATATTATAACTAATGAAATTTTGTAAATGACTTTTAGTATATAAATTAAAATATTTCTATTGATATTAAAAGAGAAAACTGCAATTTATTAATTTTTGCAAGAAAATAAAAATAATATAAATAAGTTTTATAAAACCAGATTAAGCTTGCTTAAAAAAATTTTAATGCAAAATAGTGGAACTGATAAATGTTATTTTCTGTTTTTGAGTAGATTTGATTAAGATTCTTAATAATAACCTAAATTATGAAAAATCAAGGAAAAAAATATAGAAAAGAAATAAAAGCTTTCAGTTGGTTATTATTTACGGAATCAAAAACTAAGAAGCGGATCACCAGCATATTTATCCTAGTTTTAAAATAACATATCGATACAAAAACTGATACTTTTAATTAAATGTATAATTTCTCTAGTTGCAGCCTAAAATAATAGGAGAGAGTGTGGTGGTGTGGGACACTTTCTACAAAAGTAAGAAAATCCACTTTGTTTGACACAAAACAAAAAATTCAATTTATAGAGTGCCAGGTGAAACGCTTTTTAATTTCCTTAAGCAATTCAGAAACATACATATGTAAAAGCTATTTTAAAATTAAAGAAATTGTAAGTTTTAAAATGTGTTCCATACCTCCCCCCCCCCCCCCCCAAGGAGGTATTGGGACAGTAATAAAATGAAGTTATAAAGGCACAAATTGTCCAGTGTTGGTTAAATATGCTATCAAACAAAGACTAACCACTCATTTCCCAGTCATGATTAGCTTCATGACTGGAATGAAAATTGAGGATTGTCAATCATAGACGACATTGAAAATTCATAAATTCAATTCATTTACATTTTGAAAGTTAATAAATATATTATTAATGTTCTAATTAATATATTATCCTCTAACATACTTGCATGTTAGCAATTTATATTCATCTTATTTTAAAAAAATAATTGAACATGTTCCATTCTTCCCTTTATTGTCATGTCCCATTTCTCCGCCCTTATTTGTTTTGTGTTAAATTACTTTTAAAAACAACAAGTTGGAAATTGCACATGAAGCGCAGCAAATGAGGTGCATTCGTACTGCAAGTAAATCTAAATATATTCAGATCTTGCTGTTATAGGTTACAGGACTTCGGATATAGTATAATAGTCGAAATCTTTCGTGTGTTCCTGTATATACTATCTGGTTTCTATTATATAAGAAGTAGCTTGTATTAAACCGCAACAACGCATATTAACTTGATAAAATATGAAATAATTTAATATAATTAAAACACTCCCCAAACAATATTTCCCCGTAAACCACAAAGCAGTGGAATACTTTTGAGTAGCCCTGTAAATTAATAATAAACAACCTTTGTATCATAGATTATATAGGATGCATATTTTAGTATCTACTTCATACATTCATGTCAATTCTATTATATTCGAAAGAGTGTGACATCATTAAAATGTACTTGAAACTATTTTTTCCTATTGACCGCAATGCGATGAAATATTTTTAATTGTCCCTGTAATTAAATTATGCATCCGATTTTCATAAAATTTGAAATGAATCGAAGAAATTATGCAAAAATTATATATTTTAATTTTCAAACGATTTTGTTGGATAGTTTTTGCTCTGTTATATGCGGACAAACAGACAGACAAACAAACTGAACTTCAACTATAAGTGCTATGCATTTACATAATTAGGGACCCACCTAAAAATGCTGCTTTTACGTTTAGTTTAAACTATGTTTAATATCCAGTATAACATTCCATTAACAGGGAAATAATTGCATTTATGCATAAACAAACAATTAATATATTGCTAGCATAATAAGTATCAGAAGCAAATTTACTTTAAATCCTTGAAATAATTTTTTTCTTCTTACAATTGTAAACTAATACGGATCAAATATTTTTTTGAACTGAAGATTAGGCTACCATTGCTTCATCTTGTGAGTGGTTGATGAAATGTTCAGACTGATACATGAAGGGAAGAAAAACCAACCGTCCCATTCCTCCCACTGTCCGACTAAACGAAAAACTTAAACAAAAATCAAATAAATGTATTGTGATTACGATCAACGTCAATTAATGGAGATAATTATAAATAATTTTACATTCTATTACTCATAAGATTTTTTAAAGTGTTATTAACATTCTAAGCAAGGTATACACAGAAGTATTTTTTAAATGATTAATTCACACCAATTCTTTTAAAATCGAATTGAACTATTCAAAATATAAAAACAATTGATTTTTAATTTTACCAGAAAAGTAAAATTGCAAATATTTCTTGCCTTTCTATAATGCTAATAAATTTTTTGAAGGGCATTTACGATAGTATTCAATGTAATCTTATTAATATTTACTTTCGAATTATATATATATATATATATATATTAATCGATATTTGGAAAATATTTGAATAGATTATAATAACTTTGATTTTAAAATTGTCTTTAAAGTCTCTTCATTTTTGTTAGTATGGCGCATATCTTTGATACAGAAACAAAAGAAACTTTAAATATATATTAGCTTAACTTAAGAATACGACATAAACAATACATCTACTGAAATTCTACAGAAAACAACAAAAAGAGACCTTTATTGTAAGATTTTAACAATCTATAAAAAACTAAAACAGCGAATAAAAAAGAAATCGTTAACATACTTTGAATTTGGTACAACATTCATTTACAGGCAGGCTTCCATTACTATCGTTGAAAATGTAGATTCTGAAGCACCTACTTGCCACATTCAATTAAATGTAGAGGCTGGTTGGTTGATTGACTTCTGCTATTTATGCTACAAATCGGGTTAACCGATTGCTTTAGTTTTAGATTGCGTTTAGATTCCTGCAGGTTAGCTTCGGGTTGAACTGATTTTTCAAATGTTACTGCTGTGTATATGCTTTGAGATTAAACTGTATATGTGTTATAAAAGTAAAATAAAATATGAATATTTGTGTGTGTGTAGCGAAGAGAGCAGCACAAAACAGGGGTCATTCTGAGGACGATTTTTGTTTTAAATTTACAGAAAATTTTCTAAAACGTTCATTAAAAATAAAGGTTTTTTTTTTTCCATGGTGCTAATTAGAGTAGATGGGGTTAAAAGTATGCATTTTAAATAAATTTTGATTTTTAACGAATACATTGGGTTAAACTTTGTGCAACGAGTGAATAAAATATTAGATTAGAGGCGTTAGATTACTATCTTGAACCAGAAATCTGTCAGTTTCGTGAGAAATTGCAATTTTTACAAAACATTGCTCAGCCTGTTTCTATCCCATTATTTGGGGTAAAAGTACACAAAATTTTGCCTCATTATAACGGGCTTTTGTTATATTTCAGATAAAACAAATGAGTTATGTAGAAACATTAGTAAATTTCCCTAATATTAATACTTTTACTGAAAATTACAAATTAAACAGTAAAAAAATTCAAAAATAAATAAATAAAATTAAAAAAGACCAGCGGCGTATGAGATCGCAAATAGGAGTTAATTTCTGTGACGAAAATTGTTACATAAATATTGTGAGCGCTGTCAGAGACCCCTTGATGGTAGAATGAATAAAACGATCAGTTGTCTTAAAAGATAGTGTTTCTGTATTAAACTTTACGTAAAAACTTGTTAAAATATCTCGATTCAGAAATCTCTAGTTATACTGCTAAGTTTCCAAACTAATAAAAAATTTCCCTAATATGAATATTTTAACAGAAAATTACAAGTTGTGAAAACGGAATATAGCAGTTTAGTAATAGTTTATCAGATATATAACAGAAGTTGAGGGTTTTAATACTTAAAAAGAGGTTTTAATACTTCAAATAGCGTATTATGAAACAAAAATTTTTTTTTTTAAATGCAGGTAGGCAAATTCATAACTTTTATGTTTAAGAAAAAAAAAATAAATGGAAAAAGTAAAAGGTAATTAACTAGCTTTTAATAGTTAAACAGCTATTACATTTTACATAATACTAATTTATATAAAAAAGAGCTTCCCACAACTTAATTGTGGAAAGCTTTGCATCTTGCTAAAAGAACAGGGCAAAGCACCGTTTCTTAAGCTTGTTCCGAGACAGAATGCGTAGCTTTCTCTTATTCTGCAGCATTTTGCTTCGGCCACGCACAAATTTAAACAAATGAGATCTAAGTAAACTAGGGGGTATTTAGAAGCTAAAGAGCATTCGTTCCCGATTAAATTTTTTAATTTGAGGTATTGGCAGCTAATCAAACACGTGAAAGTTTATTGATAATAGGTAAAAATTTAAATATTTAAACTTACATCTTTTTTTTTTCAATTGAGTGCTTATTTTTTCACAAGGTTTGAATACACTACACTTGAGACCGAATTGCCAAATAGCAGTCATGTTTGAAGACATATTTCTTCACACTGAATCAGCCAGTATGTATCCCCCCACTCACACACACACGCACATGAACATCTGCTCTGTGTTTTGTTTTTTCTTCCGCGGTACTTTTGAAATTGACGTTTTTAGGTGTGTTCGTAATTACGTAAATATGTAACACCTATAGTTGTCCTTCAGTCCGTCCGTCTTTACGTCCATCCGCATATAACAACACAAAAATTACCCAACCGAATTGTTTAAAATTTAAAATACATAATTATTACATAATTTTGTCAAATCATTTCAAATTTTATGAAATCAGATGGATAGATTAATTACAGGGACCATCAAAAGTATTCCGCTACATTATGGTCAATGAAAAAAAAAGTTTCAAATGTATTTTAATCGTTTGAAATTTAAAATATATAATTATTACATAATTTTGTCGAGTCATTTCAAATTTTATGAAAATCGGATGCATAGATCAATTACAGTGACAATAAAAAGTATTCCGTTACATTACGGTCAATGGGGGAAAAGTTTCAAATGCATTTTAATGGTGTTACACTCATTCGAATATAATAAAATTGATATACATTTATAAAGTACATATTATAATATACATTTCGTACAATATGGGATAGCAAAGAACTTCTGTTATTGATTTACAAGGTCACACAAAAGTATTCCATTACATAATGGTATAGGGAGGAAAACATTGTTTGGTGCGCGTTTAATTGTAGTTAACTACTTAACATTTTATGAGATTGATATACGTTGCTGAGGAATATTACAAGTTATTTCCAAGTTATAAAAGAAAGCAGATAGTATTTACAGGGACACACAAAAAATTTTGGTTACTATACTGTATCCGAAGGACTGTGTATTATTACATCAAGATCTGAATAATTTTAGGTGCGTCCGTAATTATGTAAATAGCTAGCACCTATATTCGTCGTTTAGTCTGTCAGCCCGTCTGTACGACCGTCCGTCTGTCTGTCCGCATTTAACAAACCAGAAACTGACCAACCAAATCGCACGATATTTGAATTATATCGTGAAATATATAATTGAAATACATAATTTTAGCGTAATTTTGTCGAGTTATTATAAAGTTTATGAAAATCGGATGTACAGTTTTATTAGAGGAACAGTCTAAAGTAATCCATTGCATTACGATCAACAGGAAATATAGTTTTAAGTACATTTTAATGATGTTAAATCCTTACGAATATAATAGAATTGACATGAACCTATGACGTATATATGTATTAAAATATACGTTCTGTACAATCTCTGATTCAAAGAATATTTATTATTAAAATACAGGGCCACAGGAAAGTATTCCACTACATAATGCTATACGGGGAAACATTATTTGGGGCGTGTTTTAATTATATTAAGCTATTTCACATTTTATGAATATGATATACGTTGCTGAGGGGTGTAATAGAAGTTACTTCCTTGCTTATTTACCGGAACACAGAAAATATTTCGAGCACTTTACTGGATGCGGAGTTCTGTCTACTATAACAGCAAGATCTCAATATTTTTAAAACTTAGTTATCGTACGAACGGACCTCATTTACTACGTTTTACGTACAATTTCCAAATTGTTTTTATAAGCAAAGCCAAGTTGTTTTTTTTTTTTGGGGGGGGGGGCGAAAATCGCGTTTTTTTTAAAGATATTTTTATCGAATTTGCCTTTTTACTATTTTTTAACAAAGTTTGGTGTTATTGTCGTGATCCTATAGAGAAATTTTTTTTTTTTTTTTTTTTTAATTTGCGTTTTTCGCAATCCTTTCACGAAATTTATTTTTATCAAAAATCCTTTAACGAATTGCGTGTTTTTGTATGATACCTTGATGAAACTCGCGATTTTTGATGATTTTTTTGATGAAATTTGAATTTATTTGTCATTCTTCAAACATTGTTATTTTTTTTTTTATCTCTTGACCAATTTTGCGTAATTTTCGCTATTATTTTCATTTACAGAAATCTGATTTATGGACAGATAATAGCTACAATGCAGAACAATATTAAAATTATTTTGTTATGGGTTGTTACTTATCACAAAAAATGACTTTTTGTGACTAATGAAAATTTATGAAAAATAATTTATGCAAAAGAGTGTCAATCTGATAAAGTAAAAAGAAAATTTCTTTGAACATAACTCAGTTTAATAATGAAATTTTTATTAATTTTAATTTATTAAATTTTTTGAATAGTTTGTTATTTTTTACGATATTTTCATCTAAATTTTAATTTTTAGATTTTACATTTGTGAGAGGGGGCGGTCTTTCAAATCTCGAAGATTTCAATATCTGGGAATACACGATGAGTTTTACCGTTTCTTGTGCTTTATATGTTTCAGCGATGCAACATATAAAGCACAAGCAACATATAAAACGCATCGTGTTGCCCAGCTTGGAGTTTTAAAAAAATAAGCAGTACCATATTTTGGTGCTCCTCTTTATTTTACTTCATGAATAGACTCCACTTTGAAATTCCACCACGGAAATTGTTAACATTGTATTATTAGATTTTTTTGAGAGAATTTTTAATTTCAAATGATTTCTAGCTGGAAAATTTCTTATTTGTCATACCTAAAAAAAATATAATTTTTAAACCTAAAATAAATTAATAAGACAAATATATAACATTAAAGAAGAACTTTATTAAGAACTAATGCAAGTTAAAAATGCAATAAAAATACATGCATAATAGTTACTTTCACTTAAAAATAGTTAAAATGTTACATACTTCTTTGTCCCGCATGTCCGGTATGAGGATCCAACTGAATGAAACACAAAGAGCATACACAAAGATGAACAAACCCTTTTAACATATAAGAACATCGCTGGTATATTCAATGGTACATAATATTACAATTCCAATTACAAGACTTTCAATAAGTGATTAATTAAATTAGTTTAAAATCTTAGAGTTTCACTTCTATGAATGGTATAATTCTCCAATAAAAATTAAGGGTGGATTTGAAATCATTCAGTATGATAGATTAAAAGTTCCCACTAGAAAGACGACATCTATTCAGGCCGTCGAGAACCGTGACGGGCCCAGGATCAGTCCCCCCCCCCTTCCCTTACAAAGACACTCAAGACACATGAAAGGCTTGTGAATCTTTAATAAAGCCTCGTCTACTTTGTAGACTATTTGAGTCGTCTTTCATAAATTACATTATTTATTTTCCTGCAGTTAAAAATAATAATTATGTATTAATACTATTTAACAAAAGTAAATACAGTCCTTTCTTTTTTTATTGTTACATTACGGCATACATAAAAATTATAATATACAGTGTGTATTGCAAGAGTTGTGACCCTTTGAGATTTTTAGACCCCCAAAACAAGTTAACAGATGCACCCCCCCCCCTCTTCTCAGACATGTGCGCATTTAGACAGCAACAGCAAGAGCATCACTTGAGAGAATGCCGTACACCGAGGCGAGGATACCATATTTTCCCTTACTGAAACATAATTATTTTAATACAATAATATTATTATAAATACCGCCTTTTTACTGAAAAACAATCTTTTTATGGTATAAATACCGTTTATAATTGAAATAGCACAGAAAGGGGTCATTTTATGGTATAAATACTGTTTATAATCGAAATAGCACAGAAACTGGTTTTTTTTAATGCCTAATATACCTCAGAAATACGGTACTCATACAGTAAAGAATGATAACAGTAGACGTACCGTAAAATTTAGGTACATCTATTGAAATGCTACGTAAAGTTTTAAAATGTCGTTTTCCTTACTGAAAAATAATTATTTTACGGTATAAATACCGAGTTTTTACTGAAAAATAAAAATTTTACTGCGTAAATACCGTTTTTAATCGAAACAGTACAAAAAACTGTTTTTTACGTTTAATATACCTTACAAATACGGTATTAATACCGTAAAGACTGAAAATGGTAGAAGTACCGTGAAATTTACGGTACATCTAATGGAATTTTACAAAAATTTTTTACAGTGCATTCTTTTTCACATTATTCTAATTTTTTGAATCGGAGTTGTATATATTAAAACAAATAAAATTTTAATTGGCGCCCCCTTCGCCTTTCGTTCTGGCGTCCAAGGCACATGTCTCCTTACCAATTCCTAGGGAAATCGGTTGCCGTTTACAATTATCGGTGAGGGTACATTTTCACACTGAAGAGATTTTTAAGCAAAAGCTAACCTATTTAAATGACAGAAGGCATAGAGATGCATTTGATTTAGTTTTCCTTTCGAATTTTCTTGCTATGAGAAATTTTTACCAAATTTCATACTTATATATTTTTGTATGTAAAGACAAAAAAAATCTTAATTTGACGCTTTCTTCGCCTTTCGTTTTGGTGTCCGAGACACATTCCCCCCGCCCCCCTCTGCAACCCCTAGGGAAATCGCTTGGTTTTCGGCAATTGTCGGTGAGGTACAGTTTCACACAGAAGAGGATTTTTGAGTAGAGACTAACCAATTTAAATGTTAGACGGCATAGAGATACATTTGGTTCAGTTTTAATTAGAATTTTCAAGCTGTGAGAGTTTTTTATGCAAATTCAATATATATTCTACATATACATTTTTATATGCAAAGACAAACAAAATCTTCATTTGGCGCCACCTTTGTCTTTTGTTTTGGCTTAGGAGGCACATATCCTCTCTGCAAACCGCAGGGAATTGATTTGCTTTTGCAATTATCCATGAGGTGTAGCTCCACATAAAATAGGGGTTTTGGAAGAGACTAACCTATTTAAAAGACAGAAGGCATAGAGATGCTTTGGTACAGTTTTCCTTTCGAATTTTATGGTTTTGAGACATTCTTATGCAAATTCCATACATATACATTTTTGTATGTAAAACAAACAAAATCTTCATTTGGCGCCCGCTCTGCAAGCCCTAGGGAAACCGCTTGATTTCAGGCTGTGAGACATTCTTATGAAAAAATTCTATTCATATACATTTTTGTATGTAAAGACAAACAAAATCTTCATTTGGCGCCCCCGCTGCAAACCCTAGGGAAATCGATTGGTTTCAGGCTGTGAGACATTCTTATGCAAATTCATTACATATATACATTTTTGTATGTAAAGACAAACAATATTTTAATTTGGCGCCCCCTCTGAAACCCCTAGGGTAATCGCTTGGTTTCAGGCTGAGACATTTTTATGCAAATTCCATACATATACATTTTTGTATGTAAGACAAACAAAATCTTCATTTGGCGCCCCTCTGCAACCCCTGGGGAAATCGCTTGGTTTCAGGCTGTGAGACATTCTTATGCAAATTCCATACATATACATTTTTGTATGTAAGGACAAACAAAATCTTCATTTTGCGCCCGCTCTGCAAACCCTAGGGAAACCGCTTGATTTCAGGCTGTGAGACATTCTTATGAAAATTCCATTCATATACATTTTTGTATGTAAAGACAAACAAAATCTTCATTTTTCGCCCCCTCTGCAAACTCTAGGGAAATCGCTTGGTTTCAGGCTGTGAGACACTCTTATGCAAATTCCTTACACATACATTTTTGTATGTAAAGACAAACAAAATCTTCATTTGGCGCCCCCTCTGCAACCCCAAAGGAAATTACTTGGTTTCAGGCTGTGACACATTTTTATGGAAACTCCATACATATACATTTTTGTATGTAAAGACAAACAATATCTTAATTTGGCGCCCCCCTCTGAAACCCCTAGCGTAATCGCTTGGTTTCAGGCTGAGACACTTTTATGCAAATTCCATACATATACATTTTTGTACGTAAGACAAACAAAATCTTCATTTAGCGCCCCCTCTGCAACCCCTTGGGAAATCGCTTGGTTTCAGGCTTGAGACATTCTTATGCAAATTCCACACACATACATTTTTGTATGTAAAGACAAAAAAAAATCTTCATTTGGCGCCCCTGCTGCAAACCCTTGAGAAATCGCTTGATTTCAGGCTGTGAGACATTCTTATGCAAATTCCATACATATAAATTTTTCTATGTAGGACAAAAATATCTTCATTTGGCGCCCCCTCTGCAAACCCTAGGGACACCGCTTGGTTTCAGGCTGTGAGACATTCTTATGCAAATTACATACATATACATTTTTGTATGTAAACACAAACAAGATCTTTATTTGGTGCCCCCTCTTCAAACACTAGGGAAATCGCTTGGTTTCAGACTGTGAGACATTCTTATGCAAATTCCATACATATACATTTTTGCATTTAACGACAAACAAAATCTTCATTTGGTGGCCCCTCTGCAACCCCCAAAGAAATCACTTGGTTTCAGGCTGTGAGACATTCTTATGCAAATTCCATACATATACATTTTTGAATGCAAAGACAAACAAAATCTTAATTTGGCGCCCTATCTGTAACCCCTAGGGAAATCGCTTGGTTTCAGGCTATCAGACATTCTTATGCAAATTCCACACATGTACATTTTTGTATGTAAAGATAAACAAAATCTTCAGTTGGCGCCCCCTCTGCAACCCCTAGGGAAATCGCTTGATTTCAGGCTGTGAGTCATTCTTATGCAAATTCCATACATATACATTTTTGTATGTAAGACAAATAAAATCTTCATTTGGCGCCCCCTCTGCAACTCGTAGGGAAATCGCTTGATTTCAGGCTGTGAGACATTCTTATGCCAATTCCATACATATACATTTTTGTAGGTAAGACTAACAAAATCTTCATTTGGCGCCCCCTCTGCAACCCCTAGGGAAATCGCTTGGTTTCAGGCTGTGAAACATTCTTATGCAAATTCCATACATGTACATTTTTGTATGCAAAGACAAACAAAATCTTCATTTGGCGCCCCCTCTGCATCCCCTAGGGATATCGCTTGATTTCAGGCTGTGAGACATTCTTATGGAAATTCCATACATGTACATTTTTGTATGTAAGACAAATAAAAGCTTCATTTGGCGCCAACCTCTGCAACCCGTAGGGAAATCGCTTGATTTCAGGCTGTGAGACATTCTTATGCCAATTCCATACATGTACATTTTTGTATGTAAAGACAAACAAAATCTTCATTTGGCGCCCCCTCTGCAAACCCTAGGAAAATCCCTTAGTTTCAGGCTGTGAGACTTTTTATGCAAATTCCATACATATACATTTTTGTATGTAAGACAAACAAAATCTTCATTTGGCGCCCCCTCTGCAACCCCTAGAGAAATCGCATGGTTTCAGGCTGTGAGACATTCAAATTCGATATATATACATAAATTTTTGCATATAAAGACAAAAAAAAGCCTTCATTTGGCGCCCCTACGCTTTCTGCTCTGGCGCCCGGGTACAGATAATTGGGGGGGCACGTGCCCCCCCTGGCCCCCCCGACGCTACGCCTATGTCTTCTGCTGTCTTTATAGTAATGTGTACATTTTGCCTGAGGAAGGTTGATCCAATCCTTCAAAATGAGTCGCTAATATTCATTATAAGGTTTGCTTGAGAATAATTAAAATTACTAATTATGTTTACATTTTTTAATGCGATATTATAGATGATTTATAAATATCTAATTAGTATAAAACTATCTTAAATTCTTGTTTTTAACTCATTTTTCTACAAAAAATATTGAAAAAGGTTTGTAAATTAATTAATAAATTACTATTTAGCTTATGTAAAAGTTTAAAATTTTACTACTTTTCTTCTACAAAAGAATCCGTGATGTGCTTTTTTTGTTCAAAGTAAATTTTATTTTTTGCCAACTTTGGAGGCTTCCTGCCCCACTGTGCGACGGTGATTCAACATAAAAGAGAAATCAGGCTGAGGGAAGGGGAAAGAAGTAAAGGCATCAGTTCACGTCCTCCGGCGTCTGATAGACTACTTTCTTTTAGCCTGTTTGCTATGTTTCTTACCACCTGAAAAAAATGTTACAAAAGCTAATTTAAAAAAAAATTGCCGAAAACAGCATTGAAAAGATTGAAAAAAATTGACCATATAACCGATACACTGGAAAATAAAATGCCTATATAAGCGGTGCGCTTTAACACATATTCCCTATTAAGTTAGTCGGGACTTAAGAAAACTGACCATATAAGTGGGGTCATCTTATATGCGGGTGACCATACACCCGGTACTGACTGTATAATAAACATATTTCCAAACTTAATGTCAAGTTTGCCAGTTACAATTTTGCATGCAAATATTCGCACATCTTCAGTTAAAATTGTAATCTGAGTGCCGGCGAAATCCAGAAATTCTATTATCCGACTTCAAGGAGAAGATTATGATTTCGACCTGTATGTATTTCTTGTTCACTCATAACTTCCGTAAATATGAATCGATTTTGATAATTCTTCTTTTGTTTGAAAGTGTAAGATGTCCACATGGTCCCATTTCAATTTCATCAAATTCTTGCGATTAGAACTTTTTAAAAATAAAAACATTAAAATTCCAATTCTTTTTGAAGCAGACATCCAATTAGAAGCGTTCATTTTTCAGGTAATCGCAGGCTTTCATGTCGAGCACACAAGTCAGATGTTTTACAATAAATAAATAAAATTTCATGCTATCACTCTTACACCGATACGAGATCTTTTTAATCGATTTCAAGGAGAAGGTTATAATTTCGACCTGTATGTATTTCTTATTCACTCTTAACTTCTCAAAATATGAACCGATTTTGATGATTCTTTTTTTGTTTGAAAGTAAAGATATCCATGTGGTCCCATTTTAATTTCATTAAATTCTGATGATTAGAATTTTTTTTTATGAAAAAATATGGATTTGATAAAAAATAATGATTTGTCGCAAATTATCTTTTATTGTTGCAACTGTTTTCAACTCATAAGCATATTAAAACTATGCATTCATATGCGTTAGCGCCAAATTTTCGCCAAGCTTGATTCTTTTTTTGAAGTCGGTTAGTATTTTTTAAAAAAAGCATATTTTATTAGAGCATATTTCACTTATCAAATACAAAAATTAAGACTCTAATTTAGAAGTACAAATATAATTTTTATTTGTTAATGGTGACAAAAATAGCGCACGCACTTTCTGCAATAGACCAGGTGGGGGTAATGAGAGCCCTTTTTTGAGACCGAGAGCAGGGTCGGACTGGGTCAGGGAAAAGAGCGCAGACCTTGGATTTTCAGAGGGTGCAAAAATATTTAACGAACTCACGTCAATTTTACTTGCTTACATCTATAGTCCGACAAGGTTTAATACATACACATAAAGCTAAGTATGAAAATGGTTTAAAATTATACCTCTGAATCTATATAGATGGCTTCGCTTAAAGTTCCATTAAATTTACAGGTTGTTACGTAATTTTCTAAAACAAATCATGTAATGTTTTAAAGTTCCAACAAGTTGAACACAGATTAGCTTGTAGTAAATGACTGATATCAGGCTATCGTTTACGAATTTTATTCTTTTGTCGATAAATGCCTTATAAGAATCACTTTGGAAAAAGTGATTATCTTCTCCCAATTCTCCTGAGAATGACCATATAAAAAAAACGTAGGTACGAAATGATTGATAATAACACCGATTATTAAACATTATTTATAAATTTTGCTTTTTAGATTGCCTATATATTAGCAAATGAACGAACATTGGTTTTTCAACTGGTATAACATACATTTTTGGCATCCTGAATTTTTGAATGTGGGATTTACAAGAAAGAAATATAGTTTAAATAATTTTTTTAAAGCTTAATACGGTTATAAAACAGTGTTAGAAGTTTATCCAAAAATTTCGAAAAATAAAACGAAGATCTTCGAAAAAATAAATATCAGAAAAAAAAATCTCAAACGGTCACCAGTAAATTCACACAATAATTTCAAAATTATAAGAAACTTATTTTGAAACAAGGTGTTTCTTGTAAGTTTCTGCAATTTTGTTTTCTGTGGTGCTTTTGATAAAAGAAAACGATCTCATTAAGTTATCGAAAGGTAAAATTTCTCTATGTCTCGAAAAATAATTATTCAAATGAGCTACAAACTTATTCATCGATATTTTTAACAATTGTGGTTTGCTGTATTAAAAAAAAAATAATGTTGGCCATAATTCATAATTTTTTAACCTGAATTTATCAATAATTTTAATTATAAGAAAAAAGTTTTTGACTAGAGAAAATGTCTATAATACGTTTGGATCTATTCATATTATCTATTAAATAAATTAATAAAAAATCACTCAGATGACTTTTATGAAGTTAGAAATTAATGTTTTTCAAATGAGTTTAACTTTAATTATCAAATTTATACTCTTCTAACGCTATCAAGATTTAAGATAATACGGATAAGCGATGCCATTTTCTGGCTTTTTGGATCCGAGAAACACAAATGAGATGTCAAAAATTATTGTTACTGTTTGTAAATTCAGAGTTGGTACCATTTTTTAAATGCATACGACTTCGGAAACATAATTTAAGCATAAAAATAATTAGTAGAGATATAACCCGTCTATTAGTTCCTAGAAATTTTTCTACGATTATTTTTAGCGGAAACTGTAAGGGTAACTACTTTTGTTCCACCTATCATAACTAATGCACTGAAAGTCGAGAGAAAAAGAAAGGATATTTTTTGCATTAGGTGGCAAATAAAGTTGAGACGGTTCTGCTTAGGGCTTTAATCTTATTTTTTTAAGTATACTTCTTTAATGTAATAAGAATTAGTTTTCAGTCAGTTAATAAATGGTCAAGAGCTAGTGTTACTCGCATACACGGAGTTTTGTACAATAAATATATGAATTAGTGACTTGGCATTGCATTATACAAATACATTATAAAACATTGTTAGCTAGGCTTTAAAAGCCAATGGCGCATACAGTACGTCGCATCTGTCTTTATGTATGTTCAAATCATCCGTGTATTTAAGGGTTAATATACTGACTAATGACCGAGAAATTTTTTTTAAATCATTATTAACAATTTTTTTATACTTATTCTAGATAAGTACCTCCACCGTTCCTCAACACTTTTGCTGAATACCCGCAAATCGAAATTTATTTATAATGGAAAAATGAATTTTTCTTAAAAAGTATGTGACCTAGAGTAATCGCTGTAGTTTTTCTGCAAGGCTTAAATTAACGTCTACCACCACTATTTTTTTTTAAATAATTTTAGTTTCAGTAGATTCTATAATAAAAATAGGGGGGTTTTTTCATGACATTTTCGACAATATATCTGAAAATTTAATACCTAAAATGAAAAGAAATGTATTTTTTTAGTTCGGCGTTACAAGAACTTTCACACATGCAAAGAAAATATTTTTTTCTCAAGTAACTTGATTAATCACTCTACATTTTTTTCTAAATGTGTTTATGAATGGTTAATATATAAATATATGGGTCAATAGCCTTCTTTTTATTTCTTCTTTTTTTTTTCAGACTATTTGAACTTTCCATGTTCGATAGTTTACGGGTAAAATAGCTATGACAAATGTACAGACAGACAGAAGAGTGATCTTATAATTGTTCCGATTTTACTTTCTGAGTACACAATTACTTTTGCGAGTCAGATATCTTGTAGGAAGAGGTAAATTGTATTCTTAAAAAATGACTTTATATATCAATGAAATGCTGAATTTGTATTTCACTGTTAGAAGGTTTCTACAAAAAAAAAAAAAAAAAAAAAAAAAAAAAAAAAAAGAACCAAAACCTTTGTTATATTAGTTTATAATCATTAAAATAATTTAGTAAATTTACTATTCTCAGCACTCTCTTCCCATGATTTGCAAAAGTCCTATCATAATTGGAGATCAAAGAACATATTTAAATTTCGACAAATGAGAGAAATGGCCCAGATTTTTATTCCTGAAAGTTACAGGAACCTGTGACCGACGTTTTTTTAATTAAAAAAACTTATCATAATTTATCAATATAATCATCGATTTATTTAATAATATATTTTTCCATGGTTAAATTAAACTTTTTTAAAAATTTAAAATACATACAAGAATTTTTTAATAACTATTAAAGTACAGAAAGTCGAACATTAAATAAAGTGAAGACGTTGTATGTTTTGCGAATAGCAAAAACTCTGAATTTCAAAGCTTGCAGAATTGTAATCTAGAAAAGAAACACATTCCTCGAAAAGAAACATGCTTTCGAGACCGCAACAAACCCCCACAAAGAGTTTTTTGCCTTCTGATATTTATCTCTTTCTTTTATCAGGTTATTTTCATAAAACACGGTTTTAGTTGTAGGTGTATTCAGATCAGACTTTAAATGGGAAAGGAGGCAAGAAGATACTATAAGTTAAAGGACTGAAAATGTGCAAAATATGCGATTAAAATCTAAAAGATATTCAGAGAAGCAATGAAAAAAATCCAGCATAGGGCGAAGTACCTACTAAAGTTTTCCATGGGTGCATATTTTCTCTTTGAAACTCATGCAAAGATAAGATGCCTACTTTAGGTTTCCGAACCTAAAATTGTTTTGATGCATATTGAATATCTTTTTTATAATAAAAAAAGTACCCCCCCCCATTCTTGTGCTGTCTGCTTGTTGACTGACGGTTATTCAGTAAACGAATTCTAGAAAATTAATACATTAGTCTGAATGCTTGTGTACAACGAGAGAAAAAAAAAACACTGGAGCGGCTGAGGTACTTTAGGGCGCAAATTTTTCCCCGGAAGAGGGCGCACCGGCCCTCGAACCGATTGTCCGGCGGGCCAGTCCGAGCCTGGTCAAAATACAGATAATAAAAACAGTTTAGTTTTTGGTTATTACATTTCCCTCCTTTATGCTTGTTTTTTTATGTAGGCAACTTTTCAGATTTTCCTTTTACTGTATCATAATATACTCGTAGTTTTTGTTTGAATCTGATTGTAATAATATTTTTACGAACTTTTAGTGCTTTTTTACATATTTATCCTACATACATAAAATTCTAGTGATACTAATTTAAGAAATTCATGTATGAAACAACTGATACGATTGAATATGTTTCGCGGCTATTTCTTTTAAAATATGCAACATTTGGAGTTGAAATTAATAAGAATTACCCTTATTGATTCATTTCTGTCCAAACTGGTACTAAATTTTTTAAAACTTGAATTAGTTTTCGAGAATATTAATTTACTTCTAATTTTAGTGACATTTTTGCAACTGAATTAGCCCATTTTTGTGAAGAAAAGGGAAAAAGCTATAGGAATTATTAGATTTTTTTTCTCTTTCGTCATTTTCATATTGATATTGAAATTATTTTTTATTTCAATCGATAGTGAAATAAAATTGTGATAAAATTATGTTTTTTAGAAAAATTAAAAGATAATAATAATTAGATTTGTTTTTTGTCGTTATTTTCAAATTGAAATTATATATGTATATATATATATATATATATAAAATAAAAATAAAATAAGAGTAAATGATCACGTATAAAAATCAGAAAAATAAGGTAGACTGTATCAATACATTTGCAATATAAGTATTAAAAAAGAATGAAAACTTTAAAATAATACTCCATGCGAAACGCTTTTAAAGGTGATAAATGTTAAATCCAAAGTGGCAAATATCATCAAATTTAAAGTACCTAAAATAATTAAATTATTACTCATGAAAACTGATCATATTAAAAAGCCTTATATAATAATATTTTGAAACACGTTTAAATTACATAACATTTGGATCCACAAATCTTAGAAGAGAAAAAAGTTTTAAATAAATAAATTATTTTATGATAAATCCATTTAATAGTGAAAGTCATATCTATGTTAAAGCGATACATTTAAAACAATTTTCATTCTGCAGAATTTAAATGTGACATCACATGGTGTAAAAGCAGTGCAACTTCCAAATTTGTTTATACATTACATCATTTGATGCAGCGCAAATAAAGTCAAATATCTGTATTCACAAAATTCTTCTGTTACATTTTGTATGAATTACTATTCGAAAAATACATTTTAGAAAATACAGATATACTTATTAATTAATTTAAACAATATACATTATGAAATATGCATGATTGGGTATTAAAATAAAGAAAATAATACATGAATAAATTATACCTGATTCTGAAATACCTAAAACACATTCAAAACATAACATATCACCTTAAACATTTCGAAACACAATGCTTTTCCATAACAGTGGCTATTCGCAAACAGACGGAATTTTTTAACATAGAAATTAAAGGATGGATATTGTCCTTATCATCGTTATAAAAGTAAAAAATATAACGACATTTTTAACCCAACCATTTTGTACAAGTCTATTTTCAAATGTGTTAAGGGTCTTGTCCCTGCCCGCGAAGATACTCGCGAGCTAATGCTATTCCTATGGGGAGGCATTTTCTAATACTCTTTCGCATTTTGACATTTTATTTTATTTTATTTATTTATTTTTTTTTATTTTTTATTTTTTATTTTTTTGCATTGGATAAATGAGGTCCTTCTCAAGATCGCTCCTTGATTATTTTTTTAATTTTGATGGCAGATATTTTTTTATAAAGTTACTTTCACTTTCAGAACCGATTCAGAAACAGAAGCCAAGCTGCCGTTAATTCTGAGGTTTTGCCATAAATATAAAGAAAAATTAAAATAAAATAATAAAACAAACATGTTTTTAGTAGAATTCACAAAAATGTTCCAAATATGTCTATGTATAATTCGGAAAGGCCTAATCCGCGAACTAATGGAAGGTGCACGATAATTTAATTAAAAAAAAATAAAAAACCACTCAAACAAAAAAAGAAAAAGAAAAAGAAAAAAATCCCTGTCGGCTGGCCTTTAGGCGGAGGTACATTTCGAAGAGTGCTCATATATATATATATATATGATTAGAGATAAACCCAGTTTAATAACTTCATTTGGCCGTTTATGAAAAAATTTTAATTTCATTTTTCTGCAAAAACTGATTTTATCAGGATCATCTTAAGAAAAATCCAACTCAAATGCCCATTTTGACAACATATTTTGAAATAGATTCTGAATTTATTAAAAAATCGACCAAAACAGTACATTATACAGTTCCTAAATAACAAAAAACTGTCAGTTGAATGCATTTGAGAAAAAAATTGAATTTAAAAATGAGTCATAAAATAACCGATTTGTTGTTTGAATACATCCTTAATTCTTTAATCATGATTGCTTCGGAAAATTTTGTGCGAAATACTCACTTTGATAGCATTTTTAAAACTATATTCTATCTTTATCAAAAAACTGGCCAATGCGTTACAGTATATAGTTCCTAAATAAGAGGATCTGTAAAATGGATGCGTTTGAGAGCGAAAATGGATTTTAAAACGAGTCATAAAAAACACAATTTGCTATGTGAAAACTTCCTTAAATTTTCAAATCATGAAGACTTCGGGAAATTCTGTTCAAAATACACTTTTTGGTAGCCTTTTTCAAAATATATTCTGTTTTTATCAAAAAACCGATCAATGCATCACATTATATAGTTCCTAAATAAGAGGATCTGTAAATTGGATGCATTTGAGAGCAAAAATGGATTTAAAAACGAGTCAGAAAAAAACGCAATTTCTTATTTGAACACTTCCTTAAATTTTCAGTCACGATGATTTCGGAAAATTCTGTTCAAAATACCCTTTTTGGTAGCCTTTTTTGAAATATATTCCGTCTTTATCAAAAACTGACCAATGCATCACATTACATAGTTCCTAAATAAGAGAATCTGTAAATTGGATGCGTTTGAGAACAAAAATGGATTTAAAAACGAATCAGAAAAAAACGCAATTTCTTATTTGAATACTTCCTTCAATTTTCAGTCCCGATGATTTTCGGAAATTCTGTTCAATATACCTTTTTTGGTAGCCTTTTTTGAAATATATTGTCTTTATCAAAAAATGGACCAATGCGTCACTTTATACAGTCTCTAAATAAGAGGATCTACCATTTGGATGCGTTTAAAATCAAAAATGAATTTAAAAATGAGTCAGAATATAAGCAGTTTGGATTTGAGGTTTTTTCTCCAGCTCCTATTTTTGTTTAATTTCTTTTTGCTATACGAATCGGTCCTATGAAAAACTTGTTAATATAAAAGTTGTAGATATTTTTGAGAAGATGTAAAATAAATTTAATCAGATTTGATATCTTAAAAATTGACGGAGTTATGGATTTTTCTCTTTTTTCAGCGCCCTTTTTCTTTTCGTTTTTAATTTTTTTCATCAGTAAAAGTTGGTCCTATCAAAAACTTGTAAATACAAAAGTTTTAGATAATTTTAAGAACATTTACAAAAAATTTAGTTGGACTTGATATCTTGAAAATTGACGAAGTTATGAATTTTTTTCTCTCAAAATCCCTGTTTTTTCGCCTTTTGAGCCCACTTCTAAATTTATCAAAAATCTTTCATGCACATACTTTTGGCCCATTTCTAAGAAGTAATATAAACTTTAAACCGATTCGATATCTACTTTAATTAAGAAGTTATGGCGTTTTTTCGGTTTTCACAAAAACGCCCCCTAATCCGACCCCCTTGGTCCGATTTTGCCCATTAACGAACTTAGCCAAGATTTTATCCCCTTTGATTTTATGTACCAGTTTGGTGGAGATTGGTGAAGAATTATAGAAGTTATCGTGTCCATAAAAAAGTGATATATATATATATATATATATATATATATATATATATATATATATATATATATGTATATATATATAAACTGGTGCGATTGCAGTAGGTAGTATTTCTTACAAAATCTACCTAATAGATTGATATTTAATTGATATCTTTTCATTTTGAATAGTCATAATGAATTTTTTCCTATTGTGGTATCTTATATATAATTTATATATAACATCCGTTGCTAATCAGCAATTTTATAAATATGGTGCGCATAGGTAATTGCTGCTATCCGCATAACCTTTGTGTATTGTCTGTGAGATTTCTACAATGTAGTTTTCTGTTACCACTTTATAGGATTTCCATTAAGAGTTGCAAATTGTTTCATCATAAATATTATATATATTATATTTATAATATTTCTTTCTATATTGCTATTATGTTTAATTCATTGTCTTGATATATGGTATATTAAATGTCAAAATCAATATTCAATATTTATTATTTTTTAATATTAAAGTAATACATTGCAATTACAATATTTATTATTTTTTAATATTTAATAAATAAATTATGATTATTTAAGCCTACGTAAAATGTAGTAACAATGAGAGGATAGTGCTGAGATGTCAATTGGATAAGTTAGTGGTTTATGTTGTACGGTGATAATTTCACTTTTGAATGTGTCGATTTTGTGATATTGCATTTATTGCACTGTGAGTACTATGATTCTTATTATATGTGGTGTGGGATGGTATTATTATGGTATTATTATGTTCGTGTATTGTTTATTTTTGGAGGTTTGAGTACTGCTTTAAAGCTTTGTACATATTGTATCTATTTTCATTTTATAGTTGTATTATTCTAGATCCTTTTCTTTATTAAATTATATTAGCCAAGATACTAGATTAGTTAATTGTAATTTTTCTATTTTTATCTTTTTATTATATCTCTAATATCTCTTATATTATGGCAGTACTTAGTAAAAATCTCGATCCTGGCAAGATACACAATGCTTCTTTGCAGTGTAGTGCCCGGTACAGGAGCAATAATAGGGTTGCTCCTGGATCGTCATCCAGTTTCCATATACATGCTCCTCCTCCTCAATTATATTTTCAGAAATGTTCTGATATCCGATGTAAAACTTGTCCATCTGCTTCTCAGTCACAAATCGTATCAGATCCTCATATTTCTATTTTTTGTAAGGCTTTTAATGTTATTTATAGTATAAAGTGTAACATTTGCAATTTGAAATATATTGGTGAAACTTCTGGTCCTCTTCATATACGCATGAATCAACATCGGTCCGATTCTGATAAAAATTTAGCAAAAAATATTCAGTCTACCGCTGAAATACAGCATTTTCATAAACACAAATTTAAAAATACTACTATTGAAATAATACAAATTCAGAAAAATAAATCTGAACGTCTATATTTAGAGTCTTCATATATGAAATATTATAATACAATTTATCCTTATGGTCTTAACAGTGAAGTTTTTAAAAGATCTGTTAAAGTTTTTTCATCTATAAATGATACTACAGATTATTCTCCCATTTATCATAGTTTAAATCATCTTATAAATCCTAAAACTACACGTAACAAAAGAGGAAAAAGTTCATCTTCTAGTATTACTCCTAAAAACATTATAATTCAACAAATTAATAATCTGCATCGTAATTATTTAAAAAATTACAATTGGTTTCTAATACGTAAATATATTTTTGGAATAAAAAAGAAACATATAGTACAATATTTAAATATTTTTCTCAGTAAATCTTACTCTAAACATTTTTCAGATGTTTTTTATGATCTCCTTATGACTCGTGTCAACCTTTACAATATAAATTTACTAAAAAAACCTAAAAATCTACAAACTAATTCTCAAATGGTAATTACTTTTTCTAATCCAATATTTAACAAAATCAATATTAATTCCATATTAAATGATAAAAACTGTCAATTTCCTATTAATAATATTCATATTTCTAAAACCTTTAAGTATCCCATATCTATCGGTCAAACGATTTTTAACTATAATTCTTTCTCTAAATCTTCTTTTGATGCTAGTACATTACCCTGTAAATGCAATGACCCCTCTCTACAACAATATATAAATAAGGATCTTGGACATATTATTACTGGTAATCTTAATCTAGTAGATGATTTACAACTTAGAAGAATTATGGGTTATGGGACCAAGTACAGAATTCCTTCCAAATTAAACATTAAATCTATCATAAAACAATTTACCTATGATATAGATATATTTATTTATAAAATTGCAATTTATTATAATAAACCCATTGAATATTTCAATCAATGGAAACTATTAGTTATCGATAAATTAACCTGGTCCTTAAAATATAATATTTCACACCTAGAATATGTAAATACACAGCATCTGATTAAGCAAATCAATAAATTACAACAACACTTTGTAATAACTTATGTTGATAAATCTCCTAATAATTATGCAATTATTTGTAAATCTTATTATCATCAACTGCTTGCATCTAGTATATCTAATAATAACACATTCCAAAAAATTAACGATAACTTACTTGCCAATAATCGTAAAATTAAAGGATTCTATAAATTATTAGACATTAACCCTACAAACTTTAAATATCCTTATCTAGTCCTTATACCCAAATTTCATAAGCATCCTGTTAAATTCAGAACTGTTACAATTGGTTGCAATACATATAATAATGCTGCTAACAAACTTCTATTAGTAATTCTTAATCAAATATATAACATTACAAAAAAAAGTGATAACACACATTGCATAAAAAATAGTTATGAACTGGTCCATATTATGAAACATCTTAAATGTATAAAAAATATCTCTACTTATGATTTTAAAGATTTATTTAATAATATCGATTTATCGGATTTACATAATATCATTAATGAGCTTTTTAAAAAATATCAACACGAGTTGGATCTATCACATCATATCGATTCTGATTATTTTCATACTTTAACCAATTTCATTATCTATAATAATTTTATTATGCATGATAATAATATATATATTCAAAATGTTGGTATACCACAAGGTGGTAGTACTTCTAGTGTATTATCTGACTTATACTTATATTACTATGAACGTCACTATTTAAATAATAAAATACATTTATATAGATATATAGATGATGTAATATTAATTGATACTGATAACACCTGTATATCTCAATTCCCCGTTGATTATCCTTCTAATCTAGAACTTTCAAAAAACCTAGTTTTTAATAATACAATCAATTTCTTAGATATTAAAATTATATTAAAAGAGAACAAATTTATCACTGATATTTATGACAAAAGGAAAGAATTTAATTTTAAAGTCAATACCTTTACTAATTTTAAATCTTGTCTTCATAATTCTGTATATCGTAACATAATACTTAACCATTTATGTAGAATAAAATGTCTATGTTCTTCCCATTTAATTAATACTAATATTAAAAAGCTTGTTTATGATGCTATAAATAATGGTTATCCTAAAAAATTCATATATTCTTTAATTTATAATTACTGATTACATGATCTTATAATTAGCTATTACATGATCTTATAATTAATTCTTTGCGTAAAAAATGTATAAAAAATTATAAAACATAAAAAAATAATAAAAAATTAAAAATGTTATAAAAGTAATAAAAAAATATATAAATAGGTCGGTTGGGCGGGTAGATGTTAGAGTACGGAGGAGGGTGGTGTTGTCTGGATAAAAACGCAAAGGTTAATTTAAAAAAAAAGAGAGAGAGAGTGGGTTATTTATTTTACATTATTTTTACATTATTTTAACATAATTTTAAATAATTTTAAATAGTTTAATTGACACCAATATATGGATATTTGTCTATTTTTATTTATAGTTAAATAGTTATATTTTAATTATCAAATTAATTTTAATGTTATTGATATAATTTTTGGTATTATTATTATTAATATTATTACTATTATTTTTATTTATTTATTTATTTATTTTTATTTCTTTAATAATTATTTATTTTTTATATATATATTTTTTATATATATTTTTTTAATTTTTTTAATTTTTATTAATTAATTAATTAATTAATTAATTTATTTATTTATTTATTTATTTATTTATTTTTTTATTTTATTTTATTATTTTTTTAATTTTTATTATCCTATATTAAGATAATGAGTTTATACTATGTAAAGTCACAATAAATGTTACTGATTAAAGTAACAAAATGGTATTTTAAGTTATAAGTTAATATGAATGTTATAACCTAATTCTAATTTAATTATTTTATTAATTTAATTTTATGTAAATATCGATCATTAATTATTTTCTCCGGTTCAATTATATTTCCATTCAGCTTTATCTTTTTTGTTCGTTATGGATAAATCATAGCAAAATTTTTTTTCTTCTTTTTCAAATTTTTTTTTTCGCCATTTGGCGCGCATGATATTCTATTTAAAAAAAGAGCAACCCTGCTGTTCCTGCTACGATCCGATGCTTGAATTTCTAACAAACTGTTTTTTCTACGTGATACTGTTCTAGCTCGTATAGTAAACTATTGCTTTCTGCTTTTATAATTTATTAATAATTCTATTGCGCTGTCCTCTACATTAATGGTGATAACCAGATAAGTTTCTTTTTTTTTTCTTTTTTTTTTCTCTCTCTCAATATCTTGTTTTCATACTTTTTATCGAAATTATATATGCAAGTAATGTTTATCATTTCCACGTGCATAAATAGGGTTAATTTGTACTCTTGTTACTGACACTATTTGCTGCACGCTATTGTTTCAATATATGTATATTTTCATTTTTTCAACTATTTATTTCTATGTTCCTTGTTTAATAATATAGTTTTTGTGTGCTGGTAGCCCCAATTACGTATTATTTTGCTATTTCATGGCTAATACGTGGATGAAACCGCACACTTCATTTGTAGTTCCAGAGCATTTGGGGCCTGACGATTCTGTTCTGTGGACTACAAATTTCCTTTGCATTCATTTTATTTTATTTATTTATTTATTCAGATATACTCGTTTCACTATTTATTTTTTTATAATTCAATTCTATTCAAATTCTTCGTTTTTGTTTATTGTTTTATTGATAAAATTTATTGGTGAATTTTGTCTACTTTTAATGGTATTATATATATATACATACATATATATATATATATATATAAACAGGTGCGATTGCAATAGGTAGTATTTCTTACGAAATCTACCCAAAAGAAAAAAAAAATACTGAACACCGTTTTTTGGCTGCATGAAATAAAGTTGAAAACAAACTGTCCTTCATTAATCATTTGCGTGAAATTTTACTAAACGGTATGACCCGAGAAGAAAAAATGAAAACTAATGTCTCTCACCTCATTCTACCACTCTCATCTTCCAAAACCACAGACGAAAATCATTCTTTCTTTTATCCTCTTTATTACTTTTTTAAAGACTTATTAAACTTATAATAAATTAATAATCTAACTATTATTTAAACTATTATGTTTCGTATTATAAATAAAGTCACCAAGTAAATTTAAGAGTAGATTCGAGTGCGCCGTTAATAAAAATAAGGTTGAAAACAAACTGCTCAGCATCCATCTTTTGAGACGAATCTCATACTTCCAGCCTTCTCTTCCAAAACCACAGATAAAAATCGCTTTTTCTTTTATTCTCTTTAGCATTATAATTTAAAACTCGTTAAAATGATAATAAATTAATAATCTATTATTTAAACTTTATGTTTCGCATTGTAATTCAAGAGCGCCTAGTAAATTTAAGTGTAGGTTAAAGCGCACCGATAATTAAAATAAAGTTGAAAATATAATGTATCTGCATCAATCTTTTGGGACGAAATTCCACTAAACGGCATGGCTCGCGAAGAAAAAAGAAAATTTATCTATCGCACCTCATCCTTCCACTCTCCTCTTTCAATACCACAGACTAAAATCGCTCTTTCTTTTATTCTCTTTCGTATTTTTAAAAAAAGACTTATTAAACTAAAAATACATTAAAAAACTATTATTATTTAAACTATTATGTTTCGTATTATTATTCAAGTATGCGAAGTAAATTTAAGTACGTTCAAGTGCACCGTTATTTAAAATAAAGCTGAAAAAATACCGTTCTGAGTCAATCTTTTGGACGAAATTGCCATTAAACGGCATGACTCGAGAAGAAAAAAAGAAAACTGAGTTCTCGCACTTCATCCTTCCGCTCTCCACTTCAACTACCACAGACTAAAATCGCTCTTTCTTTTTTTCGCTTTAATAATATTTTTTAAAGACATATTAAAAAAATAATGAATTAATAATCTGATTATTATTTAAATTATCATATTTCGTATTGTAATTCAAGTACACCAAGTAAATTTAAGAATAGATTTGAGTGCGCAGTTTATTAAAATAAGGTTGAAAACAAGTTGTTTTGCATTAATATTTTGGGACGAAATTTCACTAAACGGCATGATTCGAGAAGAAAAAAATAATACTGATTTATCACACCTTATCCAATACTACAGACTAAAATCGCTCTTTCTATACTCTTTCGTATTTTTTTTTAAAGATTTATTAAACTAATAATAAATCTATAATATAACTATTATTTAAACTATTATGTTTCGTATTATTATTCAAATATGCGAAGTAAATTTAAGTGTAGGTTCAAGTGCGCCGTTAATTAAAATAAAGTTGAAAAAATAATGTATCTGCATCAATCTTTTGGGACGAAATTCCACTAAATGGCATGACTCGCGAAGAAAAAAAAAACTGAGCCTCTCGCACCTCATCCTTCTATTCCACTCACATCTTCCAATCCCATTGACTAAAATCCCTCTCTCCTTCACTCCCTTCGGTCTTCTGCGCCCTCTTTCTCCCGCGTCTCTCTGCGCATGTGCAATTACTGAAAACCCTCGACGCCGTGTTCCCCTGCATTGCCTAGACTTTTCCGTGTCTCCGGGATGAAGCAAAGGTAGGCTAAAGAAACCTAGGAAAACAAGATGGCAGAAGATGATAGGGGAAATACGGACGGGGCTGCCGGGAAAGTGAGGATCCGAAAGGGAGCCCTTAAGAAAAAAAATGTCATATATATCAAGGATCACAGATTCATCCCCCGCTTCTTCAAACAGCCGACGTTCTGCAGTCACTGTAAAGACTTTATTTGGTGAGTAATAGCTACATATTTATCAATATTTCTGTCGTTTCTATGTTTTGAACGTGGTATTTCTCGCTCTAAAATTAAAATTATCAAAAACATAAAAAAAAAAATACTGTGTTTAACCCTATAACTCAGTATCTATGCTACATTTTTTGGTTTCATTTTTCTAATTTTTAGAAAAATTTAAATAGCGAATGAAATTGAAAAAAAAAATGTGTATAATAATTTATTTTAATATTTAAAATGATATTTGATTTAAAATTTTAACATATATAATTATCCACTCAACATGCTACTTAATATCCATCACCTGAAATCGATACCTTTTTTAGAGCTTTTCTTAAAGATACAACTTGATAAAAAATTATATTTACCACACATCGAATGCTATGCAATAATACTATTCAACTAACGCACAAATTTATTACCGTATTTTCGGGCGTATGAGCCGCGGCGCATACGAGTTTAAAAGTATAAAATATTGTAGGTGCGGCTCTTACGCCGGGGCGGCGGGTACGATGATTTTTTTTTTTTTTTTTTTTTATTTTATCAAATGATTTTGACACTTTTTTTTCGTTTAATCAACAATTATATGCTCTCAAATTGGTATCAAAACATTTGAAAACGTCTCTCAACCGCAGGTGTCCGTGATGCGTTAGTTGTTTATTTTTAAACAATCAACATTATTCAAAAATAATGTTGGTCTCACCGGTTCTCATGTTAAAAATTATTATATTTTCCCCTCATCTATTAATGATTTTACCTGTAGGATATTGGAATGTACAGCTGTCACATTTTTTTCTTCTAATGATCCTCCTTCCAGTTAGAAAATAAAACTGCCCAAAGAGAGCTCAAATCCCGGTATAGAACTCTTTTGAAATAGACTTCCTATACATAGTAAAAACTTTAGAGAGCAAGATTTTTCTTTATTTTTTTCAATAACTCACTCTTTTTTTATCCGGCAAAAATAATCCAAACTTTGAAACCGGTCGAATCAGCAAGTTTTTTTTCCCCCAAATGAGTTAATTCAGGTGATAAACAACAAAAACGGGCCTGGCGAATAATAAAAAAATAATAAAAGGCCGACTTCCGTGATAAACATTTAAAAGAAGCCAATAGAATATAAACAATTTTCAATGCATATGACTTTGCAAGAATAAGTTTAAATGTGCTACACGAGTCGATGTTAACTTGGCAACTTTAAGGGCTATTTCACCCACGTGCAAACATCGGCTAACTAATGTTAATCTCAAAGAAAAAAAAAGTGTCATTCTCATTCCATTATTTTTAAATGATATTTTTTGCTTTGGATAACGGAAGTCAATCTCCACAAAGAGTCTTTACTTTTTCGATTTTGTTTACAGGTTTTTTTATTAGTATACTTTCACTTTCGAAACTGGTTCTAAAAGTCAAAGTATACCACTAAAAACATCTGTAAACGAAATCGAAAAGGTGTCTTCTTAGGGATCAACATCTCAGATATAAAATACAAAGAAATCATTTAAGCATATTGAAATGCAAACGCATTTGAAAAAAAAAAAAAAAAAAAAAAAAAAATCCATAGGATTAACATTAGCGAGTAGATGTTTTTACTTGAGTGAAGCAGTCCGATCTATAGGGGGGGGGGGGGGGGATCAGCTCGGTCCGGCCCATATAAAATAATAATAATAATTAATAAATAAAAATAACAATCCGGCACCCGGAAAATTTAAAATATCCGCATCATCCAAGTGAATTTTTTCAATAGATTAATTTTTACTATGATATGGTTAAAAATTGTTTCGTACGAAAAGTTCTGAACAAAACTACTTATTTTATCCTTTTTTTTTCCTTTTACTATGTTTATTTTTAAAGAAGTGCCTAATAAAAGCACTCAAGTACGTATTTATAACTATAAAGCAAACGTGCAATTTTGTTATCTCTTGTTTCTGCTAATAAAAAAAAAAAGAGAGAGAGACACTGGTTATTTAAAGTCACCTTTTCTCCTCATCCTCTTCATGACTCAATGTGCGGACATGTTGCCCTTTGACCTTGATGCGTAAGTCGGCTAATATCGCATTGCTTCTGTTTTGTTTCTTTGAATACAGTAGAAAAAAAAAGAACGAAAATAGTTTTTTTTTACGCTAAGTGGATTTGTGGATTTTTTTTTCTTTTCTTAATTTATATCTTCATAATATAATCATCGAAATAACTTAAGATGAATATAAAGTCTAAATTTGAGCAAGAAATATTTAAACTTACAAAATTTTTGTAAATGAACAAGGATAGATGCGTATGTACCAAATAAAAAATAAACTAATCTACCACAAAAGGAATCATTAAATCAATTATCAATAGTTAAAATATTAAATAAAGATATGCAGGTATATATTTATATAAAGGAATTTGTAGTGCTGTAAGCTATTTAAGAATCGATTTTTTGCCGCAGGCATGATAAACAATTGTGGATTGTATTCGCTGTGGATAATGATTTGTAGTATTATACAATGGTTATATATATATTTATTAATCAATTGTGGTTTAACATGTGTAATTTAATTTTAGCATATGTGCTGTGTTTCAATGTAATTCGTATTTTATTATTTACTTCACCAATTTACTTGATCGTCATTTCTTTACACTGAGGAAAAAGTTGCTTTTTTTTTTGGGGGGGGGGGGGGGCATGATATTGTTTTAAAATTATTTTTTAACAGATCTCGAAAATACGGTATCGCCGTGATCCCGCTGATTCTAAAATGTTGAGGTTCAACTGTATCATATTTTCGTTAAGAGGCTACTTCAGTCAAGCGACCCGCTCGTTAATGCTAATCCTATGGGAAACATTTATAAAGATATTTCGTTTGAATTTAAATATTTTTAAATGATTTTTGCATTGATTAACTCTGATAGATTTGTAGAAAGAACATTTTTCGCTTTTTGCTTACAGGTATTTTTCAATGAGGGCACTTTCATTTTGGGAGTCGGTTTCGAAAGTGAAAACAATCTTCAAAATCGAAAAAGTATAAAACGATCTGCATATAGATGGACTTGAACTATCCAATGCCCAAAAATCATTTAAAAATATTGAAATGCAAACACGATATCTTTATAAATTTCATCCATAGGATTAGCATTAAGGAGGTCTTTGTGTGTGACTGAAATAATATCTTAACTTAAAAAAAAAAAAAAAAAAAAAAAAAAAAAAAAAAAAAAAAAATCCTACACTAAAATTAATTTGAAAAAGTCTTTGATCGAAAATCTGACGGATTTTTGCTGGAAAGAACTAGAACTTTGTGGTGTTAATAGTGTTATTTATGACGGCCGATTATCTGCAGGAGGGATATAGGCCCTAGGATAAGTGCCCTCCGTGGGGGGGGTCTTTCTAAGGGAACCTAAACCGCATTTACACAAGGATGACCAAGATTCGAAGAAAAGTTTAGAACTTTGTGGAAAGAACTAGAAGTCTGTGGAAAGAGCACTTAGAATTGAACGCTACTAGGAAAAGATGCTAGGGAGGAAGCTAGCATCCTGCTGCGCTCCTCTCATTGGCGCAAGTAATTGCGCCTATTTCCGATTGGATTTTAATTGCGTACTACAAACACGTTTTTTTTTTTCTTTTTAGCTGAGAATTATTTTACGGTACTGTTCTGCTCTTTTTGTCTGACGCTCTTATTTATTTAAGCAATTTATTTTTTTTTTCAAGTGAAAATGGCTCCCAAAAAGTTAAAAAGTTACACCGCCGCTTTCAAGCTTGCTGTGGTTGATAAGGCAGAGCTAATAGGTAATCGTGCTGCAGGACGAGAATATGGAGTTGATGAGCGTTGCGTAAGGAGATGGAGAGCTGAAAAATCTATTTTGAAGGAAATGCCAAAATCTAAGAGGGCACGAAGAAGTGGCGTTGTTGTTTGGCCAAATCTGGAGAGAAATTTAGCCAAGTGGGTAAAGGAGCAAAGGGAAAAAGGAATGCCCGTTTCAACTGTTCAGATACGGTTTCAAGCGAGGATTATGGCATCGAACATGGGATTTACAAATTTTAAAGGTAGTCCCAACTGGTGCTTTAGGTTCATGTCGAGAAATAATTTGTCTGTAAGAACCAGGACAACTGTGGGACAAGAGCTGCCTGCAGATTGGGAAAAGACAAAAGCATCTTTTTTAAAGTATGTCGCTGAAAAAATCAAGGAAAACAACTTTTCAACAGCACAGATTATTAATATGGATGAAGTTCCATTAACTTTTGATTGCCCCCCCAGTAGAACTGTTAACACCATTGGGGAAAAAACAATCGGCATCGTAACAACTGGTAATGAGCGAACCTCATTTACCTGTGTTTTAGCTTGCGCTGCGAATGGAGACAAATTAAAACCACTAATTATTTTCAAGCGCAAAACTATGCCTAAGGCAAATTTTCCTTCCGACGTCGTAATACGGTGTAACGAAAAGGGATGGATGTCGGAGGAAATCATGTATGAGTGGCTGGCGGAAGTGTGGAGGAAAAGAAAAAATTCTTTTTTTCAGCCTAGTGGGCTTCTTATTATGGACTCAATGAGTGCCCACAAAGGTGATTCCGTAAAAACTGCTTTGAAAAAAGTCTCAGCCGAGCCAGCAATAATCCCTGGCGGATTAACTAAAGTTTTACAGCCTCTTGACTTGGCTGTGAATAAATCTTTCAAGTCCAAAGTAAGAAAACTGTGGGAAAAATGGATGATGGAAGGGCTACATTCATTTACAAATTCTGGAAAAATGCGCAAAGCCACTTACGAAGAAGTAGCGTCGTGGGTTTCATCGGCATGGAAAGACATTAGTGCTAAAACTATTATGTCGGGCTTCAAAGCAGCCAATATCATGGAAAATACAGTTAGTGATGATTCATCTGAATCTGATGATAGTGAAGATGAAAATTGTGACGTATTAACTGATAAACAATTTTTAGAACTATTTAATTCCGACAGTGAAAATTCCGATTTTGATGGATTTGAAGATTTTTAAACATGTTGATAAAATCTTGTATATATTTTTTTCTATATTTTCACTTCATTCCAATAATAATTTTTCATATTTTAAAGATATTTTGAAGTAGTGTTCTCTTATTATATGTAATCCAATATTTTTTTAGAAAATTTTATAAATATTACAAAAAATTGAAATCTTAATATTAAAATTACATACCTGCTATTTATAACGGATCAGTGATAGGAAACGTTATTAAATTGAAAAACAAATACATAATAATAATAAATCAACAGTCAAGGGAAAAATGATTCTGCAATATTTACAGGTAAGATTATAATATTATAAATAAGTTTCTGATATTTATTATATTTTTCTCTGTTTGTTATTGATCCAGTGACAAAATGTTGCTTTTTTGCAGTAATCTGAGGAGTTAACATAAACTAGTATGCATTTAAAAAATATTTTCTTATAGCAATACGCTTTATTACATCACATTTTTCAGTAATATTTTTACTACAGTTTTTAAGGCATTTGCATACATTAAATCTAAGTGTCTTTCGTCCAATGATTTTTTTCTTCAACAGCTTATTTTATTTATTTTATTTTTTTCGTCAGTGTCTCTATACGATATTTCTTTACATTTTAAATATATTTTTTAGGCACTTAAGTGAAAAAAATTTTTTTTTTTTTAACTGTTCAAGTGAAAATATTTTATATACTGTAACAGTCTCTAAAATCTGGAAACCTCAAATACAGATAGCATAAATGATCATCAAATGTTTTATATTTATACAGTTCAGTTATCCTATCTTATCGACAGATGGCAGCACCAAAAATGTATTTAACTTTTTAGTATAATCTAGATTATATTCTGCATTTTGCCGACAGATGGCCGTACCAATCATTTCTTCTAATTCATTTCCAAGTTTATTTATCTTGATATAGTAAAATAAGAAAACAAAGAAATATCAACAGAAAAATTCATAAACAGTTTATATAAAATATTAGGCCTGGAACAAAGGAATTTTATTACAGAGATTGAGCTAATATCATTGTAATTGGGGAAAAAGTAATGACCAGTAGGCCTAAATTAAAGCAACTAAATACTAACATATAAATAAAATCGTAATCGTGAAAATGCTCTGTGTATATTTAATTTTAATAAGATTAAATGCTTGGCTTTGCTGTTAAATAACTTAATGTGCCATTTATGATTTTTTTTTTATAAATATGTGATTTTTTTTCTTTTTTAATGATGATTTTCAATAATTTTTACTTACATTTTAAAGTTGTTTTTTGAAGATCACTAAAATTCGGAAATAACTAAAAGCCGCGTCTACGAACGATTTCGGAATTTAGAGATTTATACTGTATAAATATCAGCAGCTTGGGTGCGGCGCTTACGATGGTGCGGCGCTTACGTCGATGTACTTTTTTTTTTAACAGATTGTCATTGGTGCGGCGCTTACGGTGGGTGCGGCGGGTATTCCCGAAAATACGGTACTTTGATGAGTTTTGTATAATACAGTTCTATAAAGAGGCACTCTGTCTGATTTTATTATTGTCATAAAGTAAAAGTTTTTTTTTAAATTCTTTAGTAAAGAAAAACAATTAAATCTGATGTACAAAGATGACAGATCTTCAAACGTTTATATTTATAGAAATAGTTAATAAATAATAATAATTGTTATTATTATTATACATGTAATAATGTCTTAAACATGATAATTTTTATACTTACTTATATAAAATTATAGATATGTTATAATAGTATGTGGAAGTTACAAATTATGATACATATATTCTCAAAATTATTGAAAATATATCAACAATTTAACAAAGAAGAAGAAAAAAAAATACCTAAGAGTAACTTAATTAAGAAATCTGCTTCTGAAAAGAGTAAGTTGAATTTAAAAAGTATTTTAAAATGCGTTTGGTAATACGCATTCCAAAACATGTAAATACAATACATGTAAAACATTCATATGCATATTTGTATATACATATGTATGAATGTATGTGCACAATTACATCAATATTTATGTGTAATATTTATATATCTGAACGTAATATATACATTTTCTTTATATAAAAAAGACAGAGAGATAGAGAGAAGGATATACAATATTACAGAACGATTACAAAATTTTTTATAAGCATTCTTAAAAAAAGAACTATACGATTTTTTTTATTTTATATTTTTAAATGTGAATGTAATCAAAATGCTAAATGTAGAAAAATAATTTTGTATAATTAAAAAATAAATATACATTACAATCACCTCAATTCACATTTTACTTTATTCACAATTTACCTTTTATAAAAAAGTAAAATAGATGGCCTGTATTTTTTTCAACTCTAAGTAATTATGCCGATGTTTTAGCCAGTTTTCTGTATATCTTTGTACATGCTTGAATTTAAATTTATAGCAAAGAAAATTTTAGAGATAAAAAATTCGAAGCTTATTCCTTTTTGACCGAATAAACATTTATGTATAGATTAACTATAAAAGCGAAATTCATTTCTTAAGTATAAATGTTGATATACAAACACATTTCCAAGTAAAAGTAATAGTAACTAAAATTCAATATTTATTTTAAAAATGATGAATCAATATGACAGTTAAAAACTAATTAAATTTTTTTTAATTTTCTTTAAAAAAATAAATTTTTAAGCAGGAGATAATTAACTAAACCGAGTCCCAAGGTAATAATAACTACAACTTTATTTTAAATTAATTTATTTAAATATGGCACAATAAGATTATTTTTTTTAATAGATGTGATATAATAAAATAATATTTTATATAATATATTTAAAAATACCTTTAATTTGTTGAATGGTATAACAAAATAATTAAATATTTCAACTTCCACGTACTTAAAAAAATATATTTTTTAAAAATGTGATAAGAATTTTCAAAAAGGTATATTAATAACTTAATGCATTTGAACTTATATTCGTATCTGTACATTCACATACATACTATACATATGCACTGTGTGTATATAATGTATGTATATGAGATATTTTTCTTAGTTACACACACACAAAATCATTGTAATTAAATACAATAGAATTATAAAAATTAAACTTCGTGCAGAAAAAAACACACTTTGTACATTTTTTTTCAATCATCTCAAGTATAGAAAAGAGGAATAAATAAAAAATAAGAGGAAATAGAATTTAATAGTAAAATTATGATCATTATTGTAAAACTGATTTTAGTATTATTATACATTAACATTGATAATGTTAACAATATTATAATAATTAATGTTACATCAATTAATTGTATATTATATTAGAATATTAATAAGTCAAAGTTCTGAAAACGAAACCTATCTGTAGCGGAATTGCGCCTTAAACAGAAAAAACTCCTAGATCCCCCGAAAAGAATAGCATGCAATTATACCTGCGAAGATAGTAAACACTCTTAAAACAGAGTTTTTACTGGTTTCTTGCGATTCTGTTTTGACAGCTTTAATGACGTAATAACACGTAAAACTTGATGATACGACCAGCATTGTCTGGTCCTGTGACAATAATCTTAAAAATACCTGTAATAAGTATTGAAGTATTTTATATTTTTAACTGAAAACCTTTTGAAACGACCCTAAGACTATGGTTCCCACTACCTTCGGCAACGTAAATTTTCGAATTTACATGCTTTTTTTTTAAAACGAAAAATCCATTCAAATAAACTACAGATAGAGAAAACTCTTCTTTCTGAAGCGTATAGCCCGAGAATACTACACACGTCTTGGTCTGTTTTGATTTTATATATTTAAATGAAAATCTTTCCAAAGGAACCCATTGTTGTTGGCATCACTGCTTAAATTGACGTTTCTGTTAATTTTTTCTGAAAATGCATGAATAAATATTACCGAAACACATTAATCTAACTGAGAAAACGTGACATTTTCTTCTGGTTTTGACGATTCATTTTTATCATGAAATCTTTTAAGTATTGTTCATTTCATTTTTACTTTAATAAGTTGTACTGAAATAAACGTTGGAGATTGCGTGTTCTTAAAACTCATCATATTTTAGATGATAGTGGTAAACCTATTTCCGTCCAGAATATAGTATTTTTTACCCTTAGTTGTAAAAAACTAATGGACTAGGATCGAATGCTTTACATTAAGTTTTAGAAAAGAAAAATATGTTGAAAGTATTGAAAAACAACTTATGTTCGCTCGTCAGTTAGTTCTTAAGTCACGAGAGAAAGCGTTTTTGGTATAACTTCCATTTGTTTTAATTAAGCAAAACTCCGTTCTTGTAACGTGATATAAAGATGACGCAAATTTATCTTTCTTTGAATAAATATAGAAAATGGAGAATCAATCATCTAATCATCTGTCATGGATTAATACATACACATACCCATACATACCCATTAGTACATACCCATACATAGTACATACCCATTTACGTTTTTTACCATATTCTGTTTAATTTGCAACACTAAGTAATTTTAACAAGTAAGAAAAATCATGCGTTAAGCATAGATTATGAAGCACTTTTTAACGCTTCATGAAATCTTTAACAAAACTTCGTTATTTAAGTAAATAAGGATAGAAAGCCAAATACAGCCAAATGTGCATTCCTGCACTATTGAACAGCCCTGTATTTGATCTGTCAGCTAATATACATACTATATAATGGGAAAATTTAGTTTAGCCAAAAATGCTTAGTAGTTTGAAATTTCTCTTTCAGCAATTTATACTAATAGATAGAAACATACTTGAATACTGTATGTGTATACGTATAATATTACTAATTAAAGCACACTAAACACAGTTATAAATAATTAACGTTAGGACTGTATCGTTAGAAATTTTAATCACACACAATAAGCAGCGAACACTCTGGTCGCCATTCTTTTCACACACTCTAAACAAACGTTTTTTTTTTCTCTACTCAGTTCACTTCACATTTCAACCAAAGGGAGTTCCGACGCCCTCTTACGGGACTTATAAATTCTGAAATCTCAACAATAAACAAATACTTTGTTCAGCCTTGTAGTTTGCCTGGTACCTTTATTACACATCAGTGTTAAGAAAAAAATTATTTTAAACTAAAACACTCTTAAAACAACTGAAATCACTTTTTCATAAATTATCATTCATAGGCTCCATGTACACAATTCTTTGTTTGGCCCTGTATATCATTTTATCTATATTCTGCAAACATTTCTTAGTAAATTTAATGCAGTTCAGCGTAAAAATGCATAGTTTATTTAAGAATCATCTTTTAGTAATTTATATTCATATTCAGTAACGTTGGCCAGGTTCTTTGGGTAGCCCTATATATTAATTATAGCATTTATATACACCATATAATATGTGTAAATTTAATGAAACTTATACGCGCATATCATCTTTAAAATGTTTTTCATCCATCCATCAGCTATCATCAGATACATATACAATACTTCGGGAAGAATGTACTATTTGAAATATTTTGTGTGTCCCTGTAAATACTATGTACTTTAAAATAGAGAAGTCAGTATCGTATAATTTATACTAAAACTCATTGACATAGATAATTTTATTATACATGAAACACTTTAATATATTTAAAATGTGTCACACACAATTCCCCCTTTTACCATTATCTAATGGAATTCTTTTGTGTGGCCCTGCAAATGAATAATAGCTACATTTTCACCTTATATTTTATAGAATGCATATTTTAATACACCTCGTACAAGCTTATTCATTTTAATATGTTTGACAGGGTATATCACTATTGAAATTTCTTTGAAATGATTCTTCCCCATAGACCGTAATGTAATGGGAAACTTTTGATTCTCCCTGTAGATAAACTAATCATGGTAGAAACTTTATTTTCAATAGGGTTCGTGCTAAGGAAAACGTCAATAACGTCTTAAAATTTGATGGCAATCCGAGTATATTTACGTGAGTTAGAGCGCGGCCAGACGGCCAGACAAACCGAATGCATAAGCACTTTTCAACTTTGTTGGAAAGTGCTAATAAAAATGTTGGAAAATAGAATTTTGATTTTAAATAAAATTTTTATTTATAAAAATATATATTATATGCACACACACATGTTCACGTATATGTAGAAAGAATTATTTTTATTAACACTTTCCAACAAAGTTGAAAAGTGTTTATGCATTCGGTATGTCTGACCGGATGGCAGTCTGTCTGCGCTCTAACTCCCGTAAATATTCTCGGATTGCTATGAATTTTTTATATGTTATTGATGTTTACCCTACACGAACCTTATTGAAAATTAAGTTTCTACTATGATTAGTTTATTTACAGGGATAGTCAAAAGTTTTCCGATGCATTACGGCCAATAGGAAAAAATCGTTTAAAGTGAATTTTAAAGGTGTTACACCCTGTCAAACTTATTCAAATTTACATGCACTCGCAAAGTGCACTAAAATACGCATTATTTAAAATATGCAGTCAAAATAATAGTTATTATTCATTTACAGGGTCACTCAAAAGAATTAGATTACACAATAAAAAAGGGGCAAATTTGTTTACGACATATTTTAATAACGTTAAAGACTTTTAAAGCTTCCAAATTTTCGCAATTTCAGTTGTTTATATGTTAAACTGCTAACTTTTCTGAATATTTTTATATAATTGTTTTTATGAAATTCCCATTAGAACAAAAGTTATGGGTTTTAGAATTTTACCCGCTCAATAGCTAAAGCGGCGTTTCCGAAACTTTGAAGTCATTTTTCTGCAAATTACATTTTTGGTCATAGTGCGCACGTTATCTCACAGTCTTGTAGGTATTTTTACAAAAAATTTTCAAACTATATATTTCATGTTAATCTGTATTAACTGAACCTAAAATTTTCTTTTTATTGTTAAAAAAATTTATTTTTTAGGTGATTATCTTGTTGAAATTTTCAAAATTTTCTATCAGTTAAATACAACTTTTTATTAGAATTAGAATTTTTTTTTAAATATAAATTTATTTAGGTTCAAGATATTTATTACAATCTGACGTATAAGTAGAGACCAAAATTTCCATTCTAGTTGCAATATTTATTTTGTAATCGTGCGCGTAAGCTGTTATGTCAATTTTCTGCTCGTCAAATGTCCCACAGTTTTTAGCGCTCTGTAAATGCTAATTCTGCATCTTACAATTTTTTAAAGACATAAAATGAAAGAACGTACTTATATCTTTCATCTCAACAAAAAATTGTGTTTTAATATCATAAACATTTTAAGATATTAAATATTCAAGATGGTCTCATTTTTTTCAATTTTTCAGATTTTAAGAGTTCTGAGACTCCTTAAACGATTTCAAGAATCATAAGATTGATATAAGCCATTGAGACTCAATATTTAATGCATAATATGAAGGCATAATATAATAATCTAATAATATAATAATATGAAGGCATAATATAATAATATGAAGGCATAATATAGCATTTACAGGGCCACACAAAATACTTCAAATCTTATATTTTTATCCGAATTACTGCATAATATCGATGATAGCTGATAGATGGTTGAAATGCATTTTCAATTATGATATGCGCTTTTAAGTTTTACTAAATTTTCTGCATATTATATGGTGTATATAAATGTTATAGTTGATATACAGGGTTATACAAAAGATCATAGGGGTTCCTCAATGTGAGAGTAATTAACTTAAAGGTGGTTTTTAAGTAAGTTAGGCATTTTTACGTTGAATTGCTTTCAGTATACTAAGAAATGTTTGTAGAATATAGATTAAATGATATACAGGGTCAAGCAAAAAAATAGCTACATAGTCGCCCATAGATGATAATTTCTGGAAATGTGATTTAAGTAGTTTTAAGAGTGTTTGTTTGAATTAAATTTTAGCAAAATAATGGCGTGTAATAAAGGTACTAGGTAAATTACAGGGCTGAACAAAAGTATTGAAGTGTTTTCCATCTATTAGGATAAGTGCTGAAAAAGAGTTAGGCATTTTTCTGGCTAAACTAAATTTTCCCATCATATAATATGTATATATCAACTGACGGATCAAATACAGGGCTGCTCAAAAGTATTGCAATACATATTTGGCTATGGACAGTAGCATCTTATTTCGCCAAATAACAAAAATTTTTTTGGAGATTTCAGGAAGTGTTGGAAAGTGTTTCATAATCTATGCTTAACGCATGATTTTTCTTACTTGTTTATTAATATAAAATGTTTGAAAATAAGACAATTTGTTTGAATAAAATTTATTTTCAAAATATGGGAATTAGTATTAATTAACTCTCTCGGCAATGCATTTTTTTCCAATTTTGGGAAAAAATTACTTTTAAGCTAACAAAATTAAAAGCAGCTATCAAAATCACAGAAGTTACAGTTTACTGAAATTTAGTGAATGCGTTCTTTACAAAAACCTAAAGAATGCAGTTATGTTGCATTTTTTTCATATAAAAATAGTATAAGGAAGAATTTTTAAAGATATTTGGAAAATGCATTACAAACACACTAAGCAAACATAAAAAATTAGTATTTTGTCATAAATTACTAATTTGGAAAAGAAGTCCCTAATTTAAATTTAAAGCATGTTTGAATTAAAAGAAACGCCTACGGTTTATTAATAATTAATAAAACCTTTATTATTATTATTATTATTATTTTTATTATTATTATTATTATTATTATTATTATTATTATTATTATTAGTAAATGCTGAAACATAAAAGTCATAATAGTAAATGTATTGACATATTCTATCTCTATTAGGTGCTGTAATTAACAAAAATAATTTTTTTCTTTCAAATATTGCGATTCGAAGTAGGAGCCTCATATGAGCCTCAGGGTGACAAGAGGGTTAACGAAGTATCAAAGTATTCCAAATTTTTAGCCTGCGTCAAAAAAACTCTTTAAATTGTATTTTTTAAACTTTAATTATGTAATTTATTGGCATTCGTGAGCATAACAATAAAAATGATTCGTGTATTTATTTTTTTGCGAAATAAAATTAAGGTTTATAAAAAAAAAAAAAAAAAAAAAAAAAAAAAAAAAAAAAACATAAGTAATGTACAATAGTATTAAAATACTAATAGGAAACAGCAATTGAAAGCTGTAGCATTTTGGAATTGGGATTTAATATATTTAGCTTTAAATCTTACCTTTTCTTTATGAACACAAAATACTTTAATTTCAAAATTTAATTTACAGATTTTTAATAGTTTTGTTTTTAACTCAAATGTGTGATGTCACCTTTCATCTTACCCTCCCCCCTCCCACCTCCTTGTCACAAACTGTCTCAATTTTACAAACCTATCCCCCTCCCCTCCCAGCGTGACATCATATATGGACAACCCCTTAACTGGTTCTATCAAATTTTACCCTAATTATATTGTGTAATAAAATACTTGAAAATACTCATGATAATTTGCCCTGATGGTCAAAAGAATAACAACAGACATTACCATATACTTCTTCTGTTGAAATTGGATTTTTCTAATTTCTAAGAAGAGTCCAAGGAGTGAATTTAACTCATCATACACAATTATCTGAATTTTTCTAGAAAAAAAGAGATATATAATAAATAATATCTTTGAAACTAAAAATAATTTGTAAATTTATATAACAAAAAATGACCGATTCTCAGATTTAAAGATGACACATAATAATATTTTACATTAATTGCCACAGTAAAAAATGTGCATAAAAAATTATGTGTATAGTTTTAAATGTCTGTTTCACAAATCTGTCGTTTATGTACCAATTATTAAGCATTATTGCATTAAAAAAATACTATTTGTAAGACATACAGGTAAGCCTTTTTAAAAAATGCATTAAAACAACTATGTATAAAGTTAACAGAGGCAACATTATAAAAATTTTACATCTATTAATTTCTACATGTTACGTGTAGTAAATTTATAAATAAAATATTTATATATAAAATTACTTATATTATAAGATACGTTTTAGTATACATATCTTTTTTTTAAATCAAGGGGTACAGTGCCTTAAAATTTGTCAAAATATCTATTTTCTTTTTTTTTTTTAGTATTAACTGAAAGTTTCTTTAATTGTGAATATTTTGGCACCTCATTTTTACCTATACAACAATTATATATCGCGAGATATTCTAAATTTTGTTAATAGATCCAGCTCAATTACCCGCACAAATGAAAACATCAAACTGATTTTTCTCCCGGTTCATATTTTTATAATGTGCTTGTTCGTAAAATACTAAGGTACTTATGCTAATTTAGATAGAGGTTTGAATTTTTTTTACTTATTCTCCATGGAGTAATTAATATTTTTGAGCATGGATTTAACATTCAAGTTTATAGTTTTTTTTTTAAATATTTAAATTGAGAGTTTGTTGAATTTTCTTCATTTTTTAATACACACAAGAGAGAAAAGAAATCATATTTAATGTAAAATCCCATACATTTAAAAATCCATACACAGTTTTATGTAGTGTATTCCGCTGAATGTGGAGAAAAATCGAAGCAAAAATATTCATATTTATAAAAATAGTAAAAGGCTTTTTTTTTTTTTTTTTTTTTTTTTTTTTTTTTTTTTTTTTTTTTTTCACAATTTAAATTTTTTAAAAATAGGCTTTTCTATAAAAGTATTTTTTTTTTTTTTTTTGTTTAACTTCTAGCATTGAGCATTGTGCCATCACATATATCACAGTATTATTCAAAATTGAAGGGATAATTTCAAAGGTACGTTGTCCCTTTAAGGCTGATCTGATGTCTAATAAATAGTAATTTTTTTTCTAAATCTGCAATAATGTTTAATAATCGTATATAAAAGATGTAAAAAATCGCATTTAAAATAATGTGACATTTCTTGTTTTTATTATTTATTTTATTTATTTATTTTTTTTTAAGCTTTTCAGAATTCAAAATTTACTAAGGAAATGTTTTATTTGTATGTCGCGGTAACTATTTCGATACTGCAATGATTTTCGGTAGAGAATATTCTATTTAAAATTTTTTAAAAAATTCAATTAAAATTCAATAAAAAAATTCTGAATGATAAAAAAATAAATTTTCTTCATTTGATCTTACAATTTTTAAATTTTTAAAATTCATTACAGAAAAAAAAAATTACTTTTTTTTTTTTTAAATTTAGCACTTACTAGATTGCACCTCTAAAAGTTAAATGCTGGTTTAAATTTAAGCCAAAATAAATTATTATTAATATTTTTCTTAAAAATAAAAATGTTATTGTATATTATCATCATTTATTTGATTACATGTTCTAGTATATTGTTTAACTAATTTTCTGCATTATATTTTGTATGTAAAAGCAATTCTGCTTTGCATGGAATATTTTGATTTTTTGGTTTTTGTTTATGCCGGCCAATTATCTACGCTTGGGATACAGGCCTTAATGGGTGGGATGCCCTCCGTGGGGGGTCTTTCTAAGGGAACCTAACCCCTATTTACGCAACATGGAATATTTTGAATTTAATTTTTTATATCGTTTTTTTAGAAATTGAATTTGTATTGAATTGTTCTTATTCTATTTCAATTTTCGCTCTTGATTTCTGTTTTTTTTTTTTTTTTTTTTTTTTTTTTTAACGGAGAAAAATAAATTAATATTTAAATAAAATTTGTGTCCAAATAAATAAATAAATAAAATAAGCGAATGATATTCTTAAGAAATTCGTCAACTAATAATTTTGTAATTATTTCAAAAATTTTGTGAGGTAGTTATTAGACCGTAAAATTCTCAAAATTCTAAACTATTTTTATACTGTGTTTCACTATTATATCTTTAAAAAATTCGATATTTCGAAAGAAATATGTACGAAAAGGCAATATTTTTGAAGCTTTTAAAAATAACCGCTCAAAAAATTCCTATAATTACACGAATCACATTGTTACGACAAAAAATGTAGAAGGTGTTTACAATGTATGCAGTGATTAAAATGACCCCTTAAAGCAAATTATCCCACAATTTTAAAAATACTATAAGTTCTAACTGCGTGCAACATTTCCCTTAATTTGCTTAATATTTTTATATACAGTCTTCACGGATTTCTAGATTATAATTATATTTAAACACAGAACCTAAAAAAGTTTATTATTCCAGCCAGAATAAGGATAAAATATAAATAAAGAAATTGTCTTTTCAACTCTAGTTACACTGTTTTCATTCTAGTTTCGGTAAATTTCAGTAACATTCCAGTTAAAAAAAATATTAATATTAGCTGCGACCGCATGCGACCTAGAGAATAATTCTAATTATACGTATTCAATATACACTGTTTTTACACTACATTACAATGTATTCTGGAGAAGTTATGTAATGATCTGATGTTTTTAATTGTGTGAAAAATACTTTTAACTGAACCCATTTCCCTTTTAATGCATCAGAGTTGCAATCTTTAAATTTGCTTTTTTTTAGCTAGAGTTTTTTTTTTTTTTTTGCTATGTTTAAAATGATTTATCTTCAACAGATGTGTCAAAAACGACATATTACTTTAATTATATAATCATGAAGAAATTTCCAATAGAATTAAGGGTAGATTTTGCAATAGAATATAAATAAAATGTTTTAAAAAACCCTGTTTCTCATTCAAATTTAGTTCCGTAATACTTTTTTTTTTTCATATATTTTTTCAAAAAATCGCCGGAATGGGGCACTGCAATAGCGATTTTTCTGTCATTTTCAATATTGTACCACCTACTTTCTAAAAGTGTATAAAGTTATGTATGGAACTGAACCAAATTTTTGTGTAAGTGTATTGTATGGCTGTTGGTCCTCCCTGAATTTGAAATAAATCTGCTGGAAGGGGGTGCTATAATCACGATGTCTGTGCCACTTTCATTGCTTTAGCATCAAAAATTGTATGAAGTTATGGATAGAACTGAACTAAAATTTTTCTGTATGATTATTTTTGGGTATGGAAGTAGGTTCTCCCTGAATTAAAAAAAAAATATGCCTATCATTCTATTGTCCATCGGCAGAAATTTAAAATGAAAATCAAAGTTGGTATAGTATTGAATTAAATTTTATCAAAGAATTAGAATAACTATTTTTTTTAATATTAAAATGTACGTATGACATAGAAGGAAGTCTTGGGATTAGCATATCCAACTAGTTTTTGTATTTTTTTTGTTATTGACTAAAGTTACTTCCGATAAATCACTACTCAAGTCTTATTCAGAATCCGATGCAAAATCAAAGAAATCTCTTCTTGAATTGGCGAGCAACAATTTTGACACATTTCTCGAAGAAGTATTTCTTGGCAAAGTAGCAAGTCCGTTTCAGATAAATGCCAGCTGGAAAGATATCAGCTATGAGAGTGCTAAACTACGAAAAACTTAAAGAAAAAAATCTATTAATGCGTAGAAACCTGTGTGAATGATTTTTGGTTTCTTTTTTCATTCTTTATTGCAAAGAAAATACTAATTTTAGGTGTATTTGTAAACAAAATTATATGTTTACAGCATTGCTGTAAAACTTTAAAGATTTTGCTAAGCAACCACCGGAAGTTTAACAACAGATTTATTTCTGAATTTGTTGTGTTGTCTTAGAAAAAGAGAAGTTATTTAACACACCCTGTCTCTTTTTAAATTTGAGAAAATTTTTTTAAGGAATAAAAAAATCAACTCTTATTTCTAGCTTTTTTTTTTTTTTTTGTAAGTGTCATCTTGTTTAAACGAAGAGTTAAAAAAATAGCGAATTGCTAAAATTTTGTCAACAATCATTGGAAGTTTGACAGAAAGCGAGGGAGTGGAAAAAGTTATGTGCCACTTGGATAGATAAAACAAACGTGTCGTCTTTTTTTTTTTTTTTTTTTTTTTTTTTTTTTTTTTTAAATATATAATATTTAGAATGAATGGGAAGAGTTTGCTCCAATAAATACGATGGAAATTAGTTTATATTATTTGGTTTTTTATATATTTTTTAAACAATGTAACTTTCTGGAAGACGTTTCTGAAAGAGAAAGTTGTACCAAATAAGATATTTAACACTATACAAAAAAAAAAAAAAAAAAAAAACTTTTTTTTCATATCATAATTTGTAGTGGTTATATTGGAAACAAATATTGAACCAATATTAGAAATACTTTAAAATGAAATACCAATGTTAATTAAATATTAAGTTGATAAATATTTTCAATGTCAGTATTTTTTAAATATTACCTTTAAATTGAAAATAATTTCAATGAAAATGATAATATTGCAGAAATATTATGTTTACATTAAAAAATATTGGAAAGTAGCAAAATATTGATGCAAGAATATTGGTGCAACATGACTAAATGTAAACATCTTATTCTAGGGATACTATTTCATGCCAATATTACCAATATTGAGCAATATTTAATCAAAATATTGTCAATACTTCTAATATTGGTCTAAAATTGTTTGGCTTTCAGGGTAAAGTCTTTACTTCTTTACTGAGTTAATTTCGTTCTTAGTAATATAGTGAAATGTTTCAAAAATGTGAAATTTGTTGAATAACGTACAGTTATGAGCTGACTTAATTTTCTTTAATCCTTTATATTATGTATCGCAACATACTAAATCGTCCTGCTAATTGGAAAATTCAATGTCTTACCTCTATAGCATTCCCTCGTATCCAAAATATTTGTAGAATTTCGAATATATAATTTTATTATTTTTTTTTTTTCAAACCAACACTACTTGTGCGTTTTCAGTTGCTACATGTCATAATTTTTAAGCACAACTTTATGTTTAAGTAAATTAATGAATTATGTGGTAGCTAAAAGTAGAGAAATCATATAGGTAAACGCACATTATATATATACATACATACACACACACACGCATATATTTATATAAGCATATATATATATAATGTAGATATTTTTATCCGCAATTTTATTTTTTCTTATTTTTACGTGCTTAAATTGATATTTCTACAACTCAAATAAATTATTATGCAAGGTGTCCACTCTCAAAATTGGACAATGGCTAATTCCTTAACCGTTAGTCACACACGTATAGTTCAAATTACAAAAATGTTTTAAATGAGGTAAAAAAATATTTAAAAAGCGATTTGGGTCAATAAAAGCATTTCTTAAAAAAATATGAAATTTAAATTTTTATGCGGTCCCTGGTTCTACAAGTTACATTTAGTAAAATTTTCCTGTTACATTGACAAGTAAGGCAAAAAAGATTTATTCTACGATTAAATTTGTCCACGTAATAGCTGTTTAAAGTTGGCGCATATTTTTTGCTATAAATTATGGGTCTTTTTCAAATTTAGTTCAAATATAATTTCGATAATTTAACGATAAAAAAGATACGTATAATAAGTAAAAAAATGATTGAATGTAAAATTAAAATTGAAATATGAATTTGGAATATTTAATCTTTATATTATATTAATGCAAAATATACAATTTATAATAAACATTTAACCCTTTCAGGGGCGGTGTTTGCAGTCTGCAAACACATAATATTACTGTTCCAATTTCGAACTGGCACCAGAATAATTTTAGTGCAATTTCGATTTTATAATATTCGCGAAAAACAGCTCTTGCTTATTTTCAAATAAATCTGTTCTTTAATTGTGGTGTGAATCAATTATTTGAACATTTTCGGAACAGAAATACCTTGCCCCTGAAAGGGTTAAGGAAAAAAGCCCAGAAGTTTTGTTAAATAAAATAGTGTAAATTTAATTATTAAATTAAACTAGGTATACTTTAAAGTTTAAAATTAAGCTTTCAAATAAGAAATTTTCAAAAATTTATTGGCTCTTTATAACATAATAAATAATAAATTTAGAATATGCTTAATGCAATTACATTTCTTTGAATTATCTCACTTAGTGCATTCTAAAACTTCAAATGGATTTACCTTGCTTAACATAATGCCCTTTAATGTATTTGAAATACTTTAATTACACTGAATTTGAAAAAAAATTGCGCTTAAAATATTTGAAGTTAATAAATTTAGACCATTTAAAAGATAAAAATAAGATTTCAACATTTGTTTAATGCCGCATGTTTAATTAAAGATTTTATGCATACCATTATATCATTCATCAACAATTAAAATTTCGCTTTTTTTGTATTACATTTTAAATATGTTGACATGACTATAGACAGAGCGATACAAATTTTATAATGTCTGGCAGGCACGGAATTTTTCACAGTCACCATTAAAGGAACATTTACATTCATTGCCGTCCCCCACTATTCAGTTAAAAAAGAATCATGATTTATTTGAGAAAAATAATTGCAAGCAGAGTTCTAAATAATTAGGTACATAATTTAAAATAGTACACAATTTAAAAAAGTGACTAACAAAGTTTGTAACAAAATTTACCAAAATTGAATTTCTCTGAAAAAAGAAGAAATACTGTGAAGGCTAAATAAAGCGGTATGCCCTCTGATTATCAGATGTTTGAAATGCCCGCATTTTGATATGCTACAAAATCTATATTTGATGAATGGGGCTTCGAAGAAAGTCTCCCAGATTTATTTTCAATAAATGATTTATAGTACCGGATGCGGCAGCACACACAATCACCTCATCGAGTTCATGGATGAAAATCTAGAATCAGTTGCTACTCGATTCATTCATTAGAAATCAATCGGTCTATGAAGTTATATCTTGTTGGAAAACACCTAGAAACCCAATTTTAGTAGCTGACGCATAGATTTACCATTGTTCTTCCATAACTCAAAAGTATGAAAACATGAAATATTGGGAAAAGAAAAACTTAATGGCAAATCTGTTAATCATCCGCTAAAATCGAGTTTTTAGGTGTTTTCAATCACGATATGACTTATCTTACCGATTGTGTTTTAATATGCAAACGAGATTTTAATCGAGATCCATGATCCATAACAAATAAGGTGGTAGTCTGTACTGCCGCTTCCCAGTCTATTACAACCCCTTATTTGTTATTACTCCTTAGAATGAATGCGACAGATTAATCAGTTTCTACATTGACTGCTAAAATCGAATTTTAATACTTTTTATCATTATACTCAATTTTAGATGCCTCAGAATGTAAATTACAATTATTTCTTCCAATTTTATGAAAATTTTTCCATCAAACCCCATTCTGATCTGATGACATGCAAATGTCGAAAATTATTACAGGATGTAAAATGCATTTTTATCTTTTATGTCCCATACAAAATACAAGAGTAGAAGAAAATTTATGTATGGTGCGATTAAGTTGAGTTGTGGAAGATAAGACAATGCCAACAGGTTTTCTAGTAAGGAAACATGATACCAATAATAATTGCATTAAAAGAAATTGCAATTTCAATAATTTTTTTTTTCAATTTTATGCAATATTTCTCTTAAATCAAATTACAAACATGAGCATTTTCCGCTTTTATATGTTTTTTATGTATATTTTAAAAAATTCTCTTTGATAAGCTGCAAATGAAACAGCTAATTTTATTTACTTGTGATGCTTGTGTAATAATGCACACGAAAAATGTAAATGTGTTTATCAAACAATTTTTTAAGGAATATTTATTATTAATTTACTAGCATACGCAGCCCGCTTCGCCGGGCTTAATTTGAAAGTTTATTTAATAATTTATGTGTATGGTACGCTTCTCTCTCAGCTGGCGACGGATCCCCCGGTGACTCTACGCTTCTCTCTCAGCTGGCGACGGATCCCCCGGTGACTCTCCCCGGACCATCGGCACTCCACGTGCGTCGGGTGAGCGTCAGAACAAACTTTCAGCATATACATATGGGTGGTTGTACTTGAATGCACAGACCTGCGCGTTTTTTTCTATCTTGCTTTTATACCTCTGGACCGAGTTGGCGCATTGCCAAGATTTGCTTCCTCTGGACCGAGTTGGCGCATTGCCAAGATTTGCTTCCTCTGGACCGAGTTGGCGCATTGCCAAGATTTGCTTTCCCCTGTGCCTCAATCAATTAATTAATTATCCTCAGAATTCCTTTTATTTATAGAGATTAATAATGTGTAAAATTAATTTAATTTAATATTAAATATAATATAATATTAACCAAATAAGGAACCAAAAAAGGAATTACAATTTATAATAAACATTTAAGGAAAAAAGCCCAGAAGTTTTGTTAAATAAAATAGTGAAAATTTAATTACTAAATTAAATTAATAATGTGTAAAATTAATTTAATTTAATATTAAATATAATATAATAATAACCAAATAAGGAACCAAAAAAGAAAAAAAAACTAAGAAGCAATATTTAAACTATTTTTTTTTAGGATTTCTAAATAAATTTTTCAATGTACAATCGTAAATTGACTAATATAAAACTTTTAATTGATTAAATAGTAATTTAAAAATACATTATAACCTTTATTTTTAATATATATTTTTTAGTGTTTAAAATATTTCATTGTTGCAGCTTCTCAACCGATCTTTTTATTATAACAGATGTAAATTCTCCATTTTTCATTTTTGGGTGAAAAAAGTCCGGGCCAGGATTCGAACCAGGGATGTATTGGCTGAAGCCGCCAATGCTCTTCCCACTGAGCCATTCCGGACACGAACACTCGAGGACTATTTTACCCAATTAACCTCAACGATCACTTTATCTGGTCTGATACTCTGCATCAGCTCAACAGAATAAATCGAAGGTCAATATATGGAATTGTAGAAAATCAAGCGTTTTATTACCTGTGACGGGCCAACAGAATAAGCCATCAAAATCATTAATTTATGTCGGAGTTTTAACAATAGTTTAAAAATGCTGTATTGTAATCAGAAAGACATCTTTCTACATAATTTTTACGATTCTATCATATCACAAAGTGCACTAAAAACCTATTACAAAATTTCAGAATGATATTTATGCACTAATTTCTTTTTTAGAAAATTTATCTTTCCGTCACGATAATGTAATTTTTGAAAGGAAACAAAATAATTTCTCCGCAAACTTGGTTATTTTTCAAAATACTTTCACAATTTAACTAACTAAAATACTTATTCATGCCCTTTAAATAAAGCATGCTCTTCTGAATAAAATTATTCTGAATGCGTCTCTGTAGCTCAATGAGGCATTTAAATTAAACACAAAACGCTATTCAACCATTTCCTTCATGCTCTTTCTAATAAAAAATGCGGCTTTGGGGCTTTATTGGCACCTATTTTCTGTTTCCGATTTATTATATACATATATATGTATCTATACCGGATAATGTTATTATTATAAAAAATAAAATAAAAAAATTGAGGGGGGAAAGACATTTGCTGAATTTCAACAATACATTTTATATTGGATGTTTAAGTAACACCTATGTATGAATAATTGTATAATTACATTAATTAAATCTATTAATATAATTTAATGTTAATGTTAATAATTAACTTCAATCTAACTTTTAAGAATTTGGACAATACCTAAAATATTGTTTCTAAGTGTATAAAAGGCATTAATTAATTATCTATTTTATTCCTTCTTTTGTCTTATACTACTATATTGAGTTTAGGCTAGTATTATCTCATTAAATAAAATTAATTTCAATTTTTATTTTTATTTTTTTCCTTATTTTTACCTTTTAAATAGCTAAACATTATGATGTTAAGTAACAATTTATTATCATTTTATTATTTACTTATTAAGTAATTACAATATGATATAAGAATAATTTAATCATTGAGATATAATAAGGTACTATTAATTATAGAAATCATTATAATGATTTATCCATATTATATTTTAATACATTTTTAATATTTTATAAATCAATTACTTCTTATTTTTAATAATGTTTTTAAATAATTTAAATTTTACTTATCTATCTACCAAGAATATATGCTTAAGGAATTTTCCAATATATATATAATGCATTTAATTAATTTATAATCATAACAGTCTATTTTTTTTGCTATGTCATTTTAGGGGTAACTATAGTGTTTGGTATGCTTTTTCCTTTTCTATCCATTTTAATAATGTTATGATTTATTTTTGAAAAAATTTCTCCGCTTTTATTTTGGTTATATGTGTGTCGCTAGCTCTATATTCGTATTTTTTTCCTTTTTCAAGTCTAATACAAAGATGAAACCACACACTGTATTTGTAGTTCCAAAGTATTTGTGTTGCTTGAAGATCCTACTTTGGTTCTATAAATTTCGATTATATTCATTTTAATTTTTTCATGTTATAATGTGGTAATTTTTATTAAATTTAATGACTTATATGTGTAGATGGGGTCTGATGTATCTATTATTTTTCTGAATACTTAGAAATCCCTTTTAATTCCTTTTTTTCCTGTTATATTAAGATATATTGTTTTACAGTTAATAGTTATACACACACACATATATATATATATATATATATGTGTGTGTGTGTGTGTGTGAGAGAGAAAGTTTAGTAGGATTTATTTGTTACTTTTTTTTTAGAAAAACGTACACACTGTTAAAAACATTATTTTAAATAGAGCCAATTTTTCGTGTTTTAGTAATATAATTTCAACCATAAAATTGGTTGACCATGATTTAGTACTTTATATGAATCATTAAATGGTACAATAATGAAGTATAATTTTGCTTTAGGTGAGTCACTATCTTATAAAAATTGAATTACATAGTAAAAAAAAAAACCACGTAATTCTACAGTTGTAAAGTTGCAAAAATCCATTTGCCTACTAAAATTTGATCTGTACACTGTAAAAAAATCGTAAAGTTACTAAATTTTTTCTAGGAAACTGGGATTAAAAAAAAAACTTTATGAATACTAGCAGGAGTGACCGAGCTTAGCTCGGTCAAAAATAATTTTGTGTTCAACTCGATAGTATATTAATTTTATCAGTCTCTTTGTATTATTACTACAATAAAATATGTTATTTATAATATTATTATTTACAAAAACAATATTTTTTTTTATGTATGCATATGTACAAAAATTTTATATTATTTTGAATTATACTATGAAAGAACATCGATAAAAATCACTTTTTTAGTTCGTGTCTGATTGGCTTAACCATGCATCTCGAATTCTATTAAGAATGCATAAAATTATTTTCTTAAAGACAATATTTTCTGTCAGATGCAGCCAAATTTGGCGACATTCTTTCATTTAGCGTCAAATTTGTATTTTGGTATTCTTGATTTTAATAGTCAATTTTTCGGCCAAATGTCACCAATATTTTGCCAAATATCGTCAACTTTTTGGCGATTGCCATATTCTCGTGATCCTGACACGTAATAAGCAAAATGACCCACTAATGAAATTTGATCAAACATTGACTTAGTTCAATGGTTTTCAGATAATCAAACACAGTGAAATATAAAATTGAATCAAAATCGTTTAAGACATTTCTTAGATAAAATTAGCTTGAATGAAATGACCGACTTATATATATATATATATATATATATATATATATATATATATATATTTAACATGAGACTCATCCCAATAGTCCTCGCGTGACAAAAAATGTTTCTTTACAAAATTTAGGTAAAATTGGTTGAGTCGTTGTTACGTATAACTAGAATGACCCTGAATTATTATGACCCAAAATCACCCACTAATCGAATTTTCGCGAGCATATGTCCTAGCCCAATGGTTTTCTTTTGCCTCAGAACGATATAATACAAAGTATAGTCAAAGTAGTGAGAGCCATTTGCTAACTGAAATTTGCATGACCCATCAGGAACCCCAAATGACCTTTATAATCGAAATCTCTCGAACATGTGCCCATTAGTTTTTGCGAGCCGAAAAACGCTTGGAAACACAATTTAGATAAAATCAATTGAGCCTTTTTAAAAATATAATTAGCTTGATCCTGACGCATTATGATCCAAAAAGACCCATTAATAGAATTTTCTCGATAATCTGACCAAATGAAATGATTTTCTCGTACTCGACGCGATAGAATATAAAATTGCGAGACAAACAGTATAGATAAAATTAACATGACCCACAATGACACAAAAATAACCCATGAATAGAATTTTCTCTAACACGTGATTTGAGTCAATAATCTTAATGTAATCCAAAACGGTAGTATACTAAACTTTGTCAAAGTCGTTAGAGCCATTTTTTAGATGAAATTGGTTTGACCCAAAATGACCAAAAGTGACCCACTAATCAAAATTTCTCAAACATGTGACCTAGCTCATTTTTTTTCTCCTGCCAAAAAATGCTGTATACCAAATTTCTTTAAAATAGATACACCCGTTCTTTAGCTATAGCTTGACCATGACCCATTATTACCCATCATGACCCACAAATGGCCCTTATAATCAAAATCTCTTGAACATGTGACCGAACCCATTAATTTTCTCGTGTCTAAAAACTGTTACATACAAAATTTCATTAAAATCGATCCTGCCGTTCTTTAAATAAAAATAGCTGGACCCTGACCCTTTATAACCCAGTAATCGAAATTTCTCGAACATGAGATGAGACCTATCCCAATAGTTTTCTTGTGCCAAAAAAATGTTGTATACAAAAATTTCGTTAAAATCGATCCACCTGTTCTTTAGATATAGCTTGACCATGACCCATTATGACCCATCATGATCCACAAATGACTCTTATAATCGAAATCTCTCGATAGTGTGACTTAGCCCATTAGCTTTCTCGTGTCAAAAAACTGTTACAGGCAAAATTTCGATGAAATTGATTCTGCCGTTCTTTAAATATAAATAGCTTGACCCAGACCCTTAATGACGCAATATGACCCATTCAAATTTCTTCTCAAACATGTAACCTAGCCCAATGTTTTTCTCGTGCCCGAAAACCATAGAATGCAATTTTTTGTCAAAATTACGAGAGAAAATCTCTAGATAAAAATAGCATGACCCACAATGACCCCAAAAATGACCCACTAACCGAATTTTCTCGAACATGTTACCTAACCCCATGGTCTTCTTGTAATCCAAAACGATAAAATATAAAATTTGGTTAAAATCGTTAGAGCCGATTTTTAGATAAAAATGGCTTGACCCATAATGACCCAAAAATGACCCATTAATCGAAATTTTTCGAACATGTGACCCATCCCAATAGTTTTCTCATACAAAAAAACGATTGGATACAAATTTTCCTTGAAATCGATCCAGCCGTTTTCTAGATATAAATAGCTTGATCCTGACCAATTATGACCCAAAATGACCCAATAATCGAATTTTCTCGAACATGTGACCTAGCCCAATGGTCTTCTCGTTCCCGAAAATGGTAATATCCAAATTTTTTCGAAAATCGTTAGAGCTGTTTTTGAGATAAAATTTACACACACACACACGGACGACACACACAATTTTTGCTCGCATTATACTATAAGATATATATATATATAAAAAAAGTGATCGATTTTGTTACATGAATTTTTGCCGTTACCGTTACAAAAAGTTCTAGAAATTTCAGTTTCTACAAAAAAATCAACAAAATTACAATAATTTTATTAAAATTTTATCTGTAATCCGGGTTTTTGTTACATAAAAAGTTCTAGGAAACCCAATTTCCTAAAATACTCTTAGTAACCTTAAAGATTTTTTTATTTACAGTGCAAATCTGTGTCTGTTACATGCATTTTTGTTGTTGCCGTTACACAAAAAGTTCTAGCAATCCCATTTTCCTAGAAAAATTTTAGTTACCTTACAGATTTTATTTACAGTGTAACTGGTAAAATGTTAAAGAACAAACTGATTTAAAAAAAAAAAAAAAAATCACTTATGATTTGATTATGAGGTGCCTCAGCGCCGTTGTATATAATTTTTTTTTTTTTTTGTAACTTAGGGTCTTTCTTCACTAATATTATGAAAACTACAGCACACAAAACATAAAAATTGGTAGTAATTTAAAAAAAAAAGTTTGATAAACACGTTGAAGTAGACTGTTTTTAAATCGAATAATTGTTGAAAGATATATTTGCCATTAAAAACGCTCTCTTAGAAAAAGCTTTAGTTGGTCAAAAATGCTCTATTAAAAAAACTTTATAGGATTAGAAACTACACATTGGAACGTCATTGGTTGCCTAATTAGAAGCTCCCGGTATGCAGACTGCATTTATTTATTTATTTTTTTAATTTGATTCATTTTTTTGAGGATTTACTTCCATTTTAAATTTAAATTTTCCGTATTTTGAGACAAATTTTTTACATACTTTAAAGCTTTTTTTTTTTTTTTTGACATTTGCAAAAGCAGCGCTCATTTTAATAAGATAATGCCTTATTTTTTTCCTTTTAAAATATTATATGATGGTTTTACTACATGCAAATGAAATTTAAGTTGAAATATTTGCATAAATTTTGTTCAAAATATTTATTTAGGCATTTATATTGTCTTTTAAAAAGTGGTCTTATAAGCTGATATAGTGTTTTTAATAAAATAACAACACTGAAAAAAAAAAAAAAAAAAAAAAAAAACCGGACGATTTAACGGAAGTATTACTGGTAATCTAGACGCTAGTACTATTTACTGTTTTTTAAGGGAAAAATTTCCGTGAATATTCCGTTTTTTTCGACTTTTTCCCGGAATTTACGGAAATTTTTCCATTAAAAACAGTAAATAGTACTGGCGTCTAGATTATCAGTAATAGTTCCGTTAAATCGTCCGTTATTTTTTACAGTGAATAAGTGTATTTTTTTCAATGATGAACAAAACATTAATCATTAATAATATTATTTACTATTTTTACAATAATACAAACATTAATGAAAAAAAACCCCTCTACTTCAAGAGCTTTTAATTTTTAACATGCTTTTTTTAATTTTAATTATTTTTTTATATTTTTTTATTATTAGCTTCACCTGTATGTATGTATATGTATGTAATGGAATCTTTGAACGTTATTTTCGCCCACTTTAAGACATCACATTAAATTGAAATTTTGCACACTTATTAAGAACCGATAACAATTCAAAAATAAAAAAGTCGCCGTTTAAAAGGATCAAAATTAAAAAACGCCGGATAAACGGATCAAAAGCAGTTTGAAAAATTAACAGTCACCTGACACCTTAGATACATGACAATAACTGAGAAACCGTATGATGATGACCGTAAAAATGCTATTATACGAGGGATTGAAAAGTTTCTTGGGAGTAAAAGTGATGTTAAGATCGAATATTGATGTGGCAAAAGATTTAGTATATGGCAATAAGAGTTTTATCAAGGAGATTATCTGGGCCACATTTTCGACGGAACCACATTTTCGATGATACAGACATACTGTCAGTCCGTATCGATTTCCGTTCAGATGGCATACATGTAATAAAACCAATATCGATACAATTTCCAGCAAAATACAGCTATGGTACTGCTGAAAGAAGAATTCTGCTATTGATCCTGAGTTGGGCATCGACCTTACATAAAATGCAAGGCTGTACGGTTGATCATGCAGTCATTTATCTGGGTTCTCAGCTGTTTGCTACTAGACAAGCTTATGTAGCACTCAGTCGTGGAAGGTGCTAGAGGGTATCCAAATCGAAGAACTTGATTACTCAAAGTTAACAGGGAGAGAGTTCCATGTAACGGTGATGCATTAAATGAAATGATCAGGTTACGAGATAATTCATAAAACAGCCTGATAACCATCCGTTGCCAGTTGTGTTGTAGGGGAGACTGGGGCATGTTGGCCATAGGGGTAGGTTGGTCAATTTGCTTTAATTTTCAAACCAGTCACCAGATGTCGCCACAAGTCCAGAAACATGTTAAAAAACCTATTCCCCAACCCTTTCACGAGTTTCAGTTCTCTTAACAAAAACAAATTAAGAACAAAGTTGATTTTTCACTTTCGTCGATCTCGTAGCAAATTTTCGTTAGTGTGCAGAAAGTGTTAATGTTTTCAAGAGATACTTCACAAGAACAAAAGTGAGTAATATTATGAAAGTTCATTTTATAAAGATTCTTTTGATGTAACAATAAATATTAAATGTTGTTAAGATATGTGTAGAATAGCAAAAGTATTTCAAACATGGCAAGGGGGCGAGTTGGCGCGGTCTTTCCCGGCCCATTGTAGCCATAAGCTACAGCCATCGGACCGCACAGTTTATGGACTATTCAAAAAATATGTTAATTCAGCCTGTGATGGTTGGGTGGCAACTAATAGACGCCCAATGACTATCTACGATAGTCCGGGAATTGTGAAAACTGCCCTTCCCAATGCAATAAATCCAGTTAATATAACATCAGGTTTTCAGATAACAGGAATATGCCCTTTCGAAAGGAATGTTTTTACTGACTCTGATTTCATACCTTCGTATGTCAGTGATAGATCAGAGCCTTCAAGCACGCACGGCAAAGCAATTGGTGAAGCGTCTAATGAAACACAGATAATTATGGGTTGAGGACATTAGACCATTCGAAAAGGCAGAGCCAAGGAAGACAAATGCTTCAAATAGAATGAAGAGAACTTCTGCAGTCCTCACAGACACCCCTGTCAGATTAATTTCCAAATAATTTTTTTTATATACATGCATTAAAGTTCCCATTCACTATTATGAATTTTTTTAAACTTCTAAATAAACACAAAAAAGAGCATTGCAGGTCAACGCGCCCCACTCAATATGCCAACCTACCCTGTGCACGGGGTACGTTGGCCCATAATACATCACACCATAACTAAATTCATAAAGTTCTTAAATTTCATATTAACTAAAAGTAAGCGTTTTCCTTACTAGTTAAATATACTAGGTATTGTAAAAAAAAATACTACATCTGAAAATAAACAAAATTTAGGTACTGAAAAAAATAACATAAAAAAAAAACTGGGCCAACATGTCCCGGTCTCCCCTACCAAAAATTTGAGTCCTTAAGTGACTATAACATTTAAAATTCAATAATTTTTTTTTTTTTTAATAGTCCAATTATTTTTTTTCCGTCTAACTGAAAATGAAATTCTAAATAAAATTGATTTAGAAAATCCGATACTAAAAATTTAGAAAATAAATAATAGTTTAAGAAACCAAAAAATACGCTTTTATAGCAGGTCGAATTAAAAAGTTTAGAATAATTTTTAATTATTGAGAAGTTATCCAACAGTGATAGAAAGGCCATGTAAAAATTAATACAAAAAGCGTGGGGTGCTCAATATAAGTTGTTAACGATATTTCATTAGTAACTATTTCTAAAACTTGACTTAGTATTAACTACATAACAAAGCACCCCTCGTTTTTTGTATTAATTTCCTTTTTTTAATAAATGATGTATTTCTAGGAGACTTTTCTCTTGAAAAATATGTTCAGAAATAAAAATATCTTAATTTTCTTCTAATTCAAATTAACTAGATAAAAAACATTATCAGAACCATAAGAGCATGGAAGCACATAAAAAATTTCAGATCTCAAAATGCAAAACAAGAATATGTAAAAAAAAAAAAAAAAAAAAAAAAAAAAAAAAAAAAAAAAAAGGTGGAAGTTTTAAATAAGTTTTGGTTTCACACCAATAATTTACTTATTTGTATTCACTTAACATCTCGTGATAAAACATAAATTTTACAGATTTGTGCACGCGAAGTCTAAGTTTATTATGAATGCATGGGAAGTTTGAAAAAATTAACAATTATTGCATTAGCAACAAAGGGAGTTTCCAAGAATGTACTGATAAAAACCTGTTTTACCTATGTTCTGGAGAAAATTATTTTTTATTACTAAAATTTAAGCATCACCGACATTTAGTCGCAGAAAGCTTGCTTGTATAAAAAGTACAAATGTTTGCAATGCATATACATTTCAAGCCTGATTTAAAAAGCTATCGAAAGATTCGATTTTTTAAAATTAATTTTAAATGTTTTATAGTATTTTTTTGTATATAAATTTTATTTTTTAATTGTATTAAAGTCTGTCTTAATTTATTTTATTAAATCTTTTAGAACATATGCTATTAGAAATTCAAATTCTTTGGGATCAAATTTTCGATTGTTTTTTCTTTTGCATTTTTTGCATGATGAAAATGTGTAGATTTTTGCTCTAAAATGGTTTCTTGATACTCAAATCTTTATTATAAAGGACTGTCTTTTTTTTTTTTTTTTTAAATCTATTTATTGAGTCATTTGATTGAGCCATTACATTACGATCAATGAGAAAAAATAGTTTCAAGTGCATTTTAATGATTTCACACACCTCCGAACATAATAAAATGGATGACACCGTCTATGAATTTTATACTAAAATATACATTCTGTACAATCTGTGGTCCAAAGAATATTTCTTATTAATTTACAGGTCCACATAAAAATATTCCAATGCACAATGGTATAGGGAGAAAACATTGTTTGAAAGCGTTTTAATTTTTTAAACTATTTCACATTTTATGAAATAGATATACGTTGCTAAGGTTTACAACAGGTTATTTTTTGTACAATAGAAAGCAGGTAGTAATTTACAGGGACAAGACACACAAAAGACTTCGGATACTGTACTGAACCGAAGTACTGTGTACTAGCATGCACCAAGATCTGAGTATTTTTAAAACTTAGTTATAGTACGAACGGACCTCATTTGTTACGTGCAATTTCCGACTTGTTTTTTTATTAAGCCATTGGAGAGTAAAGAAAGGAAGGACCTAGTAACAAATTCTGTGGACGAATTTCTATCGCGAAAACGTGAGTAGAATGGAAATTTCATTTTGTTTTCGGAACTCGGATGCCAGCCAAGATAATTCGCTTTGGCACAAAATCTTAATCACATTAGGTAACGAATAAATCTTGCACTGCCGAAACCTCAAATTGTTTGGAAGTAAGCGAGATCTCTGTGTCCGAGAATATGCATTACGTTATCTTTCTTTTCTTATTCTTTTATTACCATATGAAGATAAAACCTTTTACATGCATTCCTTCCAGAACGAATGAATCATCAATGATTTTGCTTTATTTTATGTGCTCCGAATTTATTTTACTTTATAACTTATTAAAAACAATCGATTGATTATTAATCAGATATTTTGCCATTTTAGCTTACGAAGTCCTAGAAGAGCTCTACGCAGGTACCCCGAGCTAGAAAATTCTACACTGACAGAAAAATGCGGCAATATACACTTTCACAATATACTGGATTAATTGAAAGTTTCAATAAAGTGGGAGATCATACAAAATTTAAAGAGTTCCATTTCCGTATTTAAAAGGCAGTTTTGAGAAGTTAAAATTTAAATTAAACAAGTTTAATATTGAATTGATTGCAACACCCCCACCCAAATTAAAGAATTTACTTAATAATCAATTTGACCCTATAGGACACGATGATCTTGCAGGGGTTTATGAAATTCCTTATACAGTAAAACCTCTAAATAACGGACACCTTGGGAGCGCGGAGAATGTCCGCTATTCGGAGGTGTCCGCTATCGGGAAAAGCTCTGAGATCCAAAAATTGCTAAGAAATGCTTAATGTTTCATTATTAGATTTTTACATGTCCAGATGAATCACAAAATTATCACAAAATAATTATTTTTTAATCAATAAAACTTAAATAAAATTGTGCATACCTTTATCCACTGTTTGTTACACTCTTATGGAAAAAAAAAAGATAATCGAAATTATCATACGCTCGTTTAAAGCGAAAGACAAAAATATGTACGGATTAATTGATTTCTGCGGATCAAGAAATTTGTACTTCTAGTGACCAACACTTAAATCTTTCAAAGAGGGACGTTTTCTTTCTTGGACGTGGGCAGTGTTGAATTCAGATATTTTTCTCCGAAAGGGATTTCTCCTGGTGTGTGTGTGTGTGTGGGGGGGGAGAGTCACATTTTGACTATTAAAACCATAAAAATGTCAAATCTTCCGGGGGAATTTCAATGCTCAAGGGGAATGTCCGTCCCGGGCCATCCCTTGAATTCAGCACTGTCATGGAGGAAGGATTTTACCCAACCCACCCTCTACATTTGTCTGTGATTACAAAGTTTGTGAGACTTAAACGACTAATAAATTTAAAGGCTTTTCGGCTTTTTACATTTTTTTTCTATTTAAAAAAATATTTTTCATCCTTTATCGTCAAAATTACTGTCCGCTATTTGGAATGTCCGCTCTTCAGAGGTTAAACATACAAAATTTATGTTTTGGGAGTGGAGATTGGAAAACTGTCCGTTAAATAGACGTGTCCGCTATTCGGGAGTGTCCGTTATGGAATTTTTACTGTATTACAGAAAAAGGTGTCTTAAAATATTACATAGGCAAAACTGGAAGAAAACTTGGAATTAGAAAACGTGAACATGAATCTGATATAAAATTTGGTCTTACTAACACTGCTTTATCTAGATTATATTTAAACGAGGAGATAAAAATTCTGTTTAATGAAAGCAAATTATGTTTCATATCAAATTGTTGTCGTAAATCCATTATAAGGGAGTCTAATGAAAATTATACACGTAAAAATTTTGTTTGCAATGATAATTTTTCTTTTAATATTCATAAGTTATGGTTAGAGTTTATAAATAAGTTCCTCGTGAAAGCTTGAATAGGATGAACCAAGTTGATGATTAATTTTAATCATGGTCTATTTTTAATTTATTATTTTTACAATAGTGCGCGTGGTTTTTAATTTACATCTCATTGTCGCGAGCCGTTTGTATTGACCATGAAACGATTCGTATTTTATTTTTATTTTATTATGATTATGGTTCTTATAAGATGGAATCGAAACATGTCAATATTTGTTTTTAATTTTTCGTTACACCTATCAAGTAAAATAAAATTGTTTATTGAAGTGTTACAAAATTTTTACAAAATTTTTTTAGTAAATTTGTATTTGAAGCACTTTTCATGTAACGATAACAGCAAAATTTCATGTAACCGAGGAAGTTTACATGAGTTTTTGCTGCTACCGTTACATGAAAAGTTCTTGGAATACAAGTTTACTAGAAAAATCTTAGCAACTTTTTTTTTTTTTTTTCAGTGCACTATAGTAAATTTTGTTCTATTTTCAATAAAGTCTATTCAAAATTCGTGCTGCAACTCAGAAAAAAAAAAAAAAAAAATGGTGATTTTTTATTGCGTTTTTTAGATTTTTTTCGCTTTTCGTGCAATTTTTTGACAGTTTCGAGGCAACGCAGTGCGCTTCAGCCAGCATGAAATAAACTCAAGAATTTTTATTGCGTAATGACTTCCATGATTAAAATTTTATATTTATTTCTTCTGTCTATTATATAACTGATCCAACTGTAATACTATAAAGAGATTAACGAAAGTCATCTTTGTTTATTGCTCATTGAAAAATCAGCCTGACGTGAATCAGTTCGATACTGTATGTTGGTTTTTCGAAAACATTTAAGTGGGAATTTGAGTGACACGGCTTCCATAGAATATCACACTTGTGAGATTTCCTTGTACAGTCACAACAAAACATGATAAAGAGAACTTCGCTAAATAGAAAGGATTAAGATAGACGAAGCCTTTCATGCACATCGATCGATCGGCTTCTGGAACATATATATTATGACGATCTATATTTGGTACAAGCAAACAAAAGTACAATTTAAATACAGAACAAAGTCTAAAGTTCGGAATTGTCCAGATTCCTGACTTTTCAGCGTCAGTGTCCAAAAAATGGAGAAAAATAGGCAAAATTGTAAAAAAAAAAAAAAAAAAAAAAGTCTAGAGCAAAGTAGTTTTATTAATGAATCTTAACTTATGTCTATGTACACAATAAAAGAAACTTTCTTTATGATAAACTTAAGTTAATAAAGCAGCGCAGCGTACATTAATGATGCTGGTTACTCATTTTTTGAATTTCCATCCGTCAAGTTAAGTCTATGGGCGTTTTTATGCTTGAAATATGTGCTCGGGAAATTAATATTTTTAACTTCATTTTTCAGTGTTCTCTTCTTAAAGGATATCCCTTTTTTTAGTTTTCAAAATATTTCTAAAATCTTTGCTTAATTTAATATTTTATGCTTTAAAAAATGTCAAAGTGAAAGTACGTTTCGTACTAATAGCGTTTCGTACGGGTACACCTATTTTCCATGTAAAATAGCAGTATTTTTTATATAAAAAAAATAAATCTAGTTAAAACGCGTGAAATTCCGCTTATTTAAGGAGAGATTTTCTATAGGAAAAAAAACCTGGTATAGAAGAATTTTCTTGTCTGGAAATTCTACAACATATACGAACTCTGGTATTAATAGTTGCTATATCCAATTTTAATATATGACTATCATATTTTGCTTTTATAAGTAGTGAAATTTATGTTTCTATTTATTGGAAATGAAATATTTTTGATGACCAGAAATGCGGAAAAATCCAAAATTCAGTCTTGGTAAAATTCTAAGGATTCCAGACTTTAGATTTTGTACTTTATTTATATTTTAAATTCAATATATTTCATGTTAAATAATTTACTTTCGATATGTGATCTCAATTTTAGGTAAATTCTTCTATAGACATTTAAGGGGGAGGGGGTCTGCGATACGTTTTAAAATAATTTTTACTTATTGACTTAAAATTTTAAATTTTGTGGTGATGATTGACCATATCATTTGTAAACAAAATCACACAATAAAACTTCTCATAATTTTTTTTTTAAATCTTAAAAATTAATTAAGAAAATGAAGTCATTTAAAATCGTTATAACTCAAAATATTGTTTGTAGAATTTCAATCTTTTTTTTTTTTTTTTTTTACTGTTAAATAAAGAGAAAAGTTTAAATTTCAATTTTGAAATTTTTAATTTGCATTTTTAAAAACATTAATTTTTCAGTCTAACTCTATTCAATTTTTTTCCGAGTTGATTATGTATAGATTAAAGTTCATGAAATTAAGAGAAAATGTCAGAAATAGTGGCAGGGTCCAGAAACATAAGCAGATCATAGCTCCCCATCTGAAAAAAGTTGTCCCAAATCTGGCACTAAATAATATAAAAATCATTAAAAGTAATAGAAACTGCAAAAAGTCAATTTATTCTTAAGAAAATTCAATTCTGAAGAAAAGTAAATTTCTTCAAGAATTATTCAGTCTAATTTTATATTACTCATTAATTCTTACTGTAGGTGCAGTTTATTGTTTCCCCAGGTACCGCGCTATTTTCCCCCCTACAAGTTCTAAATTAGTAGGTGGGTATATTTTATTATTATTATTAATATTATTATTATTATTATTATTATTATTATTATTATTATTATTATTATTATTATTATTATTATTTTGTCCTGTACTGCCATTACATCATCAAACATTACTAATATTTTAGAAATCTTTTCCAAAATTCGGACAAGCTTTCTGGATTTTTTCTTTAATTTTCTTTTTCTTTCTTTTTTTTTTTGATAAATATAACTGGTAATTATTCTTTCATTTCATATGGATACTCGTATGTACATATAAATGATATCATTAATATTTATAGAGAGAAATTCGAAAGGAATTTAAGAAAAATTATTCTCATGGGTCACTTTAACCATTGCTTACACACGATAACTTAATGTGGATTAAAGTTAGTCGAAAATTTTAATCGACTTTATTTTTAATTCATCATTCTCAGCCTGTTTTAAGATGAATCCATATAAATTATCAAAGAAAATGTTAGTTGCTGGTTTGTGTTTGGATTTTAAAAAATATTTTTCGTTTTTAAAGTCCCCCGTTTGTTTAATAGAGTATTCAATAGGCAAATATTTTAATTATTTGTATTAAAAAAGTAAATAAAACAGTCCCCAAACGTTAAATTTTACAAAATAAATAAATAAATAAATAAAAAAGTAATAAGTAAGTAAGTTAAACATGAAGACATGTTTTTACTTCGTTTATTTTTGCGATAAAAAATCACCATATTCCTTTGCAAGAAACTTCATTTTCACTTTATTTAATGCCAAAGCCCATTCTATTTAACAGCAATCAAGATAGTTGAAATATTTCATGAAAACTGGATGTCGTACGTTGCTTTCGACAGCTTACCTGATGTGCGTGTATGTGTTTTATGAAATAATTACATCGTGAAGTATTCAAAAACGTTTTTAGAAATTTCGATACCATATCTTGCTTGTAACTTCTTGACATTTTCCTTAACAAATCGAACTCTTCACAGTTTTCATTAAATAATTTTTCTAATGATACGTGATTTTCTCCACAAAAATCTCCTCAAGTGCAGCTAAATATCTTAGAATGCGAGTTAGTTCAAGCACACAACTCTATTTGTATGTTTTCCTCTTTCTTTCTTTTCTTCTTTATTTGGAGATCATTCAGTGTTTCTAGAATAAATGTTAATTCAGAACGCATTATTTTAAAGATATCTCCTTTTCTTATTAATTACTCCAATTCATCGATTTATTTTAATGCATACTTCTGTAAGAACATAGGCCAAAAATGATTTTCAAAATAAATATTCTATAGATTAATTTGAATATTTCTGTGATGCTTTAATCATATTTGACCTTAAGCATTAGTTTTTTCTTTTATTATGGTTTATTATTTTGTAATTCGGTATTTAAGATTCAAGGGATGTGCACATATATAACATTATCAATTTTTTGGTAATTTTTGGAGAAAGATTGAATATATTTCTTAAGTACCTTGAAATTGGTCAAAATATCGATGTTTTTTTAATACTAACTAAAAGCTTCTTTAATTGTGATTATTTTGATACCTTGTTTACGACAATAATATCGCGAGATATTCTAAATTTTGTTAATAGATCCAGCACAATTACCCATACAAATGAAAACTTTAAGTTGATTTTTCAATGTGTTCATTTTTTTTTATAATTGCTTGTACGATAAACACTAAAGCTTTTTTGATTATTTAGATAGAGGTTTCAAACATTTTTTTACTTGTTCTCTATGGAATATTTAATATTTTTACATACAAGTTTATAGTAATTTCTTAAAAAAACATTTGTATCTAGAGTTTGTTGAATTTCCTTCATTTTTTTATGTATATACAAGAGAAAAAAATCATATTAAATGTAAGATACTATAGATCTAAAAACACAGTTTTATCTTGTACATTCTAAAAAAAAACAGTCGGAGCCAAAATATTGATATTTGTAAAAGTAATAGGAATTTTAAAAAAGTTATTTTTTTAATTTTAATTTTAGTAAAATAGGATGTTTAAAAAATAATAAAAATTTAATTTAATTTTTATTATTAAGTATAATGCTACAACATAGGTTACAATATTATTCAAAATTGAAGAGATAGTTTCAAATTTACAGTGTTCCCTTAAGCAATTAAAGCATTCTACTTTGGTAAATACTTTGAAATTATCATTTGCCAATACAGTAACCTCCGCTTAATAAAATCATATTCGTTCTGAGCCATACTGATTTTAATAAGCGGCTGATTTTTATAGCCGGCGAATATTCTCGAATCCAAAACCTCGTGATACCCCTAAAATTCGAAAAGTAATGATAAAATGTAACGTTTAATGATATTAACAAACAGGATTAATTATTTTTTTTATCCAAATTACTTAATTATTCATTCAAAATTGATAACTATCATACATATAAAATTAATAAATACTTACAACATATAAAATTAATAAATAACTAATACATATAAAATTAATTTAACTATACATTATTGGGTTTTATGAAAAATTTATCAATGGTGCTTTGTTACGATCGGAACAAACGTTCAGTGTTTTTAGCAAGACACTAATATTAACTGTATACTTCCTGTTCTTCACTTATTCATCATTACTTGTTGGTTCTTGAAACTTGCGATCTCAATGCCTACTCCATTATGTCAGATATTTCACGAAGTGTTGACAGATATTCGTTAATTTCAACATATTTAAGGAATCCTCGTCAAATCAATCTTTACCTCTAGAGATAGTGGCAATTTCTTGTAACTCTTCGGATTTAAAATCTCAAATCCAGAACCAATTTCTTATCGTATCTTTTGTCAAACTCCTTCAAGACATTTTAATGTAATGCATTCATCCAACACATTGACATATTTTATTATGGAGCTTATAAATAAGATGCAGATGAATCACATACTTCGATTGCTATTGCTCCTTTTTTGGCCAATTCGTTCCTATAATAACATTTAGAATCTTTGATAATTCCCTAATCAAATGGCTGTATAACACTGGAGGTGTTAATTAACAGAAATTTTATTTTTATGTTTTTCAATGTTAAGTCTTCAGAATGTGTAGCTCAATTGTTCATAATCAGGACAATATTTTCCCAAGTTTTTCCTCCCTTTACATAAAAAAGATGTGAAAATTGGTTTGGTTTATTTTTGTCGTCCGATTATCTACACTAGGGATATAGGACCTGCGTTGTGAAAATTGGAGATGTCATTCATGATTTCTTACTGTTTCAGTAATCCGCATGTAAATTCTCCTCTTCTTTAAAACAGCGTGGTTTTTTACTAGGTGTTTCCTTGACAGTCCACTTCATGTTGTTCGTCAGAACAGTTACACCTTGTTTAATTCTCTTGCATCCTTCTTTATGTTTTGAACATATGTGTGTGCTCTGGTAAAGCCCGATAAAACAGTCCTGTTTTATCATTGCTAATGATTTTAGAAAGATCACTGTCTTTAAAAAAAATCCAGCAAAATATTTGCTTTCCAGTAATTTGTAGCATCCAAATTTATGTCCTGCTTTTCGTTGTGCAGTTTGCGATAAATGGTATTGTTTCGTTCTTTCCATAATGACAACGAACCATTAGTGGATCTGAAATTTTCCCTCATCATTTGCAGGAACTGTTCGGCTTTCTTGAACAAAATTTCGCGAGAAATGATAACTTTTTTCAACCTGGAATTTTTAAATCATTCTAAAAATGCTACTTCGACGTATTCTGTTTTTCTGTTTCCGTTTCAGACTTAAATTCCAATTTCAGACTTAATATTGTCTTTGTTCTTAAGAAAATTGCATAAAGTTTTGACGTCATTTCCCTTTGGCAACATTTCTGTAAATTATCATAATTCACCAAAATTTCAATTTTTTCTTTCAAGTCTAAAATATTTCTCTTAGACATCTTACTCATTGAGGACTTCAAACGAAACAAAACTAAATCAAACTGAACTAAATTCTCTTTTAAAGATTACAGAAAGAAAATAATCGAAGTGATCGTTATCGCTGCAACAACAATTTTTGAAACTTACAACTGTATTAATAATCTTTGAAGAATGCTTGTATTTTTTTGTTTTGTTTTGTTTACGTTTAAGCAAAAATAAAAGTTTTCAGTGAAGATTAAACTGATTACTCTGCTGCTGAAGAAATTTTTTGAGTTTATTAACCGGCGATGCTGATTTTAATAAGAGGCAGTTTTAACATAAATTTGTATTGATTTAATTCCGGTCCTCACAATTTGATCATATTAAGCGGCTAATTTTATTAATCAGTGATTTTATTAAGCGGCGGGTACTGTAATTAGTCACTAGCCCAGTTTAATAAATAAATATTTATTAAACTTTAATGTAACAATCCACATAATGGACCACGATCGCTCTGGCATTATTTTATATGTGTGACTTTTATATGCCCTAACTCACTTAATATTAAAACATGCTTGTAAATTTTTACGTAATATAAATTTTGTAACTTTTGAGGATTCGGCATTCACGTGGATTTAGTGAAAGAAGTAACACGCATTTCATAATACAGAAAACCCACAACAATATTATGCAAAAAAAATGAATTCTCAAATAGACTTAAATAATTTTTTTCATTCATACTTTAGATATCATGTTTTCAATGGAAATGCGGCAATAATCAATAATCTTTTGTTTAATGACATCTTAAATTATAACATCTTAAACAAAAAATATCAGGAATAGTACATATCTAAAATATATATATATATTCTAAAAATTTAACTAAAATAATAATTCTACACCGATTAAAAAATGTTGACTTCAAAAAATACCCTCACCTGCTTTTTCCTGTTGGTGGTTAACAAATAACCAATTCATTATTTTTAACAAAAGAATTTCAAAATTTAACTTTTAATATTAATAGTCTATTTAATGTAGTTATGGTAGCAATTCATAAACTTTATTGTTATATGACTTATTTTAAAGTTTAAAAGTTTTTTGCTACTTCCTAATATAAGGTTATAAAGCGGCTTTTGTATAATCGAAAAAAAAAAATTTGGTACAAAGCATATTGTTGCCAAACCTCTAGATTTTTTTCATACTAATATTTTTGAATGGGAATTCGTTTTATTTAGAACCAATTTTTTGTTATTAAATAAAGTGAATATTTTTATTCGGAAAAGATGATCTTCGAAAATCGGAATGTTTGGTAACTAAGAAAGCATATACGAAAACAATAATAGATATTTATGAGTAGTATAAGCATAACAGTATAAATACACATTTTTATGTTCTAAATTTAAATACGGAAATCACTTAAAATCACCAAACTAAGTTAATACTTATTAAAAATGATAGCAAGATAAATAAATAGCTTTATTCAGATCGATTATGAATCATATTATGAATAAAGGTATTCATTTTTAAGTGTGTGGGAGGTGTTCGTCGGATAAATACTAAACACTTCTTAAACAATCACATTTTTTAATGAGGCCATCACAACATCTATTATTTACAATACTAAATACATATTCGGTAAAAATGCGTAACAGATTAACAAATCTTGTTATACCACAAAAACATCTTGGTTGAGACGACATTCCAACACATATCACAAATCTACTCTTAACTTCAAATTATTTCACTTCATGTTCTTAAAAAGAAGGCAAAATATCTTAGGATATTTTGCCAAAAGTGGCAATACCACCACCTATAGATTCTATAATTTAAGGAAGACCGTCATCTTGTTACAAGTGTATTTTTATCACTTTTAGCAAGAATTAATTTAGTTTTATTCAACAAACATACTTTCCAGGCAAACATGATGAATTAACAAGATTAATATTGAAACTAAAATCAATGTTATTTTGTTACTCATGTATGTATAAATTCAGCTATAAAGCTAAAAATGTTCAACTGAAACATGGTTTCTAGTTTGAAAAAATGTTTAACACGTTGAGTGTCATGGTGACTGACACTTCCGATGACAGACAGCGTAAAACATGATATAAAAGTAAGAAAATTATATTATTTAAAGCAATTATTAATAAAGTATAATCCTGCAATAAATAAGATAAGTGAATTTCAAATACATTTTCCTTAATTACTCAAAAAAAAAAAAAAAAAAAAAAAAATATATATATATATATATATATATATAAATATTTAGTAAGTTACTGGTGACTAAAGTGGCACTCAACGTGCTAATATACTATAAAAACTACTCGGAAATGTTTCCGAAAATCATCGGCAACATGAAAAAATTTGTTTTAAATTTTAAATTTTAAATTTAAAAAGAAAATTCTGAGAAGTTTTATCCTGCGATTTTGTTTACAAATCATATGGTTAAAAGTCACAAAAAAATTCGGAATTTTAACTCAATAAATAAAAATTATTTTAAAATTTGTCCTGGACCCACTTTAATTCATATTTATCCGGTGTTAGTGATCGTTTAAGGTTATTTTATATACACACTATATGGCCAAAAGTGACCGTCCACTTGCGATTTTAGACATTTTTTGGACAGCTCTGTCAAAACTAATGTAGAAAATGATCTCAAACTATAGATTATGATTAAGTGGCTTATTGTAATAAACTGTGAACACTTTTTATCTGGATAGCATGTATACTCGTAGACAAATTAAGGCTTTTATAAAAACAGTCCCGAATTTTTCCAAGTTTTTTTCTTATATTTTGCAGAGTTCCAACTATAAAATAATGTTCTTTTCGGAAAATACTGTAACCAGAATTAAAAAATAAAAAATTGTATGAAAAATGAGCAGGTTTACTAAATAATTTTTCACTGCGCATGCGTCAACGATATCAAAATTTCATTTGCTTTTTGTGTTAACTTAATATATATAGCGATTTCTGTAGAAATCTCAAAACCATAGCTTGAAAATTCTGAAAGTAATCGTCCATGGAATAAGCTCAAAATCCGTTGTACCCAGAATGAAGCAAAAAAATGAGGGGTTGTATCTTAAATGTAGTAGAACGTGCCATTATTGTGTATTTACAGATGATAACATTTGTGATATTTTCAGAAAAGAACATGGGACTGTTTTTATAAAAATCTTTATTTCTCTACGAGTATACATGCTATTAACATAAAAATGAACGCAATTTATTAAAATAAGCCATTTAATCATAATCTACAGTTTGAACGCTTTTGCTACATTAGTTTTGACAGAGTTACCCAAAAGATTTTCTTTATTTTTCAATTTGTTGACGGTCCCCAATGGAGTTTAGGAAAAAAATATCACGGAAATCTATGACCTTTATGTTTACACAATATATTATTATTATGTTATTATATTTACACACTTAGAGTTTCAGGATAATTCCTCATGTATTTTTCTAGATATTTAAGAAAATGTCTAAAATCGCAAGTGGCTGGTCGCATTTGGCCATATACTGTATTACCGATGCTTCCTTGTATGTTTATAAACTATATAAATGCTAATCGCTTATCTTTCTTCTTTCAGGGGTTTTGGAAAACAAGGTTTTCAGTGCCAAGGTGAGTAACTTTTAATGATAACGAGTATTATATTTATTTTGTGTTATTGGATGGAATTTAACATTTTATGGTAATAAAAATAATTGAAAAATAAAATTTTGTAAAAAAAAAGTATTTTATAAAATCAGCTTTTTAAATTTTAAAATAATTGAAAAAAAAAACATTGATTAATAAATTGTTGAATAATGGCTGCAAATTTTAAATTAATAAAAAATGATATTAATGAATCTAAACAAATATTTTAAGGGCCAAAGAAGAATATGATGATAGATATAGATAGTTAGGTGATAGTTATTCATCGTCATATATTTTACCCGTGTGGAATTGTTACTGTTTAATCCATCTTTATACGCATATTCAACTGTGTTTTTAAAAAGAATTTCATAATTCTTTCTGTACCTGTCTTTAACAATGTTTTTCAAAAAATTACCTCAATTTTAGCCTTGATCCAAAAGTGCAAAAAGATAATCAAATTAAGAATCTGTTATGAAAATCCAAATGAAATTCTGTTCAAAAATCTAATTTAGTTTTGAAGGTCTTTCATAGTTTTGCAGAAATGCTAAATTAGAACTAAAATAAGTGTTTCAACACTCACTCATCTCATTTTGCACACATGAAGCTAACACGATGTTTAATATTGCATTAGTTATACATTTGAATTTTTCATCATCATACTCTTTTCTTATCATAAAATGAGGTTATTACAACAGTTTAATAAGAAACATAGTACCTACAGTGTATATCTCTAATTTATCTTTCAGCGCCCGAGAGAGAGCGAGAGAGAGAGAGGGGGGGAGAAAATATGAGACCCCCCCCCTACATTTTCTTGAGTCCCACATCCCTATTATTTAATTCTAGCTACGGCCCTGAAGAAAACCCAAATCATCCATTTCCGATAAATGAAAACAATAATTTGGGTTCCCCCCCCCCCCCCTAAATGTGTAATTATAATTTAGGAACATATTTGGTGTTGACAATGCAAAGCTCTTAGCATACAGTATTACATTCAAATTGAAGTAAAAAAAAAAAAGATAGGTATTATTTTGATCCTCTGTCATTAATATTTATTTAAAATGACATAAGATACTCATAAAAATGGAAGAGCAGTTCCGATGTACATATAATTAGCTCCGGAACTTTTAATATAGAGGGAATCGACCTTTAGCATTTATCACTCCACATAACAAACCCCTACTCTACTCCGCCCCCACATCGCCTACGAATTCGAGAATTTAAACGCCCACGAAATCGAATCGGAAGTTTCTTTGCAGTTTTGGATGCGAACTCAAATTAATATTCGACAGCGATATTTACAGAGAAACATTTGTGAAAGACGAGATAAGCTAGGCATTTCTGCGAAAATTTGTAGTAGTTTTCAGCAATAATGATGTACTCGTTTACATCTTTAAGAAAAGGATAGAAAAAAAAAAATGAAGCAATTTTGAAATGAAGAGAGATCAGGAGAGAGTGTACATATTTTAGTGCGGTTCGTGAATTTTAACACCACAATTTCCGGATAATAATCTTTATTCTGTTTAATAACAAAATTTCTGTCGTATAAAACTAATCCATATTAATCTTCGAAAACGTAGCATTATAATTTAAGAAACATATAAAGTAGCATTTCAAACATTTTGAAAAAATTTCAAATTGTCGTAAATATATCTATATCTATCTATCTATCTATCTATATATATATATATATATATATATATATATATATGTGGGAATATTGAGTGATTATCTTATGATTTAAGTAAAACTAATATTCTTGATAAGATAAAAAGGTTTAATAGACATAAAATATGCAAGTAACATTCAATGATAACAGTAGAACTGAATAATATTTAAAAGAAATAAGCTTCCCTGAGCTTTTGATTAAAAATCCATCCAACTCGCCATTGCTGAAATCTATAGAACACCTCGTTCTTTTTATGCATCATCACGTGAGTCTCAATTGGGATATCACGTTCATTAAATCATTGAGTATATTATCTTTTATTGCTTAATACTTCATCCTTTATACCCACATTTTCGGTCATCCTGACGTTCCTGGCGACCTCGCCAGCTGCCTATTAAAATTTAGACACAAATTTATAGAAATAAAACAGGTAAATATAAAACAACAACATCTATCGTTACAAGTAAACATAAAACAAAAACATCTAACATTATGCAGATGCATTACCCCACGGCTTGACGTATTTTGCAATAGTGGATATCTTGTCCACCATGGTCTCCAATCCTCTTTGCATCATAATGATCATGTGATTTTTCTATAATGTTTTTATTAGGTCCATGGAATTTTCTCCTTTTCATTCCTGTTCCATACTGCATTTCTTGGATTAACTTGGTATCATTTAATTCATATCTGTTAGGTACTTTTCTCATCATGTTAAATTGCTTTCTATAATTACCATTACTCCAAAAATATAGATTTCTACACGGACCATTAAAATTTGTTTTTATGCTTCTTTTGCCTTTAAATTTAAAAGTATCCTTTTCACACGGTTCAGCCCTTTCTTTTTCAAAAATTTCATATTTTCTTTCTGTTTGCTGTACCTCTAAATATTTCTGTTTGCTGTTTCTCCAATTTTCATATGTGTGACGTTTTCCATCAAAATTATTTCTCGAATAATATTTCTTTTCTTCATCTCTATCATTGTAATCACGCTTCTTGTAATTTCTGATAAATTTCTGTTTATTTGCATTAACTCCTTCAATATTCCTTTCTTCCCTCGTATTTTTCCGTTTATAATATTTTTTAATTTTCCTCGTTTCATTTTTATTTTCATTGGCGCGTGCACATAAATTGCGTTTTTCTTTTAGGTCATTCATTCGTCCTGTTTGTGATGTCTCGTTTCTTTCATTCAATCTTTTCTTACTAATTAAATTTTCTTCTTTCTCATTTATTTCTTTTCTAATTTTCAAATTTCTCACGTGATTCAAATCAATTTCATTTTCTTCTATGACTCTCGCGAAATTAATCAAGTGATTACCTCCTGCATTATTATCATTTGCAAGTATAACATTTTCATCGCGTGAATTATCTAACGTAGACGTTTTCATTTCATTATTATTTTTGGCAGCATGATTCAATTTTATATCAGAATTCTTCTGAACTTTAGTGTAACCTACTTGAATACTATTGCGTTTGCCAACGATCTTAATTCCATTCTCGTCTATCGCCAAATTTAATTTGCTAATGACATCATATCCCAGTAAAATATCATATTCAAGAGATTCTAGCACGTACAAATTTGTTCTGATTAGAAAACCATCAATATTAAATTCATATGGGAAGTATCCTTTTGGATAAACAACTATTTTATTTATGCCGGACAAAAAGATATTATTTGAAAATAATCTTGGCGAGCCTATTTTCGTATAATATTCGTAACTCACCAAACTGATATCACTTCCAGTGTCGAAGAAGATCTGTGTCTTTTCACCGTTAATATCAATATTTTTCATGTAATCTGATTTGGCACTGTTAGTTTGCTTGATTACTGCGGAATTCATCTCTTTGTAGTTGGATAATCGCGGATTTTGGCTCCGATTTTGGCTGTCATTTTTTATTTGTTTATTATTCCCATTATTACACTGCGATATTACGTGGCTAAGACGATTACTTTTGAAACACATAATTTGTGCCCTGTTCTTTTCATTTAAATAAGAAAATTCATTTACATTATCTGTATTATCTTTAAATTGTTGTCTTCTTAAAGTATTATAACGTTGATATGGTAACCATGGTTTTGTGTTGTTGTTTTCGCGCATTTTTGGCTCTCTTTCTTCAAAGCGGTGTAAATTTCTATTCAGGGTTTTAATATTACGTCTTGCTGTTTCGTAATCATCTAGTTTACAAACTAATGTATCAACACTTTTAATTTTTGGAAGATCATCGATAAAATGTTCTTTCATTTCTATCGGTAACCTTCTCTTGATTTGATCGACTAATATTAATTCTTTTAAATCTTCAAAATTGGATACATCAAGACCGGTACTCCATTCTTCTAAATAATTCCTTAACTCAAATGCTAGATCGCGCCAAGTGGCTGAGTTTTCTTTCTTATGCGACATTAATTTTTGCCTAAACTCTTCTGGCGTCAATTTGAATCTTTTGAGCAGCAAGTTTTTTACATAATCGTAGTTATTTGTTAATGTTTCTGGTTCTCTAGTTATAACATTAGCAATTTCTAGCGGCATTAAACTTAATAAGTGCATGACCCAATTCTCTTTTGTTATATTCATCCTAGAAATCTGTCTCTCGAATAGAGCTAAGTAGATACTAATATCACCCTTCCCATCAAAGTGTGACATTAATTTAGACAAATCTAGTTGCTTACCTGTACCAGTTACAGCCGAACCGTCACTTGTATTTATCATATTTCCTTGAAGTTCAATTTTTCGTAATTCGTACTCCATTTCCATCTTCTTTTCCTCTAATCTTCTTTCTGCTTCTAACCGTAACCGTCTTTCTTCTTTTTCTGCTTCTAGTCTTTTTTCTTCTTTTTCTGCTTCTAGTCTTTTTTCTTCTTTTTCTGCTTCCAGCCTTAATCGTCTTTCTTCTTTTTCTGCCTCTAGTCTTCTTTCTTCTTTTTCTGCTTCCAGCCTTAATCGTCTTTCTTCTTTTTCTGCCTCTAGTCTTCTTTCTTCTTTTTCTGCTTCTAATCTTCTTTCTTCTTTTTCTGCTTCTAGTCTTTCTTTTTCTATTCTCTCCGCGGCAATGACTTCAAGTCGAACTTTTACAAAATTTTCTTCATAATCCTTCGATTCAGTCACCAACTTTATCAAATCAATGATTCTTGGACTCTGAGGCACAACTATACCTAGGTCATCACACAATGTTAACAAGTCCGCCTTTCTAGCTTTATTCAGAACAGACATTATAATTTTTGTTTACACTTCAACAAAACAATATAGTGCACTATCTTGCAGGCTTGATTACGGATAATTTCTAATCATTACACATATAACAAACAGTTCCTTTTTTACATAATACGTATTAGTTTAAAAACAAAACATTTTTCTTAGACTTAGATCTTCTTAGTGTAAAATAGCTTTCATCGTGAAATTCAAATTCAAATATAAATCAGCGAAATCATTCAAATCCCGGCAACGAACCCCCAAAACTTGTGGGAATATTGAGTGATTATCTTATGATTTAAGTAAAACTAATATTCTTGATAAGATAAAAAGGTTTAATAGACATAAAATATGCAAGTAACATTCAATGATAACAGTAGAACTGAATAATATTTAAAAGAAATAAGCTTCCCTGAGCTTTTGATTAAAAATCCATCCAACTCGCCATTGCTGAAATCTATAGAACACCTCGTTCTTTTTATGCATCATCACGTGAGTCTCAATTGGGATATCACGTTCATTAAATCATTGAGTATATTATCTTTTATTGCTTAATACTTCATCCTTTATACCCACATTTTTATATATATATATACAGGGTGATTCTACATATTTTTTTGCAATAAAAGAGGGGTGATAGTACACATCAAGACAAACAATATTAACCCATTAACGCCCGAATTATTTTCTTCCCTAAAATTTGAATTTAGTATTTCCCACCATTTTGAAAAGCAAATTAATTTTTACCTAAATTTATCGAGGTTTCTGTCTCGTGAAATAAGGTATATATTTATCTTCCTCTTTACTGGTGGGAAAACCGTTTTCTTGCTGTTTTTGTAACCGTCCTCAAAAAAAGACGTTGGGCGTTAATGGGTTAAATAGCAGACCAAGGGTCCCAAACGTTTTCCAAAGGAGATAGCCGCCATTAAAGTTTAGCGTCCAAAATTTCAAATAAACATAAAAAAAGGAAAAATCGGTCGATTGATTTGCGGTTTTCACTAAAACTATTCTTTATGTAGGTATTCTCGTGAAAATAAATTATAAAGATAAATTTCAAAAAATAGCGATAGAGGGCGCTTTAGACTTTGGAGTAACGAACAACTTTTTTTTGGCGTTATTTTTTGCATCTTATTATATGCTTTCGTAAGCTTAGACTTAAAGTTAAATTTTGAGCTCAAAATCTGAATAGTTGGGAGTGGTTAAGCAGACAAACTGAACTGTATTCAGAGGGTTCAAATTTCAAATGATTATAAAAAACACAAAAATTGGTCAATTCGTTTGCGGTTTTCGCTAAAACTATTTTTTAAATCAGCAGTTTCTTGAAAATAAATTTTAAAGATAAATTTCACAAAATGCCAATAGAGGGCGCCTTAGGCTTTGGAATAGCGTGCAACTATTTTTAACCGTTATTTTTTTAATCTCATTAAATGCTTTCTAATGCACAGACTTAAATTTTGGGCTCAAATTCTGAATCGTTGGGATTGTTTAAGTAGCGAAAAATTTAATTGTATTCGAGAAGGGGGGAGGGTTAAATTTCAACTCCTGATAACACTTCAGTTTGCGCTTCTTAACCCCTGCCAACGATTCAGAATTTGAGCCCAAAATTTAAGTCTACGCATTTGAAAACATTTAATGAGATTAAAAAAATAACGGTTAAAAATAGTTGTACACTACTCCAAAGCCTAAGGCGCCCTCTATCGGCATTTTGTGAAATTTATCTTTAAAATTTTTTTTCAAGAAAATGCTTATTTAAAAATTAGTTTTAGCGAAACCCGCAAATGAATCGATCAATTTTTGTATTTTTTATAATCATTTGAAATTTGAACCCTCTGAACACAGTTCAGTTTGTTTACTTAACCACTCCCAACTATTCAGATTTTGAACTCAAAATTTAAGTTTAAGTCTAAGCTTACTAAAGCATTTAAAAAAATGAAAAAGTAACGCCAAAAAAGAGTTGTTCGTTACTTCACTCCAAAGTCTAAAGCGCCCTCTATCGGCATTTTTTGAAATTTATCTTTATAATTTATTTTCATGAAAATACCTACGTAAAGAATAGTTTTAGTGAAAACCGCAAATCAATCGACCGATTTTTCCGTTTTTTATAATCATTTGAAATTTGAACCCGCTGAACACAGCTCAGTTTGTCCTACTTAAGCTCTCTCCACTATTCAGATTTTGAGCTCAAAATTTAAGTTTGAGTCTAAGCTTACGTAAACATTTAATGAGATGTAAAAAATACCGGCAAAAAATAGTTGTTCGTTGCTCCAAAGTCTAGAGCGCCCTCTATCGGCATTTTTAAAAATTTATCCTTATAATTTAATTTCAAGAAAATGCTGACATAAAGAATAATTTTAGTGAAAACCGCAAATCAATCGACCAATTTTTCCGTTTTTTATGTTAATTTGAAATTTTGGTCCCTAAACTTTAATGGCGGCTATCTCCTTTGGAAAACGTTTGGGACCTCTGGTCTCCTATTTAATGTTGTTTGTCTTGATGTGTACTATCACCCCTCTTTCATTGTAAAAAAAAAAAAAAAAATTAGAATCACCCTGTGTATATATATATATGTATATATATATATATATATATATATATATATATATATATATATATATATATATATATATATATATATATATTTGTGGGTTATTGAGTGATTAGCTTATGATTTAAGTAAAACTAATATTCTTGATAAGATAAAAAGGGTTTAATAGACATAAAATATGCAAGTAACATTCAATGATAACAGTAGAACTGAATAATATTTAAAATAAATAAGCTTCACTGAGCTTTGGATTAAAAATCCATCAAACTCGCCATCGCTGAAATCTATAGAACCTCTCGTTCTTTTTTATGCATCATCACGTGAGTCTCAATTGGGATATCACGTTCATTAAATCATTGAGTATATTATCTTTTATTGCTTAATACTTCATCCTTTATACCCACATTTTCGGTCATCCTGACGTTCCTGGCGACCTCGCCAGCTGCTTATAAAAATAAAACAGGTAAATATAAAACAACAACATCTATCGTTACAAGTAAACATAAAACAAAAACATCTAACATTATGCAGATGCATTACCCCACGGCTTGACGTATTTTGCAATAGTGGATATCTTGTCCACCATGGTCTCCAATCCTCTTTGCATCATAATGATCATGTGATTTTTCTATAATGTTTTTATTAGGTCCATGGAATTTTCTCCTTTTCATTCCTGTTCCATACTGCATTTCTTGGATTAACTCGGTATCATTTAATTCATATCTGTTAGGTACTTTTCTCATCATGTTAAATTGCTTTCTATAATTACCATTACTCCAAAAATATAGATTTCTACGCGGACCATTAAAATTTGTTTTTATGCTTCTTTTGCCTTTAAATTTAAAAGTATCCTTTTCACACGGTTCAGCCCTTTCTTTTTCAAAAATTTCATATTTTCTTTCTGTTTGCTGTACCTCTAAATATTTCTGTTTGCTGTTTCTCCAATTTTCATATGTGTGACGTTTTCCATCAAAATTATTTCTCGAATAATATTTCTTTTCTTCATCTCTATCATTGTAATCACGCTTCTTGTAATTTCTGATAAATTTCTGTTTATTTGCATTAACTCCTTCAATATTCCTTTCTTCCCTTGTATTTTTCCGTTTATAATATTTTTTAATTTTCCTCGTTTCATTTTTATTTTCATTGGCGCGTGCACATAAATTGCGTTTTTCTTTTAGGTCATTCATTCGTCCTGTTTGTGATGTCTCGTTTCTTTCATTCAATCTTTTCTTACTAATTAAATTTTCTTCTTTCTCATTTATTTCTTTTCTAATTTTCAAATTTCTCACGTGATTCAAATCAATTTCATTTTCTTCTATGACTCTCGCGAAATTAATCAAGTGATTACCTCCTGCATTATTATCATTTGCAAGTATAACATTTTCATCACGTGAATTATCTAACGTAGACGTTTTCATTTCATTATTATTTTTGGCAGCATGATTCAATTTTATATCAGAATTCTTCTGAACTTTAGTGTAACCTACTTGAATACTATTGCGTTTGCCAACGATCTTAATTCCGTTCTCGTCTATCGCCAAATTTAATTTGCTAATGACATCATATCCCAGTAAAATATCATATTCAAGAGATTCTAGCACGTACAAATTTGTTCTGATTAGAAAACCATCAATATTAAATTCATATGGGAAGTATCCTTTTGGATAAACAACTATTTTATTTATGCCGGACAAAAAGATATTATTTGAAAATAATCTTGGCGAGCCTATTTTCGTATAATATTCGTAACTCACCAAACTGATATCACTTCCAGTGTCGAAGAAGATCTGTGTCTTTTCACCGTTAATATCAATATTTTTCATGTAATCTGATTTGGCACTGTTAGTTTGCTTGATTACTGCGGAATTCATCTCTTTGTAGTTGGATAATCGCGGATTTTGGCTCCGATTTTGGCTGTCATTTTTTATTTGTTTATTATTCCCATTATTACACTGCGATATTACGTGGCTAAGACGATTACTTTTGAAACACATAATTTGTGCCCTGTTCTTTTCATTTAAATAAGAAAATTCATTTACATTATCTGTATTATCTTTAAATTGTTGTCTTCTTAAAGTATTATAACGTTGATATGGTAACCATGGTTTTGTGTTGTTGTTTTCGCGCATTTTTGGCTCTCTTTCTTCAAAGCGGTGTAAATTTCTATTCAGGGTTTTAATATTACGTCTTGCTGTTTCGTAATCATCTAGTTTACAAACTAATGTATCAACACTTTTAATTTTGGGAAGATCATCGATGAAATGTTCCTTCATTTCTATCGGTAATCTTCTTTTGATTTGATCTACCAGTATTAATTCTTTTAAATCTTCAAAATTCGACACATCAAGACCGGTAATCCATTCTTCTAAATAATTCCTTAACTCAAATGCTAGATCGCGCCAAGTGGCTGAGTTTTCTTTCTTATGCGACATTAATTTTTGCCTAAACTCTTCTGGCGTCAATTTGAATCTTTTGAGCAGCAAGTTTTTTACATAATCGTAGTTATTTGTTAATGTTTCTGGTTCTCTAGTTATAACATTAGCAATTTCTAGCGGCATTAAACTTAATAAGTGCATGACCCAATTCTCTTTTGTTATATTCATCCTAGAAATCTGTCTCTCGAATAGAGCTAAATAGATACTAATATCACCCTTCCCATCAAAGTGTGATATTAATTTAGACAAATCTGGTTGCTTACCTGAACCAGTTACAGCCGAACCGTCACTTGTACTTGTCATATTTCCTTGAAGTTCAATTTTTCGTAACTCGTACTCCATCTCCATCTTCTTTTCTTCTAATCTTCTTTCTGCTTCTAACCGTAGCCGTCTTTCTTCTTTTTCTGCTTCTAGTCTTCTTTCTTCTTTTTCTGCCTCTAGCCTTCTTTCTTCTTTTTCTGCCTCTAGTCTTCTTTCTTCTTTTTCTGCTTCTAATCTTCTTTCTTCTTTTTCTGCTTCTAGTCTTTCTTTTTCTATTCTCTCCGCGGCAATAACTTCAAGTCGAACTTTTACAAAATTTTCTTCATAATCCTTCGATTCAGTCACCAACTTTATCAAATCAATGATTCTTGGACTCTGAGGCACAACTATACCTAGGTCATCACACAATGTTAACAAGTCCGCCTTTCTAGCTTTATTCAGAACAGACATTATAATTTTTGTTTACACTTCAACAAAACAATATAGTGCACTATCTTGAAGGCTTGATTACGGATAATTTCTAATCATTACACATATAACAAACAGTTCCTTTTTTTTACATAATACGTATTAGTTTAAAAGCAAAACATTTTTCTTACACTTAGATCTTCTTAGTGTAAAATAGCTTTCATCGTGAAATTCAAATTCAAATATAAATCAGCGAAATCATTCAAATCCCGGCAACGAACCCCCAAAATTTGTGGGTTATTGAGTGATTAGCTTATGATTTAAGTAAAACTAATATTCTTGATAAGATAAAAAGGGTTTAATAGACATAAAATATGCAAGTAACATTCAATGATAACAGTAGAACTGAATAATATTTAAAATAAATAAGCTTCACTGAGCTTTGGATTAAAAATCCATCAAACTCGCCATCGCTGAAATCTATAGAACCTCTCGTTCTTTTTTATGCATCATCACGTGAGTCTCAATTGGGATATCACGTTCATTAAATCATTGAGTATATTATCTTTTATTGCTTAATACTTCATCCTTTATACCCACATATATATATATATATACTATATACTATATATGGGTGATTCTCAAAATAGGGGACAATTTATGTCTTTCGGCATACAAAAAAATTGAGAGGTTTTCTGTCATGTTTTTATATTTAGATATGTTTGTCTTAATATTATTCATTATTTGCACTCAAGAATTACTCACTTTTTAGTTAATAACACCTTAAAATAACAGAATAAATGTTCAAAATGTCATTAGCATGGATGTCCACAGCAGCTGTGCCTTGTATATACTATCTTTTTCAAGACTTAATATCATGTTTATAAAATAAAACAAATGTTATTCTTTCTTTAAATTAATCAAAAAGAGGATTGATCCAATAAATTTCTTTTAAAAAATAAAATTATAGTATATAAAAAAAGAATTAAAGTTTGTCCTCCATATTCTATTTTCAAAACAAGGTCATTCTATAACAGCTGGTTATTAATCAAAATTTCATTTTCACATATGACAATAGTTTGAAAATATAAAATTTCTCCATGGCAACAAGTAGCCATTTTATTCCAGCCTGAAAATAGAAGCATGTATTGTATTTTAAGAATGGAAGTTGAATATTAGGGGCGTACATCAATTGTATGTCATTGGAATGGATCATAATTTTCATGTTTATTTTATAATTAAAATTTTTATTTTACTTATTTGCATAGGACTTTTGTGTTTTAAAAAGCCCTAGAAAGGACTATTGCATTGTGATTATATTGTGGCTCATAATCTTATTTAAATTAAAATTTGTCATTAGCATGGACAAATATCAGTGTCATTAGCATGGTTTTTCTGTCCATGCTAAAGACTCCTATGTACATAAATGTAACCATTGCTTATATTGTATCTTTTATAAAGTTTAATTTTACATATAAATTTAGGTATTACATTTATTATCCCTAAAATATGCATTAAATCTGTCAGAAAATCACTAAGACAGCTTCTTACATTGTTAGTGTCAGAATGTTGCTCATGTAAACAAAGTTTGCTCTTTGGTAATGTTTTTATTCTCCTTATATGTATATTTAATAATGGAAACCATTTGCTGAAAAGGAAGGCTAATAAATATAGAAAAAAATATTTAAACAGGAAGAAAATAAAACTTTCTTAATATATTTATTCCATGCAATTTGTTTTGTCATTAGCATGGCTCAAATTATTTAATTATTTTTTTTAAAGTTAATTTTTAAATATTTAGCTCTGCTGACTACATGTAAAGTATACCTACTACTATATTAACAACACCTATTTTTTTCAGAAATTTTGCTAACAGTAATTTTTTTAAGATTTCACTTTTGAAATTGTCCCCTATTTTGAGAATCACCCATATATATATATATATATATATATATATATATATATATATATATATATATATATATATATATATATATATATATATATATATATATATATATATATATATATATATATATATATGTTACAGGCCAAACCCGATTTTAGGCCAAATTAGATTAGCCTAAACCAAACAGGTTTATCCTAACGCTCATCGGATAATCTAGTTTTTCTTAGGCCAAACTAGTCTATCCTAAGGCCCATAGGACAAACTAGATTTTCCTAGGCCAAACTAGTTTGGCCTAACTCTTATAGGATAAACTAGTTTAGACTGCTGTTTATTGGTCTGAACTAGTTTATCCTAGGCCAGTTCAATTTGGCGTGATTTTATTGAATTCAATGACTGCCTCAACGCCAACATTCTTGTTTGTCCTAGGCTGATCTAGTTTATCCTAGGCCAATGTAGTTTTACGCTTACGGGCTTGAAAGCCAGAGAAATAATGGGCTCACAGGTTCTGTATATGCATGTACGCATGTATAAACGCATATATGTACGTAACGCGATAACTCTTGATAGAAATATCCAATTTGCTTCAAATTTTGGATGTAGGTTCATTCTGATAATGTACTTTTCTGATTAAGTTTGAGAATTCATTAAATAAGAATAAAGCGGGGCGAACGGGAGGTTAAACCCCTACCGTTATTTTAGAGAAATGGATTTATCATGCAGAATTATCAGTTTTCATTTAAAATTTTAGATAAAGGATCATTGTAACAAGGCGCCTCCGTGATTAGTTGTGGACGTTTATTATTTAAGTCTAAAAGAAAGGGCAATGTAAGTAACACAACATAGTTTCGATAAATGGTTTTTGACTCTGAATTGACGAATTTGCTTCAACTTTTGGATATAGGTTCTTTCTGATAAGGCGATTCCCTGAATAGTTTTGGGGGTTTAATGGTTAAGTATGAAGGGAAAAATGAAGGATTACCCTCTTACCTAAGAAAAACTAGTTTATTCTATGGAAATTTAGATAAACAAATTTGTCGTAGGAAAAACTATTTTTTTCCAATTGGCGTTAGGATAAAATAGTTTGGTCTAGACTAATCTGATTTGGCTTGAAATCGGGTTGGGCCTGTAAAAAACATGTCTTTCACAAGAATAAATATAAATGTGTGTAAAGAGTCATTGCTTATAACATCAATACAGAAATTTAAAATGTCCACCGTAGACGCATGATGCATTAGACATGGTGTTCGCTTATTATTTACTAGAAGACAGCCCGTCAAAATGACGTGTTTGCATTTTTAAAGGGATAATAAAAAAATACAACTGTGGTCAATCAGCCACTGGCTTAAACAATTTTTAAAAATACAGCAGTTAAACATGGGGAAAAAATCTATAAAAAAAGATAATTTTAACAAAAATTTGCATTTAAAACTATAACAAAACTGTCTGGTGGATGAGGGGATTATAGTGAACAAATCGTAACTACAAAAATTTTAAAAGAATAAAGTAAGGCAAAAAAATCAATTATAAAAGAATATATTGTGAAACAACAGCCAAAATATATCGAAAAATACTGAAAGAAAATAATAAAAATATCTAAAATGGATAAAAAAAATTCCTATTTTGGCCCATTTTTTAGCTAATACTTAAAAGAAAACACTCTATAAGATCGAAAACAATGTCAACAATAAAGAGTAAACAATGAACGTGTTTGGGAGATACAGGCGCTTCGCGCGCGAACTCAGGAGTTTTTACCGAGTACTATTCCGCTGTAAGATCCACTCCACGTATTCTGTCTCCTAAGCGCGCGCGCTCAGCGCGCATAGATCCCGAACTCGCCTGATCATTCCTGACTCGTGATGTTACAAAGGAGTCATTCTTAAGATTCAATCGCGGAATTTGTCATTCTTGAATGGCAACAGTATTGATTTGCTTACATTGTTTGTTTGGTTTGTTTTTTCCGTAATTGCTCGTTGTTTTATTTAGAACTTAAACATTATAATTAAATAGTTTTTGTAGGTTTTAGAGAAAATGAGTAATGAATAAATCTTTCTTATGTATATCTTCATAAGTTGAACAGTTAGAATATTTGTGAACAGCTCGGAATAGTTAAGCCTAACGTGGACGCAGTTGCAATAGGTTTATTTTTCTCGTGGATGGGCTGTCCCCGGAATCGTCATACACGGACGGGTTTTATATATATAATTTTCTGCAGATTCGTGCCAACTGAGATCAGACTTGTATTTATTATTACTATTATTATTATTATTATTATTATTGTATATTCGAGCCAGATCGGCTGAACATAATTTGGAATCGAACAGCGTTTTTCACTTTTGAGAAATTAATTACCTGTCGACACATAAGCTATTCTTTTCACGGCGTCAAGCTTTTCTTTTCCGTAAAGTCGTAAGCGGAAATTCGATTCAAAACGTTGCTTTAATAGTATTTTTCAAAGGTACATCACTTTCATGAAAAAATAGTAACCGCCATTTGATTACATATTTTCTGAGTGAGAATGCCTGTTAATTTTATGCAATTGCGAAAATGGATTAATTCTTAAATGTATTAGGATGTAGCTCTTTTGGATTTGAGAAAAGATTTAAGGAATGAGAGGGAAGCATATTCACAAGCCTACTTTTTACTGAACAGATTCAATAGTTATTATATTTATAACTCTATTTTTTTTTCCTTTTCTTGTAAACTACATTAATTGTTTAATGAATCTCTATTTGAATATTGAAAGGTTTAAGAATCTAAATAATCAATAATACATTATGTATTTATCATTCTGTGAACACAACGTAATTTAAAAATATATTGTAAATTTATCCAATAAATATGTATGCAGTATTTTTTTAAAGGAATCCTAATTGTATGTTAAGTAAAATCTGGATTTTTGGCAGAAATTGAGTAGGGCCAGATTGAGCCGGACTGAGTCTCTTTTCACTGATTTTTTTACAGGCAGAGCTCGGGCTGAACTTTTAATTTTTACACCAGGTCACGGCAAAATAACTTTCCTTCGGGAAGGCTGGAATCCGGGCCTTTAAATTCCGGCCCGTGCAAATCTCTGACAGTATTCTACAACCCTTCGAATAAAATACATTATATAGGGGTGATGACAAAACCACTTTGCAGGTTAGCTATGGAGCAGTAATCGGGATCAATATTAAAAAGAATATTGCCCAATTAAACTGGTGTCCTTGTATTCACAGGCTGTTTATGCTAATCGCGTATTACAGCCGTATTTTTTAAAAGAATAACACCCTCGAAAAAGTAAGTTGGATTACTTTTTCCCATTTCCATCAATTATACTTAACCATTGAATTTCCAAAACTAATCACAGATACGCTTTCTAAAATTAAAGAATTATCCAAATTGAAGCAAATCAGATAATTCTGCTCAAAAAACCATTCATCTGATTTAAGGAGGGTAATCCTTCATTCCTCCCTTTATACTTAATCATTAAACCCTCAAAACTATTCAGGGATTCGTCTTATAAAGAAAAAAACTATATTCAAAATTTACGGCAAATCGGATAAATATGCATAAAAACCCATTTATCTAATTTAAGGAAAGCAATAAAACGTCCACTATCCCATTATACTTAACCAAAAGAAAAAAACCCAAATTAGTTAAAGAAGCGCCTGATCAAATGAATTCATTCAAAATTTTAAGCAAATTGGATAATTCTGTATTATAACCAATTTATTTAATTTAAGGAAGGAAATAAATTGTAAGTTTCCCCCCTTATATTTAACTGAAGAACCACCAAAATTAATCAGTGAAGCGCTTCATCAGAATGAACAAATCCAAGATTTGCAGCAAATAGGTTAATTCTGCATGAAAAACCCATTTGCCAAAATTAGGCGGGATCCCCCCCGTTCTTCTTATTCAATCAACCCCCAAAACTAATCAAGGAAGCGCTTTACCAGAATGAATTTATTTCTAAAATTTGAAGCAAATCAGTAAATTCTGCGTAAAAAAAGCATTTACATAAATTATGGGGCGTTACTCCTATTCCCCCTCCATTTACTTAAACAATGAACACCCACAACTAATCATGACATCAAGATAATGCACCTATATCTAAAATTTGAATAAAATATGCTAATAATGAATGGAAACCCATTTATTTGATTTAAGGGAAGGGGCGAATCGGCCTCTCGTTCTCTCCCCCCCCCCTTTATTCTTCTCCAATGACCTCCCAAAGTTAATCAGAAAAGCTCCTCATAAGAATAAACCTATATTGAAAGTTTGATGCAAATCGAGTATTTCCATCAAGAATTATTGCGTTACGTACTTACGTTTATACATAGATTCAGAACTTACGTGCACATTATTTCTCAGGCTTTGGTAGCCTGCTTCGATAAAAACACGTCAAATTACACCATTTCTATCAAGAGTTATCGCCTTACGCACATACGTACGTACATGCGTACATACATACATACAGAACCTGTGAGTCCATTATTTCTCTGGCTTTCACGCCCGTGAGCTTAAAACACGTAAAACTACATTGGCCTAGGATAAACTAGATCAGCCTAGGACAAACAAGAATGTTGGCGTTGAGGCGCTCGTTGAATTCAATAAAATCACGCCAAATTGAATTGATCTAGGATAAACTAGTTCAGACCAATAAACGTCAGTCTAAACTAGTTTATCCTATAAGAGTTAGGCCAAACTAGTTTGGCCTAGGAAAATCTAGTTTGTTCTATGGGCCTTAGGATAGACTAGTTTGGCCTAGGAAAAACTAGTTTATCCGATGGGCGTTAGGATAAACCAGTTTGGCCTAGGAAAAACTAGTTTACCCGATGGGCGTTAGGATAGACCGGTTTAGCCTAGGAAAAACTAGTTTATCCGATGGGCGTTAGGATAGACCGGTTTGGCCTAGGCCAATCTAGTTTGGCCGAAAATCTGGTTTGGCCTCTAACATATATATATAATGTTTATCTGAATAATTCATCGTTTCAAGTAATTACTAAACTGTTTATCTCAAAATCAAAATTATAATAGCTTCGCATGTATTTATATACGGAAAGTTTCAGAGTTACAATTATCAAATATAAGACAACGGGATTTGGAGGATAGAGTCTTTCCCCCTACCTTTATCACATAATAAATTCGAAGAAAGTAAAGACTATAAGTTTGTGCATTTAATCGTACTCATCGGTTCATTTAATATACAACATTCTCTTGAAATTGTTTAACTATCCTTCACTCAGCCTATGATTCTTGAAGTCTACTAGGTGATTCTAAATTAATGGTACAAGTTTTAAGGGGTGATAGTATCTATCAAGACAAATAATAAGAAATTAAGGGTCCCAAACATTTTCCGAAGGAGATAAGCGTCATTAATATTTAGGGTAAAAAATTTCAAATGATTATAAAAAGCGGAAAAACTGCTCGATTCGTGCGGTTTTCGCTAAAACTATTCTTTATGTCAGTAGTTTCTTTTTTTTTTTAAAAAAAAGATAAAGTTTTAAAAATGCCAATACAGGGTGTCCCAAAAGGTCATGTCCAAACGGCACACATGGTTGTGTCAGGTCATTAGGAAACAGAATTACATAGGAAAGGGGGGTCGGAAACGCGATTGTAATCCGCTAGAGGGCGATAAGCGATGTCAGACGAAAGCGCGGGCAGTCGGATCATTCGAAGCGCGGACGTTGCAGAGAAAGGATGAACCAGTTGATGAGCACTTGGATGAGCACTTACTATGAGTTGTAGCATTTTTCTTTTTTATTTGGTACTGTTTTGTTGTAAAATAAAGATATTTTACACCGTTTGTTATCTTTTCTTTGCGTGACGGTTACGATGCAATTTCACTGTTTAGATCGCGTTTCCGACCCCCCTTTCCTATGTAATTCTGTTTCCTCATGACCTGACACAACCATGTGTTCCGTTTGGACATGACCTTTTGGGACACCCTGTATAGGTCAGTCAAATTGTCAGAAAAAAGGGCCGATAGATGCAAAAATTCTGCTAGAAGATTTTATGTTTTTAAAGTGTTTATGGGGATGCTAGTAACAAGAATTAATGGTTTTCCAACAAAATATCTCGAGGCTAAACTTTTTGGAGCTAAAAAACAACAAAATTTTCGGACTTTTTTCCGTTTTTTGCCTATAACTCGAAAATTATAGATTTTTTGTGTACAATACTTATTTACAAAAAGAAAGAGTATTAAATTCTCTACAAATTTCATTATAAAATTGTTTTTCTAAATCTATTACGAAGCGCGCTACAGCTTTCTGAAAATGACCCTTTTTTTCTAATTTTGCGGAAATATCGCAAAAATGGATATTTGACACCATTTTTCATTATTTTATCCTCTTTAATGTATTTCAATAATATTACAGACATTTGAATTATAGCAATCATGATTAATTACAACATTAACATTGCAAAATAATTAAGAACATTGTAACTTTTTTTGGTATTTAGAGCTTAAGTGGAGAACATTAATATTCGGTATTTAACGGAATGTAAGTTAAAAATACTTACGATGACATTTTTCATGTATTTAATAACGTCTAGAACGCTTTCGGGTTAATGGAAATGGTAATGGAAACTAAGCGCGTTAGGGCTTTTTAAAAATGTCACTTTTTTTTAACTTTACAGGAAATGACCTTTCTCGCCTCTCATTCCAAAAAAATTTCTTACATCGCTAGCTATGAAAATTAAATACACCTATTAATGGATGAGAATTAAAATTTTTAAGAAAAGCAGGCAGAAGCAGCAGAAATTTTGAAAACTCTATGTGAAAATTACGAAAGAGTTGGGGGAGGTGTTTCCTTTAAATTTATTGTTAAAAGTTATATTTGTTATCACCAGAAAAAATTCGGATCACAGGTAGCGATTGTGTTTGATAGATATCCATCTGAGGGAGAACAGAATGGTATGAAAAGTGCAGAAAGAATACGTCGATCTAGAATGCATGCTTCTCCTGAAGTCGTTGTTGCAGCAGAAATGCTGCACAGAGTCCCTCAAGACAAGTTTCTCGCCATTGACAGAAACAAGAGCCGCTTCATCTCATTGCTTAAAATAGAATTTCAAAACAACCAAATTCAAGTTGACCAGGCAGAAAAAGAAACTGATATCATGATCGTTATCTCAGCCATTTCAAGAGCCAAATATTTTGAAAGTGTTGTAATTGTTGGAGAAGACATTGATCTTCTCGTGATCATTACAAGCTTGGACTATCAACACAAAAATCTGTTTTTCCAAAAACCAGGAATAGGTAACATCGAAACCAAATGGTTTTCAACCATGTCACAGAAATACAACTACAACAATGTTCCTTTCACTCATGCAATAAGCTGATGCGATACAACATTCGCTCTTTTTGGACAAGGATAGTCAAACCTTTGTAAAATTTTGAAAAACATGATCAGCTTGAAGAAATAGCCTGCGTGTTCAATAAACCAGATTCTACCCATCAAGAAATCATGAAGGCACAGATCGGACGGTCTCTTTCAGTCATTTCAAATGTGCAAAGACCCAGCATCTGAATCCTTGCTCTATGTTCTGTCATGTAGCCATAAAAAGGGGTGCAGCAAAGCATGTTCTTGTCAAAAATCAGGACTCAAATGTTTGGCAATTTGTAAAAATCGTAACGGGATCAACTGCGAAAATGTCAAACACATTATTTATCCAGAAGAAGAGGATGGCGAATATGATGCCTGGGAAACTATCAAAACCTAGCAATGATGAGGACTTTCACAGTCAGGTAGCTGATGTCGCGGCTTGCTCAAAGAATATCAAGGCTATTAAAGAACAAGAAACAGAAACCTGCTCATTTGCTCCTCAAGCTGAGGTTAAAGAACCATTTTCATTAACCCGAAAGCGTTCTAGACGTTATTAAATACATGAAAAATTTCATCGTAAGTATTTTTTATTTACATTCAGTTATATACCTGATATTAATATTCTCCACTTAAGCTCTAAATATTAAAAAGGTTACAATGTTCTTAATTATTTTACAACGTTATCGTTATAATTAATCATGATTGTTATAATTCAAATGCCTGTAATATTAGTGAGATACATTAAAGAGGATAAAATAATGAAAAATGGTGACAAATATCCAATTTTGCGATATTTCCGCAAACTTAGAAAAAAAGGGTCATTTTCAGAAAGCTGTAGAGCGCTTCATAATAGCTTTAGAAAAACAATTTTATAATGAAATTTGTAGAGAATTTAATGCTCTTTCTCTTTGTAATTGAGTATTTTACACAAAAATCTATAATTTTCGAGTTATAGGCAAAAAACTGAAAAAAGTCCGAAAATTTTGTTGTTTTTTGGCTCTAAAAAGTTTAGCCTCGAGATATTTTGTTGGAAAACCATTAATTCTTGTTACTAGCATCCCGAGAAACAGTTTAAAAACATAAAATCTTCTAGCAGAATTTTTGCATCTATTTATGACAATTTGACTGGCCTAATAGAGGGCGCTTTAGACTTTGAAGTAACGAACAACTATTTTTTACCTTTATATTTGTATCTCATTAAATGCCTTCAAAAGCTTAGACATAAACTTAAATTTTGAGGCCAAAATCTGATCCGTTGGGAGTGGTTATGTAGCGCAAATTGAACTGTGTTCAGAAGTGGAAATTTAAACCCCCCACCCACCCTCGATAATTAACAGAAAGCGGTGCAAAGACGCATAAAAAGCAAATGCAAAAATGCAGATTTAAAATAGAAATTTTATGAGTTTATGTAAAATATATACATATATATATATATATAGTTAAAAAAAGATCATAAAATTGCTACTTGCATATTTATTTTACCAAATTACATTGTGATATTTTTCATTGTTTTTTTTTTATTTTTATTTATTTATTTTTTTTTTTATTACACGACACAGTAAAATTTATATGTTCATATCGAAAGTTAGAATACACGTCTCTTCCATGAAAAGTGATTAAGGCAGAGTTCATAAACTTTTTTACTTTTCTTCAACTTGAAGAACGATTACGATCTTTCATCGCCAATAGTTTGCAGTTGATAACAAAAGGATGGGGAAGATTCAACAATAGGATAATATAGATTAGTATCTTTCGTCCTACAGAATGATACTTCAGCATACTTGAAAGGCTGTTATATGTGAAATTGCTTATGTATAATAAACGGTTAAGTGCGAGTACTCACAGGGTTCCGTACAATTAATAAACATATGTATTATTAACCCTTTGAAAACGAGTGACTGGTAAACGAGCCACTTAAAATTCTCAGAATCTTTCGTTATTCCCACTAATTATTTTTTATTGTAAAGTTTACCTTATTTAATTGGAACATTTTCGAGATTTAAGTACAGAATTTTTTCAGTTTTGAAAAGCCGGTGTTTTAAGATTAAAAATTAAGCAAATTGCTCTCATCGCGAAGGAGTTAACTGTATTATTAAAAGAAAATATTTTATGAAAGACTAAAAAACTATACAAATTGGGTTTGTTATAGCTGTATATACTAGAAAAATAGGAATGGGTATACCCTCAAAATTCAAAGAGGTATGAAGCCTAAATAATATCAAATATTGCTATTCTGTATAACACTTTTTTAAACAAATATTTTCCTTATCTTTTTATAAGGAACTTAATTCAAAATTGAGAATAAAAGGCAGTGCATATTTAAAGTTCATTTGTCATTTCATAAAACTAAGTTCAGCGTAGTAATAACCTTTTCTTTTTTTAGTGTAGCTAACATAAAATACTTGTTCAAGATTTAAATTTCGTATTGTGCTAAAGGTGCTTGTGTTGAAAGGAGCTCGCAAACTTTCAAAAGTTGTTTTGTTTCGTGACGCATTTTTCCAGATAGGTTTTTAATTAATTTTCAAATACACAAGAGCTTAATGGGAGACCCACTTAGTGGAAACTGGTCGCGAACCCCATAGTATACATGAAGGGTTCGCATGCATAAGGAATAATAATAATAATAATAAAATAATTAGACATTTTAATACAAAAATTTCGTAACATGGTGGCCGCTAAATCCGAAGTAAGGAACGTTTTGCGTTAAATAAGGCAAATAATACTTAAAAAACTCCTGGTATTAAAATAGATATATATATTTTTAATTTGTTATGCGTACAAACTCTGATTTACGTGATTCTAATTAAATTAGCATGCTTGCGACAGTTTGAAGTTTATTGCTTTTATGCTGTTATTAGGTATTGCATTATACAAATATATTATTAAAAGTTGTTATCTAGGCTTTAAAAACCGATAGAATGCAGAGTACGTCGCCCCCATCATGTTTAATGTCCAATCCAAACCATCCCTGTTTTAAGGGTTAATCTCTCGGCTAATTACCGACAAATTTTTTTCGGAAATCATTATTAACAATGCTTTTATACTTCTGCTACGGTAGGTACCTCCAACTCTCCTCAAAACCTTTGCTCAATGCCCACAAATTGAAATTTGTGTGCAACAGAAAAATGTGCTTTTCTGAAAAACTATGCGATCTAGAGTAATCGCTATAGATTTTAATGCAAGGTTTAAAGTAACATCTATAACCTCCGTTTTTTTTTCATAATTTTAATTTCAGTAGATTCGGAATTAGATTGGGGGTGGGGGTTATATTTTTGCACTATATTTTTGGCATTATCTCTGAAAATATAATACCTAAAATTAAAAGAAATATATTTTTGAGTTCAGCGTAAAGAAAGCTGTCACAAGAAATCCCACATGATATACAAAGAAAAGATTTTTTCCTTCAAATATCTTAATTAGTCTCCTATCCTGAGGCGTAACATGATTAAATTGACAATTAATTAAATTTTATATATGTTCACCTATGGTGGGTTTGTTTGTGTTTCATGTTATGCCTCAGGATTGTGGGCTCATGAAGATTTCCATCTTGTGCTGCAATACAACCTTACCAACATATTAATGTTAAAAATTCCAAGTTGGGCATCGTCCTCATAGCTTAAATGGTAGAGCGCTTAGAGCACTATTTCAAGAGTTCCGAATTCGATCCCCGGCTTGGACATTTTTCACCCTGTTGGTTTCTAAACTTAGTTAGCAAGTGATAATTCACGTATTAAATATTCAATAATTTCAAGTGTAATTTCATTGCTAAAAATTAATTAAATTGTACAACGTATATAATTCTAGCATACAGGAAGTGAGTTAAAAATCAGTTAATGATTGTAAAATGCCACTTTTACATATAGATTGAAATTAAAATTACAGATAGAGGAAAAAAACAACAACAGGCAATTGATCAAAATTGTATGTTATGAAAGAGAGAGAATTCACCGTAGCGAAGAGCGAGTAATCAGCTAGTATACATATATTTTTTAAGTTGCTCGTAAACTAGGGTTATTATAAATAAATCATTGGGTTTTCGAAGCATTTATTTCGGAACATAATTGGGTTACAACATTATGTATTCAAATAATTAAAAAAAATTAAATTGATTAAAAAATACGTTTTGAAACACGTTCCTTAATTTCGGTTTTAATCTATCTGCATACAAGTTTAATAGGAACCTTTATCCATTTTATGTAAGAAAGTGCCCATTTCTTTGGTTATATGGTAAAGGTTGAAGAAATAGTCCTTGTCAACTTTGAACAGTTCTTTGCCAATCGGGGTAACACCTACCATTTTCTTTTAAGTTTTGAACAATTTACTCTTATTATTGCAATTGTTTCTTTACATCTTCCTTAGGAAAAAACATTTATTATTGCTATAGATTTAAAGAAATTATGTTTGAAAAACATAAAATAATAATTGAAAAAATAATTGAAAAAAAAAACAGTAGATTGAGTTACAATTTTTATCCTTTCCGGCATGGTGGGTAAAACTCTGTACCGATGTCAATCAACAATTTCAACATTAATATAACTAGGTAGAAACCGTCGAATTTCGACGAAAGAAAATGTTAAAAAAGGAACTGTTTCATTGATTTATAATAAAGCTACAAAATTAGTTACAATAAAAAATGCACCTTATGAGTCTGACTCTTAAACAAATGATACTTAACCTAAAGTTAACAAAATACTATTTCTATAAAAATCAGTTACAAAAATTGTTAAAGTTTAATCTTAAATGTAAGCAGTAAAAAATAATAAATATCTATTATTATGATAAAGTTATCAATCAAGGCTCTTATGCTTGGTATTCCAAAATGAGATAATACAAAATTTATTTCACTTTGACTCAGTCATAGAGTTTTTTCCCTGTGAAATCTAAACCCGACATCGTTTCCACCATATCAAAATTTATATACGCACCATTCATATCTGTATTCACCCTTTTTTTAAAAATGGTATTTTTATTCAATCATTTTGATTAAAAACTTGAAGTCTCGATGCTATTAGCTGAAACAGATACTAAATTCAGCAATTTTATATTCTTTTAAGTATAAATTAAAATTCATCGGGCTTTATAACAGACAGCATTCTTGCGAACAGCACGTATTTAAATTTCATTTTTTTTCACTTTTAATGAGAAAATGGCCACATAAAGATACAGTAATATATATTTTTCTTTTTCCCTGCTCTACTCTCAGTAGAAATGGAGTACTTCTGTTGGCACGATTAGAAAAACGGTATTAAAATCTACAAAAAAATCAACATTTCAAAAATAAATTAATGTACATTTTTGAAATAAATTACATTTAAAAATATTTTTTCCCTATACGGCGATGTAAAAATTGAAAATGTCCGATGTTTAGAAGTTTAAAAATTTGCAGTAACAAAAACTGCAAAATCGAAATTGTATTTCAAATTTCAAAGTGTTGCCATTCGGAAAATGACATATGCGTTAGGCACAGATATGTTTGGCCTTTATAATATAGATAGATAGCTAGCTAGATAGAATTATTTTGTCTCGAAAAGGGTTAAAGTAATTTTTCTTCTATTCGATAACACAAAACTTAGTTGTATGCGATATTTAGAGGCCAATATACATGCGATTAGCGTCTTTCACATCAGCATGATACTTAACTTTTTTCTCTATAATATTGATATAATGCCTTTTCTTGGGAATTAAAATTTTACCGTAAATATAGGTTTTATACCATGCATATTTCATAACTAGCTGATATTGCATGTTACCCAACTACATAATGCAAATGATGAGATAAAATGGCGTCTTATTAGCTAATACACCACATACAGAGCTATTGTGAAGTTTCATTAAAGGACTTTTACATTCTTTATGAAGTTTTTTAAAATGATTCAACTACACCGAACTAATAACGAAAAACATGTCTGGATTTTTTTTTTCGCTAAGCATGATGTAACATGTAGGCGGAAACAACAGCAACAAAAATTGTAAATTTTTTACGCAGCTGGAATACAGTCTTAAGGAAACATGCATATATGTGGGTATTTTAGAAAGCATGTATATTAAGCTTATTTAAAGTCCTTTCTAAAACTATTCTCGAATTTTTTTTTATAAAGTTATATGTTATTTTACACTATCTGCGATAGAAGTTTTCTTTTTAAAGCTACAATTCCCAACGAAGATTAAACAAATGGAGCAGTTTTACTTTTTGAAGTGGGAAATTTTAAAATATTCACTAACAGTTAATTTCTTATGATTCTGGGGAAATGTCTTACGCTTAATATAAAAATACATGGTGTTTATAAAATTTCAATACATTTTTGTAAAATCGACTTTAAATCCAATTTCTTAGCAGATGATTTGATAAAATGCATTCATCAAAATAAAGAAAGCCTTTGTTTGTGCTCGTCTTCGTCTAAATGAATTAACATACAAACAAGTACAGAAGGTCTTCATCTCCATTAGGTTCTATTTCACCACAACTTCCAGCAAACTGCGTACATAGATGGCCGAACTGAATATATTCTTGCTTAAAATGTATGCGCAGTTTGAATCTGGCAAGCAAGTTTTTAAAAATGATAACGTATTGTTTCCCAAATAGCAGAACGTTAAATTGTAAGTTCCTGGCAAAAACTTAGCGTGTTTGTTTTTTAGACTATGCATAATACCTTTTTGCACATTTTGAACAAGTTATTGGTGTTATGTCTGAACGATCTTCATATTTAGATTAAAATATTTTACTAAATTTTAACACCAATTTTGATTTGTATTGATTTTTATCTGGAAGTCCTCCTGCCTTTGTTAATATGTCAACCCACATAGGTGAGCACCAGTGCTGTAATTAGGTGGGAACGTGCGAAAACGCTGTTCCTAGAAATATTTAGTTTGTTTAAAAAAAAAAAAAAAAAAAAAAAAAAAAAAGACAAATAGAAAAAACATCGTACACGAACACAATTTTTTTCAATCGAAACGATAATTATTGTTATTTATTAGAGCAATAATTATCAAATTTATTGATACTGAGTTAAATCCCCTTCTCCATAAATTTACTCCTTATTGAAAAAGCCAGTTCATTTACAGTCATAAGCTGTATAGGACTACCCTTAAAATACTTTTTTGCAAAAAATATGTGAAGTTTTGGGCAGAAAAAACATAAGCGGACATAACAGCCTGTCTCGAATCAAAGAGCACATAAAACATATCTCATTATCGTTCTTTAAGGGGCTACTTCAGTCAAATGAAAAGACTCATTCGCTAATGCTATTCCTATGGAAGAAATTTATAAAGATATCTCGGTTGCATTTTAATATTTTTAAATGAATTTTTTTGCATTGGATAGCTGAGATTGGTCTGAATGCAGGCCGTTTTGTACTTTTTCAATTTTGGTTGCAGATAATTTTTATTAGGACGCTTTCATTTTCCAAACCGGTTCCGAAAATGAAAGCGTTCTTTTAAAAAATATCTGCACACAAAATCAAAAAAGTAAAAAACGCCATGCATACAGATCGATCTCAACTATCCAATGCAAAAAATATCATTTTAAAATATTAAAATGCAACCGAGATATCTTTATAAATTTCTTCCATAGGTTTATCATTAGCGAACGGGTCTTTTCATTTAAGTGAAATAGCCTCTTAACGGAAACTTCTGGGATAGATGTGCCAGTAAATAATATCATGTATGGATTCAATTCAATTTTGATTTATGATAGAAATTTTTAATATGAGATTGTTTAAATATTGCTTTTAGATGAATGCTATACAAATATAATACTATACGAATATAATATAATATTTATAACTATTAATTAAAAAAAAGTTTGCTAGATGTTTTAAATTGGCTTTTTGCTTTGCAAAAATCTGGTAGCGTCAACAACTACTCTATGAAAAGATGAGTTCCCACAAATATTTTTTTTCAACCAAAGCACTGGTAGCGCAAACAATATAGTGGCTATAACTTTTTAAAGCCGAAGGTTTCTATCAGACCAATCTACCAGAAGGTATATCAATTCAAAAAAATTCTATTTAGAATGCGTTTATCAAGTTATATAAAGACTTTATACATATCCTGTATATATTATGACAATGACAATAGTTAAATGTATATAAATAACATATAAACATCTCATCTAAGATGTATACATTTCCCCAAAAAATTATTCCTCACTGTACGTTACTTGTAATTTATAAAAATATTTCAGTGTTTCAAAATTATATTTGTATGACGCAAAATTTACAGAATTTCATTATAAAAAATGGCCTTTAACATAAAATTGTACGGTAAATATCTGTGAATTTAAAGATTTTTTTTTACAGTGTAGGATAATAGAAATTAGTTCTTTTCTGTTTTATTACTTTTAAAATATTATTGTAATTCTATAAATCATTTTTTTAATAAAAAGATAAAAAATAATTTAAAGCACAAAATTTGAATTTTTTTAAAATCGATCAGAAACAACCACACAATTAAAAAGTTTTCTAAAACCAGCAAATATGTATAATATTAACTAAAGATTTTAATATACAGGGTGTCCAGAACTTCGTGTACAAACTTTGAGAGGTGGTAGAGAACATCGTTTGGAACCATAATTACACAAGAAATATCACCCTCAGTTGTTAACCCTTTCATATACAGTGGCTTGTCTAAGAAATAACAAAATTTTTAATACAAAATGAACATTGACATCAGTATTTTAATATAATTTTTCCATTTATTATGTATGTGAAATGTCTCTCTTTTAATCTTTGAAAATATATTTTCCCGCAATTTCTGATGTCATTCATATTTTTCCATATTTTAGCAATTTCTAATAGCTACTATGATACTTGCTTTTAAATAAACATAATTTTAAATTTAATTTAAAATTAAATCATTTTTTGTAAGTAATAAAACGTTTTACATTGCTTTCTGCATTGTGTCATAACTTTGTCTTTTTGTTTCGTTTTCCACGGAAATGATTTTCATGGTCAAAGCACTTCCATTGCTGAAATGTGCAAAAACAGGAATGACATCAGAAATTGCGGAAAAATTTATTTGCAAAGGATAAAAAAGAAACAATTCACATACAAAATAAATAGAAAAATCATATTAAAATTTTGGTACTAATGTTCATTTTGTATTAAAAATTTTCATAGAGAAACCACTGTCTGTGAAAGAGTTAACAAGTGAGAGTGACGTTTTCGCCCATGCTTTCCTGTATAATTGTGGTTCCAAACGATGTTCTCTACCACCCCTCAAAGTTTGTACACGAAGTTCTGTGACACCCTGTAGAAGGCAATAAAAATAACAAGATAAAGCTTTATTGCACAGAAAATATATTTATTGAGATATTTCCTTAACTGATATAAAGAGGATTTAGTTACCACTTGCACAAAATTACTTGTTATTACTATTTATTAATAACTGTTTATTAATACTCTTAGAAAGGGTACTGGTACTTAAAATATCTAGCAAACTAAAACATATTGCTTTAACAATTTTTATTGCTCCACCGTTCTTTATAAGTTTGTCTCTAATAAAAATTTTGTCTCTTCATTGCAGTGTGTAGCTTTGTGGTCCACAAGAGGTGTCATGAGTTTGTCACATTCAAATGTCCTGGTGCTGACAAGGGGGTTGACTCGGATGTAAGTCATTTCTTCTGTATCATAAAATTTAACATTACTTACACATTACTTACTGACACATTTTTGTTTTATAGTACATACATTAAATTTATCTTAACGATAATCATTTATTTATTTGATATGATTTTTCTCTAAAAATAAATATAAAAATTATTTTGAAAATTAATTCACGTTTCGTTCGCACCTTTTATTTCTATTTCCGAAGAAATGAGCAACGCACACCGTCAACAATATGCTGTATAATTTAGTTAATAATGTAATAACCTAATAGCGTAAATAATAACTTATTTTGATATTATTAATTGGAAGTAATATAACTCTCAAACATTCAAATATTTTATAAAATGTCTTAAAACAAATTAAGCATGAAGAAATTAACTTACATATTTGCCCTTCTAATCCTGCGTAATGTTTCTCAAAAATATTCTTGTATGTCTACAAAAGTCATCATTAGTATAATGTGCTTTAAACGATTTTAAAGTATAAAAAATATAATAAAATAAAAAATTCTCAAAAAACATTTAAATTGAAAAATTTGTAATTTTTTAAAAACTTTAATTTGATTTTTGATTACAGATTTAATTTCAACTATAATGATGTATTTTGATATACATACAGGGTGTATCTAAACTACTGGGCAAAACTTTAAGGAGTGATAGTACGCATCAAGACAAATAATATTAAATGGGAAACGAAGGGTCCCAAACGTCTTCCGAAGGAGATAGGAGCCATCAAAGTTTAGGGTCCAAAATTTGAAATGATTATAAAAAACTGAAAAATTGGTCGATTCGTTTGCGGTTTTCACGAAAATTATTCTTTATGTCAGTATTGTCTTGAAAATAAATTATAAAAATAAATTTCAAAAAATGCCGATAGAGGGCGCTTTAGAATTTGGTGTAACGAACAACTATTTTTTACCGTAATTTTTTGCATCTCATTAAATATTTTTAGAAGTTTAGACATAAACATAAATTTTGAGCTCAAAATCTGTGGTTAAGTAGCGCAAACTGAACTGTGTTCAATGGGAGTGGATAGGTTCAAATTTCAAATCATTTTAAAAAACGGAAAAATTGGTCAATTGATTTGCGGTTTTCACTAAAACTATTCTTTATGTCAGTATTGTCTTGAAAATAAATTATAAACATAAATTTCAAAAAATGTCGATAGAGGGCGCTTTAGACTTTGGAGTAACGTACTACTATGTTTTACTGTTATTTTTTGCATCTCATTAAATTTTTTTGAAGGTTAGACATAAACTTAAATTTTGTGCTGAAAATCTGAATCGTTGAGAGTGGTTAAGTAGCGCTAACTGAACTGTGTTCAATGGGGGTGGGAAGGTTCAAACTTCGAATGATTGTACAAAGCGGAAAAATTGGTCGATTCGTTTGCGGTTTTCTCGAAAAGCATTCTTTATGTAAGTATTTCCTTGAAAATAAATTTTAAAGATAAATTTAAAAAAAAATCCGTTAGAGAGCACCTTAAACTTTAGAGTAACCAACAACAATTTTTAACTGCTATTTTTTGCATCTAATTAAATGCTTGCAAAAGCTTAGACTTAAATTTTGAGCTCAAATTCTAAATCGTTGGGAAGGGTTAAGAAGCGCAAACTGAACTGCGTTTATGAGTTGAAATGTTACCCTGCCCACCCTACGAACACAGTTCAATTTTTCGCTTCTGAATTACTCACAACGATTCAGATTTTGAGCTCAAAATTTAAGTCTAAGCTTTTAAAACATTTATTTAGAATAAAAAAAGTAACGGTTAAAAATAGTTGTTCGTTACTCTAAAGTTTAAGGCGCCCTCTAACGAAATTTTTTGAAATTAATCTTTAAAATTTATTTTCAAGGAAATACTGACATAAAGAATGGTTTTAGAGAATACCGCAAACGAATCGACCAATTTCAGTTTTTTATAATCATTTGAAATTTTAACCTCCCCACCCCCATTAAATACAGTTCAGTTTGTGCTACTTAACCACTCTCAACGATTCAGATTTTCAGCTCAAAATTTAAGTTTATGCCTAAGTTTCTAAAAAAATTTAATGAGATGAAAAAATAACGGTAAAAAATAGTTGTACATTACTCCAAAGTCTAAAGCGCCCTCTATCGACATTTTTTGAAATTTACCAGTATAGTTTATTTTTAAGACAATACTGGCATAAAGAATAATTTTAGTGAAAACCGCAAATCAATTGACCAATTTTTCTATTTTTTATAATCATTTGAAATTTGAACCTACCCACTCCCAATTGAACACAGTTTAATTTGCGCTACTTAACCACAGATTTTGAGCTCAAAATTCAAGTTTATGTCTAAACTTCTAAAAAAATTTAATGAGATGCAAAAAATAACGGTAAAAAATAGTTGTTCATTACTCCAAAGTCTAAAGCGCCCTCCATCGGCATTTTTTGAAATTTATCTTTATAATTTATTTTCATGACAATACTGACATAAAGAATAGTTTTCGTGAAAACTGCAAACGAATCGACCAATTTTTCTGTTTTTTATAATCATTTCAAATTTTGGACCCTAAACTTTGATGGCACCTATCTCCTTCGGAAGACGTTTGGGACCCTTAGTTTCCCATTTAATATTATTTGTCTTGATGTGTACTATCACCCCTTAAAGATTTGTCCAGTAGTTTAGATACACCCTGTATATTCTTTAACTGCATGGATTTTTATATTTTTAAGAAAAATATTATTTGAAATCAGCAAATAGATAAGTAGAATGCTATATTCATCATTTAAAAAGTTAAACTTAAAACTACACTATGCGCAAATTAATTAAAAATGCAAAAAAAAAAAAAAAAAAAAATAAAAAAAAAAAAATAAAAGGTGTTAAATTACTTTAAATCCTTAGTACTTTCAACTGTACACACAGCCATCGACAGAGAATATAACATAAAATAAAAATACAAATATTAACATCTTAATTTTCAAAATATACATAGTGTAATAATCACATAGTGTAGTTTTAAGTTTAGGTTATTTGAAATCTGTATACCGATCTAGTAATGAAAAAAAAAAAAAATAAATAAATAAAATAAATAAAATACATTTAAAATTTTTGGCTAAAATTTTATTTCTTATGGTGTGTACCTCATGTACACAATTAAGGTTTTTAAAATGTCACATTGCAATATTTTGGAATTAAATGAGTTTAACTTTATTAAATACATTTTATTTAATTAATTTTATTTGCTCAACATTCTCCAACTTTTTAATATTAATACTTTTAAGTACTTTCAGTAAAAATAATAAAAGTAAATCTTACCTTAATTTCCTGATCGAAATTTCTTTTGTTTCCGAAAAATAAATATTAAATTTTTGTCTAGTGTGCAGCCAACTGAAATAGATAGAATTAGTGTTATTCCACTCTTTGGATTTTTCCTGATCAGGGGCAGATAGTCCAAGAGCCGACCACACAAAACCCTAAGTCATCGAGCAGAAGAAAATATCCTTCATTTTATGGAAGAGTAGTAATAGAGGAATCTAATTATCCATGTCTGATGAAAGCGAAGTGGTGCATAAGCCAAAAATTGATACCACTAGTGGTTGACTCGTAGACTTAGCATTGTGTTTTCCTGCACCCAGTTTTCCATGTTTTCCTATTTTTGATTGTACGGCAAACACAATGCTAGACCTACGAGTCAATCACTAGTGGTATCAATTTTTGGCTTATGCACCACTTCGCTTTCATCAGACATGGATCATTAGATTCCTCTATTACTACTCTTCCATAAAATAAAGGATTTTTTCTTGTGCTCGATGACTTAGGGTTTTGTGCGGTCAGCTCTTGGACTAAGAGATCCTAATGGTCAAATGCATGACATATAATGAAAATTTTAATGTTTTTATGTATGTACATAAATGGTATGTGGGTGTAGTAAAAGGTTATTTGGTGTGTGATTTCCTAATATGTGTGGCAGAGGTATTCACAATACCTACTCGGTTTAGATTCTACACTGGTATTTTTTAGTATATTTTCCTGGTATGATATTTTGAATATTCTGAAACACTTACGAAATCAATCGCTGTCTCATGGAAACACAGAATTATTATTTAAAGCCGACCTACTAAGCGAACATGTCTTTTCATTGAGTATTATCTTTCTAATCCGTGGGGAAAACTATAAATGTGTAAGCGTGAGACTCTTGCTCTGAAGTCAGCATCAAAACGGACGATTAAATGCTTCTATATTTATTAGCCATTATATTCAGTTTTTACTTTTCCATTGTGCGAAATTTTCACTTAAGAGCCAATGTTACTGGCTGAAAAAGATCAGGATGATAATATAAAGTCTATGGGGTGTTTTTTCAAATATCTCTCTCGAATTTTAATATTGTTGCATGATTTTTTTTTGTATAGTATAGATGAGGACGATCAACAACCGGCCTAGTTTTTACGTTTTCGATTTTCGTTATATATTTTTTATATTATGAAAGTTTTAATTTAAGAACCGGCTCAAACCGGTTTCGAAAGTTAAAGTAATTAAAAAAAAATCTGAAACCAAAATTGAAAAAGTAAAAACTACCCCAGTTGTAGATCTCCCTTTGCTATCCTGTGTAAAAAAATCATGTAAAAAATATTAAAATTTGAGCGAGATATTTGAAAAGAACGCCCCCATAGACTTAACATTATCATCCGGGTCTTTTTCAGTGAGTAGTGTGGGCTCTTAAGTGAATAAAATTTATATATTTTAAGCACTTTTAATACACACACACACAAAAGAAAAAAAAATGCCTTCAGTTAAATCTAAGAATGAAATATAGTATTGTGCTTGTAATACAGTATCAATCATTAAAAAATAGCAAAAAAGGGATTAGGTATTGTAGTAATAACAGTTGCAGCAATGTTAACCGTTACTGATTATATATACGCGATGCAAAAATTCAGGAGTGATTGTGTTTCCAAATTTTTCAGAACCACTATTTTAGACTAATGGTTCGTCTTACAATTTATGAGATTAAATAAGGTAAAAAATAATATTTTGAAATAGTGATTATAAATATTTAGAAACACAATTGTAGTGAAAACCAATAGCAGCTATGTTAGTTATATTGTGCCATATTGCGACAGTATTTATATTCATCGCTAACAGTGTTTTCGATTAAGCAGAATTCTGAATTCAAAATACCTACCAAAATTTAAAAAATAATTTAATTGAAATTAATTTTATTTTATTTAATCGACGAAAATCTGCCATTATATAAAGTGAAAAATATCGTTACAAAACTGTGGTATATATTTTGAATACTAAAATACGCTTAATTTTCAACTAATCTATTTCGCTATTTCTAAGTAATCGCTGTTTCTGATACTTGAACTAAAGGGCCAATAAAATAAAATATTGATTTGCTTTTGAAATATTTGTAATGAATCGTCAATACTGTAGAAATATTGCTATACATTGTAATTATGTCCAACAAATTGTTAACATGGCTAAAGCATTTACTTTACAATTGAAATACTAATAACGAAATCGCAAATTATTAGTTACCAATAATGAGCAAATATATCAAAATCTAAACTTCCTAATGTTGGAGTAATATACAGATAATGCAAACAATATAGACACAGGACAATAGATTGTTTTTGCTTAGAGAAACATGCCTTTTAATAGTTGCTTGACTAGGTATTTATACGGAGTTCGGTTAATACTGTTGTATCTATTAGAACTGCTCAAATAAATTTTCACATTTTTTTTTTCTTTTCAGTGATACCATAGTAATAGATATTACTTTGGTAGATTTGATTAAAAATAGGTACTTTTTATAATTTTTATTTTATGTATTAAAAACAAATAAAATGTGTTAAATTTAACTGTGTGATAATTTTGCGAATTAGAAAAAAAAAATTATGCAAAGAATACAAAGCCAATCGTCCAAATACGAATAATCACACGTTTTGACGCTGAATTCAACCGAACATTTTCCCAATTTCACACATTTATAATATTATTAAAATTATAATACTATCATTACGGCATGGAAATAATAACAAAACTAATTGTTCACAAGATAAAACATGTTTTCTTAATAGGGCTCAAAACACAAAACGAGTTAAATAATAAATTAAAGCTTCTGTGAAGTAGCAATAATTTTCATAAAGACTTCAGAATATTCAAAATTTCATACCAGAAAAATATAGGGAAAAGCACTAGTGTCGAATCTGAACCGGGTAGGTATTGTGAATATGCGTGCGGCAGTTAAATTATTTAAGCTTTGTCTTTAAATAACTTATTTTTTATTTAATTATTATTGTTATTTTTTTAATTTTAGTGCTTCTGTGTTCATTCTAATGGTGTTTAATTTTCAGGATGTTCGAACCAAACATCAGTTTCAAGTTCACACATACACTAGCCCCACTTTTTGTGACCACTGTGGATCTCTCTTATACGGGATTATCCATCAAGGATATAAATGCAAAGGTAAGTAGTTCTAAAATAATATACATGTAATAATAAGAAAAAAAATAACATGTTTTCATTAAAATTCGAAAATAAAGAATTTTTTTTAATGCATGACTAAATTTGCCGATATTTCACCAAGTTGGCTAAAACTTGGCGCTAATTTGGTAACCTTGCCAATACGTTAAAAAAATATTGCTTGTTGAAGCTGATACTGATTTCTCCATGGGAAATCAATATATAATTGAGTAAACAAGTAAGTAGTTTAAAGTAGTAAGTTTAAGTAATGTTTTTGCGATGTCATTCGAAAACAGTCGACGCTTGGTAGAAGTACAACCCTTTTGGGGTCGAATTTCGAAAAATTCTGAAACAGGTATTTATTAATTTTAGTTACGTCATGTTTCATGATTTTATTTCTATTGCCTTATAGATTTAAAAAAAAAAAAAAAATAAAATTTGTCCCCATCGCCCTCTTCTCTTATAAGAGGAAAAATCTCAATAGAGATCGAATTTAAAAAAAAACATTTTCCAAAACATATATTGCCTGTAGGAATGGATATATATTTCAAATTTCAAAACTCTATATCAACAAGAAGCGACTGAAAAATGATTCACAAGATTTGACTGCTAAAGTTTTGTGATAGGAGGTCTATATATATATATATATAAACTTTTGCATATAAAAATGTAAAAATTGATAGTTTTATAAAGAAAAGTTCAATAAATAGACTGGAGTAAACAGTTTTTAAATCGAAAAATTATTTTAAGTAATATTTAGTACTGAAGTGAATCAAAATAGTTCTGAAAAAAAAATCGTAAGATCAAAAATTGCATAGTAATTTAATCATTTTTTTTTTTATCAGGACATACTTGAAGATCTTGCAGTTTATAGTGTACTATCAGTTTTCAAATTTGGCAAATTGTTTAAGTGTTTTTCTAAATTTTTTATAATTTTTTTTTCTCATTTTAATACACAGTAAAAAATGAAGACCCAAATTGGGTTGAAAGATTTCTGGGTACAGAATTGTTCCAATTTGGAAAGTTCAGTTTGTAGCACAAAATCGTTTTAAATAAGTCTGATTTTTAATGACATTAAAACAATTAAAATATCTTAGATAGTATATACATTATACCTCAGAAATTTTGATTAATTTAATGTTAATAAAGATCTGCTCTGTTTTGAACCATTTTGGGTTATCTGTTTTGGGAACAATACTCTACCATTTTGGAATCCTTACTGTACCATTTCAGGAAAATTACTATACCCAGAAATCTTTCAACCCAATTTGGGTCTTCATTTTTTACTGTGTAGATTTATTTCATATTTCCAAAAAGTCATATGTTATATTGTCATTAAGTTGTAAAACTGCGTAAATAATAACATTTTCTTTCAATGAAAAAATGTAATTAGACCTGAATATTAAAAAAGGAAAGAAAAAAAATAATTAAATAATTATGCATAAAAAACAGTAAAAGAGGAAAATTACGCCATATATAAAATACCCTAATAGCAATTTTGTCGAACAGTTTCAATTTAAAAATAAATTTACACGAAAAGATTATTTTATATTATGAAAGTCTTTTTATTATTATCGCCTATTTTAAAGCAGCATAAATAGAAATTGAATTAAAAAATTATTCAATTATTCAATTTAAAAATTTATTTTTAGTTGAATATCAAAAAGAGGAAAAGATAATTTAGTGAAAATTATATGTTATATTTAAAGCACGTTATTCAAATTCTTTTCTTATAGCGTTCTTATGAAATTCTGGGAAACAGTGGCATCGTTTATTTACTCACTATATACAATTATAATATTTTCACATAAATTAAATAACCTTGAGTGCTTTAATGGCTGAAGAGAACAAAAATAATTGTGTTGTGCCTGTCAGACCTATTGCAACCGACAGAGGATTATTTAAACAGATTAGAAATTTTTTTTAAAATACTATGTAAAAAATATTTAAAAAAAATAATTCTACAATGTTACAATACTCTGTAAAAAAAATCTGTAACCTTAGTAATCTAAATTTACCGAAATCTGTAATGCTTACTAAAATTTTATGTGTACACATAAAGGAAATTATGTCAATATTCAAAACTTGTAAGCAAAATTAGAGACATATGTAACTTTACAAAAGAATCTACTGAAATTTTGGTAATTTTACTAAAATTTTATCTGTAATCCTCGTTACCGTTACTTAAAAAGTTCTGGGAATCCGATTTTTCCAAAAATTTCTTAGTAACCTTAAAATTTTTTTTGATTCAAAATGCAAATTTGTATATGTTACATGAATTTTTATTGCTGCGATTGCTTAAAAAGTTCTTGGAATAAAATTATACTAGAAATTTTTTTGTAATTTTCCAAAATATTTTTAGAGTGTAAAAAAGATTTTTTAAATTTGAAATTTGAAATATTCTTTCTTTTTGCATCCTAATGAAGGTTACTGACAACTTTAAGAGCGCTAGAATTGCGTAAATTAATTGGTAATGATGATTTTCTAACAGGCGCCTGTCAAGCGCATTGTGCCCAAACTCGGATGTCCCAGAATTGTGATCGATGGAGGGTTACAATTACGTATAAAACAGATAAAACATTAACACATATATTGAAAATCTCAAAAATATTGAAAAGCGTTTTTTTTTTTTTTTTTTTTTTTTTTTTATTTGTTGGGAGGTCCGTAGGTAACGTAAGTTTTAAAAGTGTTCAATATAAAGCAAGAATTAAAATTATATTTATGAACGTCCTTTAATTTTGAAAGAGTTACATTTTTAAATTTTCTATACGGTCCATGGATCCATTTTCCTTTGTTCTGATAAGTGCAATAGTAAAAAAATTATTAATCTGAATTTTTAAAAATTTGCAGCAAACTGTTCAGCCATATTCGACCGTTTTTATAATAAACAATACCATAAACGTAATTTAACTGCATTTTAACCATATTATTTCATATTTTATGATTAGAATAGAGTTAAATTACGATTATGGAACTATTTTCTATAAAAATGGTCTAATGATTGGACAGTTTGCTGCAAATGTTTAAGAATGTAAGACTAAACCTTACAATTTGACGATGTTATTAATTTTATCAAATTTCGGAGCTTTCGTAAATATAGCATTTTACAGATGATTTTTTAGTACCGGAAAGATTCAAAATCTCACAAAATTTAAAGGATTATGTTTCGGTAAATTTTGCAGATTAATGAAATTTTCACTATTGCACATGTCTCTGCATGCAGAAAAAGGTTTCTAAATACAATTTATAAGACACAAGGACCGTGTATAAAAATTTAATAAGTGTAAATTTAAGAAATATTAATAGCAGGAAAGTTTCATCTGCGTAATATTAATATATTCTGAATACTTTTGTAATTTACATTGCTTGAGTTTTCTCATCTCCATTTAGTAAAGTAAATAAACTAAAAAAAAAAAAAAAAAAAAAAAAAAAAAAAAAAAAATAAGGCTTGTTCTAATTTTTTTCGGGGGGAGGGGGGGGGAATCCTGTATTCTTCCAAGACAACTATGTTAAGCTTATTTTACAATTTTTATTTACAGTTGTAATAGTTTTTGTTTTAAAATTTCAGCCTGTGATATGAACGTCCACAAGCGATGTCAAGAAAGTGTGCCAAATCTATGTGGGTGCGACCATACTGAACGTAGAGGGAGAATGGAATTAAAAATATACATCGAGCAAAGAGATAAACTTATTGTTGAAGGTAAATATCCTTGCATAACCTATAAATAAGTCAATCTGGTTATTCGTTCTAGCTATTGTAATTAATTAAAAGAATAATATTATAAGAATTGATTACAGTTTTTTCATTCATTGTATTAAGGGGGCTGGTCATCCAGCTTCTGATTTCTCCTCACTAATGTAAAATCAGTTGACATTTGATGGATTCATGTATTTAAAAGATATCTTTGGGAAATTAATATTTTAACTCCTAGTTTTTGTGTGCAAATCCTAAACAAAGTATTTTTTTCTTAGTTTTCAAAATATTTCCAAAAGTTTTCAAAATATTCAAACTATTTAAAATTTTAAATAAATTCAAAATATTTCAAATGGTTTTCAAAATATTAAAATATAGACTTAATTTTAAAAGAAATGTCCTAAGAAACCTTAATCACAGTTCTCCCGCTTTTAACACATAACATATTAAATTTAAAATAAATTTTAGAAATATTTGAAAACTTAAAAAAAAGAAAAATAAAAAGAATATTGCCCAGTTAAACTGATGGCATTGAGCTCACAGGCTACGCATACTAATTGTACATTACAGCCTTGTATTTTCGTTAATTCCGTTCGAAAAAAAAAAAAAAAAAAAAAATTAAGAAGGGGAAACAGCTCTCCCCTTTCTCCTTTTTTATACTTAATCATTGAACTTCCTAAACTATCAAGTACATGCTTTATCATATTAAAAAATCTATATCCAAAATTCAGAGTAAATCGGATAATTCTTAATAAAAACCCATTTAGCATTTATATAATTTAAGAGGAGTTATTCCCCTCTTTTATACTTAACCATCAAACTTCCAAAACTATTCAGAGATTTGAACGAAATCTGTCAATTCTGATTGAAAAATCCATTTATGCAAGTTAAGGGGAGGGGCATTAGAACCCCCGTTCCCCCTGTTTATACTTATTCAATGAACACATAATAACAGTCACGGAATCGCCTCATCAGAATGATCCTATATCTAAATTTTGGACAAAAACTGTTAATTCTGCATGAAAAACCCATTTATATCCATTAAGGGGAGGGGCATGAGCCCCCCGTTCCCCCTCTTATACATATCGAATAAACTGCAAAAACTAATCAGGGAAGCGCCTTATCAGGATATACCTATATACAAAATTTCAAGAGGATCCGATATTTTTTTCATGAGTTATCGCGTTACGCACGAACGCACGTACATACAGAACGGACGGGCACATAAGCTCTCAGGCTATGATAGCCTGTGAGCTAAAAAGAGATATCCTTTAAGAAGAGTACAGAAAAAGAATTATAAATTATGAATTTCCTGAAAAGATGTTTTAAATTTAGGAATACATCAAAAGTCTACAAGGAACATCACGGAGAAGAATTCCGAAACTGAGTGACCAACCCCCTCAAGTGCGAGAATAGCATAAATGATTAATTACTTAAAAGATGACTAACCAATTAAAAAGATGCTAAGAATTGTATGCCTTCGACTAACACTTAGCCATCATCAGGATTTTAATTGGTTTTTACGAACGCTACTTGTGCTCATAAAACCGTTGAGTGAGATGCGGATAAGTAGCGTTCGTAAAAACTGTTTAAATTTTAAATCCCGACGATGGCTATATATATTAGCTACAAGTACTGGATTTTCAACATTTTAAAAATTATTTAATCATCATTTAGTCCTCTGACTGCCGAACAAAAGGAGAAAATTGTAATATTCTTTTCTCTATAATTAAAAAAAAAATGCTAAAAAAAAGATGAATTTTCGAACACAATATATAAAAAACTTAACTAGAAATAATATTTGAGAGAATTAATTATTAAAGAAAGTTTAAAGAATGCACTATAACTGTGAAATTATAATAATTTAAATAAAGCTTTCATTAAAGTGAAATTTATAGCTTAGTTATCGGATATATCAATTCACGACGTTAAGAAGGTTAAGAAATGAATCTTTTATGTAATTTTATGTAACATTCTTCAGACGAATTTTAGTATTCTCAACCGGTTTATTTTATAATAACAGCTTTTCACAAATTTATTTTCACCCAGAAAAACCTAAAATAGACATTAATTTACATTGTTGCTTATCTGCGACGATGTAAATATAATAAAATATTGTTTTATTGAGCAATTAATAAAAACAAAATTAATGTTCTTCTTATTTATTTTTTAAAAAAAGGAAAAGAAAGAAATAAATCTTTTGAGAATTTCTTGAATGCATTTTCGACACGTTATTTTACACATTCGTATAAAATCTATGTTATTCTTATAAAATCTATGTCTTACCTTTATAACTGATAATTCCTAAACTATGACTATTGGAAATGTCCTTCCAACAAGGAAAAAAAAATGTTGTTCTGCATTTTGTTAAAAACCAGTTCCGTGAATAAAGTAGTTCTTGTAAAGATATTAAATTTATATTCTTACATGTTTATATTATTACATAGTTTGTATTATAATTTATATTACTGGGTCGCATAAGTTCTATTTAGAAAAACCTTCTCCGAACACTAGCATGAAAAAAAAAAAAAAAAAAAAAAATATTGCCAAAACTCGCGGAGCTACCATGGAATAAATATTAGAAATTTTTAGCGTTTTTTTGGAGCTAAAAATGGAAATACATGTTTATAGTAAAAAAAAGTTGAAATTTTCTAAAATTTAGAGTATCATAACTCAGTAAATTAAATTTTTGTCACAATTTCTTTTTCTGATTTATCTTTTGCAGCATGTGTATGCTTTTTAAATGTAATTTATAAGCACCAGGGATTGTGTAAATATTTAAATTTTGCAAATTTTACTAAAGACATTATTAGGCAACTTCTATCACAAAAAAGTAGAAAAACAACCCATTCCAGCCATTCTGAGGGAAGCAATTAAAAAAAAATTCGGTATATTTTCTTGAATAATAACCTCTGGGTTCCAAAAGTATAATTTTTTAAATGTTGTTGTATATATTTTACATGTATGTACAGTCGGCTCTTGATAATTCGAATGCGTTGGGATCAGAAGAAATGTTCGAATTATCCAGAGTTGGATTTTTCTCTTTTTTGTTAAAAGTTAACGATTTTCTGAAGTCAGGTAATCAAAATTATAATACAGGCTATATTACTGTAAAGCATACACGTTTGACAGGAGCGGGGTTCGAACACGCGATCTCTTTCTTCGAGAAGCAGAGCTTATATCTGGCGCCTTAGACCGCTCGGGCATTCCGTCCGCACTCTATTCATCGAACTTATTCAACACTTTTAATTAGCGAAAAATCACTAACTATTAGTTTTTGCCTAGTTACTAAAAAAGTACTGAATCAATTTCGATGAAATGTGAATCTAAACCATTCTCGAATCCACTGGAACACACAAGCAAAATTCCATTAAAATTGGTCCAGTCGTTTAGGAGGAGTTCAGTGACATACACACGCACAGAAGATTTATATATATAAAGATTGCACCGAAGGCATCGCCAAATTAGGAAAATGTGAATTATCTCACGAACTACAGAATTTAAACGAATTTGCTTAGTACCATTCGATTCAGAATGAAAAAATGCACTAAAATATGTTATCAATTGGAAAATATCTACAAAAGCCGATTTTTAAGGAATTTTTTAAAAGTTCGCTCTTTTTTCCACTCCTCTTAGGGGTGGAATTTTCGAAAATCCCTTTTTAGCGGCACTCGATGTTATAAGAAGTATTTTTACCCCAATTTTCAAGATTTTTGGTTCGATATATATATATTTTTTTTGCTGTGATTAATACGAAATCCAGACTTTCTTTTATATATATAGATAAGGATTGAAAATTTCAGGTTTTTGCGCCGAAGACATCGCCAAATTAGGAAAATGTGAATTATCTCACGAACTACTGGATTTAAACGAATTTGCTTAGTGCCATTCGATTCAGAATGAAAAAATGCACTAAAATATGTTATCACTTGAAAAATATCTACAAAAGCCGATTTTTAAGGAATTTTTTAAAAGTTCGCTCTTTTTTCTACTCCTCTTAGGGGTGGAATTTTCGAAAATCCCTTTTTAGCGGCACTCGATGTTATAAGAAGTATTTTTACCCCAATTTTCAAGATTTTTGGTTCGGTAGATTTTTTTGTGCTGTGATTAATACGAAATCCAGACTTTCTTTTATATTTATAGAACTTTTAATTAGCGAAAAATCATTAACTATTAGCTTTTGCCTAATTACTAAAAAAGTACTGAATCAATTTCGATGAAATGTGAATATAAACCATTCTCGAATCCACTGGAACGCACACACAAAACTTCATTAAAATCGGTCCAGTCGTTTAGGAGGAGTTCAGTTACATACACACGCACAGAAGATTTTTATATATAAAGATATATACACACACAAAACAACACACGCACATACGTATATATATATATATATGTGTATATATATATATATATATATATATCCATGCTAATCCATTATAAAACAATTCAAATTATCATAAACAAATATGAATATGCAAAATAAATAGAAATGAATTTATGCAAATTAAAAATTAAATAAACATAAAAATCTTTGAATCTGATTTTTATCATGTAATATCACTAGTGCTTATAAACTGATTTGGATGTAACCAAGAATGCGTATAGTGCTTACCAAGATCTCAACCGGGTTCCTTCACTAGTTTGGTCCAAAATTTTTTCAAAATACCGGCCACTTAAAGATTTCGAACTCAAAATAATATGAAAAAATTAGAACTCCAATTTATTTTTATTTTATGCTTAAGTGTTAGATATTGATACAGGGATCCCGGAGTATTTATACATTTTTTTTTTCTATCGTAAAAAAGTACTGAAAGCTACACTAATTTGAAATTCTAGGATAATTTGCATTTTGGGACAAAACAACAGATTATATTTATTTCTTTCTTTCTTCCATGTTCAATGTTGTATAATTTATTAAATTCAATGGTTCATATATTTTAATACAGTTAATGGTTATATATATATATATATACAGGGTGATTCAGCTCGTCGGTGACAAACTTTAAGGATCGATAGAGCACACCTAGACGAACATTTTTCAATAGGGAATGTAGGGTCCCTGACGCGATGGTAAGGCGCTAGGCGCTTTCGAAAATTTGGGTGCCGAAATTCGAAACGTCATAAAAACTAGGGAAATGGTTAGATTTTCTTGCTTGTTGCGTCGAAATGATTCTGTTTGTTTAGACTTTCTTCAGTACCAATTTGATAAGCGTATCTCTTAAAACATGGATAGGGGGCGCTGCAGACTTTGGAGAGCTAGACAACAACTTTAAGTCCGTTATTTTGATAATTTAACACATGCTCGCCAAAGTTTATACTCTAACTTAAAGTTTGAACCCAAAAGTAGAGCCCTGCAAAAAGCGTAAGAGCCGGAATAAAATGTCAAAGTACAGGGTGGTCGAAACTCGAAGGCTCCTAAGAGATAAACAAACAGATTTCTTGACTTATGGCATGCATTTTCATGATTCTGTTTGCTGGGGCTCTCTGAAACTCAGTTGAACGGTACAAAAAGAAACATCGATAGGGGGCGCTTTGGGCAAAAAACATAATTCGTTGACATTTCGGACGCTAACTGGAAACGGGGCGCTACGATCAGTTAGTAATAATGAAAACACATTTTCTACCTCTGCTCAACACTTCTGAATAAATTTAGACCAAAAACATCAATGATACTGGAAATTTATTTACAAAAAATAACACTACAGAAGATTTTCGAAATTTCGACCTTGGGCCATGATGCAGGCTTCGCACCTCCGTCGCATTGAGGAGTGTGTGTTTCCAACAATGCCAGGAGTATCTCTGATCTGCCCTGCAGCTGCCACAATGCGCGCCACAAGTTCTTCAGCACTGCTGACAGGTGTATGGTATACCTCGGCCTTCAGGTAACCCCAAAGGAAGAAATCCAAGCAGGTGAGGTCTGGTGATCGGGCAGGCCAGTGAACTGGACCCCCACGCCCGATCCACCGCTGGCCATACCTTGCGTTTAGATGGAGACGCACGTCGTTCGTGTAATGGGCCGGAGCTCCATTGTGCTGGAACCACATCTGGCGACGCGAACCTTCGGGTACGTGCGCCTCCTCCAGAAGCTGCGGCAGCACTTGATCCAGGAAAATCAGGTAATTTCCACCTGTCAGCCGTTCAGGTAACAAATAAGGGCCAATGAGGCAATCCCCCAGAATGCCGGCCCACACATTTACTGAGAAACGCTCCTGGGCTGCTCGGCTTCTGGTTTCATGTGGATTTTCATCACACCACACATGACTGTTGTGGGCGTTCCACATTCCCTCCCGGCTGAAGGTGGACTCGTCCGTAAACAAAATGCTGTTTACAAAACGGGGATCCCTGGATCTCATCGCCAAGTACCATCTTGAGAATTCCACTCGAGGGCCAAAATCCTGCTCTCTGAGCAACTGCACCCGCTGGATGTGGTAGGGGTGCAGATTCCGGGAACGTAAGATGCGCCACGCAGTTGCTTGCGAAATGCCAACATGTCTGGCGATATCTCTCGTGCTAAGACCTGGGTTGTCCTCAACCAGGTTAAGCACAGCCTCTTCGTTGTCGGGGGTGCTCACTGATCGCTCCCGTTCAGGCCTGCCTCCGTCGAAAGATCCCGTTGTGGACAACCTCGGTGTACTCGAGCGAAGAAGGCATGGCAGGGGATTTGCCTGTTGGGGTAACGCTCGGCGTACAACCGCTGAGCGGCTCGTCCATTACAACCAGCAGCGCCATACGCCAAATGCATGTCAGCCAATTCAGAGTTTGTGTACCGTTCCATCCTACTACCGATCTGCAGACAAGTAACCCGAAGCTTAAGTAGGTACCGCACGTTCAAAAGACGTGTCTGCGCATACAACTACGTCATCTCGCGTTGTCGTCTACGCATTACGTATCTTTTGCATATCGATATGGTACGATATCTTTTGCATAAATCAGCAAAAAGCACCTTATGTAAATTTTATTGCGCGCATTGTGCATGATTGAAACCAGCTATGTTTGTTAAAAAAAACAAACAAACTGCAGTTTTAATAGCTTCTTATGATAAGTAAATTACTCTCTTGTTTTGTTTCTAACTGATCGTAGCGCCCCGTTTCCAGTTAGCGTCCGAAATGTCAACGAATTATGTTTTTTGCCCAAAGCGCCCCCTATCGATGTTTCTTTTTGTACCGTTCAACTGAGTTTCAGAGAGCCCCAGCAAACAGAATCATGAAAATGCATGCCATAAGTCAAGAAATCTGTTTGTTTATCTCTTAGGAGCCTTCGAGTTTCGACCACCCTGTACTTTGACATTTTATTCCGGCTCTTACGCTTTTTGCAGGGCTCTACTTTTGGGTTCAAACTTTAAGTTAGAGTATAAACTTTGGCGAGCATGTGTTAAATTATCAAAATAACGGACTTAAAGTTGTTGTCTAGCTCTCCAAAGTCTGCAGCGCCCCCTATCCATGTTTTAAGAGATACGCTTATCAAATTGGTACTGAAGAAAGTCTAAACAAACAGAATCATTTCGACGCAACAAGCAAGAAAATCTAACCATTTCCCTAGTTTTTATGACGTTTCGAATTTCGGCACCCAAATTTTCGAAAGCGCCTAGCGCCTTACCATCGCGTCAGGGACCCTACATTCCCTATTCAAAAATGTTCGTCTAGGTGTGCTCTATCGATCCTTAAAGTTTGTCACCGACGAGCTGAATCACCCTGTATATATATATAGGTCTATATCTAATATATGGGGTCTGATGAATCTATATGGTTCAGCATATTTCGAATATTCTTTTTAATTCTTTTTGTAATATTCTGCTGATATACATTGTATTACAGTTAATGGTTTTATATATAAAGAATTTAGGAATTTTAGTGAGCGTGGTTTTTCAAAAATTATCTTTCAATGTTGTGACCCTCTTTCTAACTCTTGTGTGTATAAAACATAAAACATATAGTATATATTCCTACCCGCTAGCGTCAATTTCTCGACAAACATTGTAATTCTTGGCAAAATATTGCCAAATTTGGCGATCAAAAATAAATTAATAACAACAACATTTATGTTGTTCTAATTTGTTCCTTTTTTATAATAAGTACTAGATTAAAGAATATATATTTCAAATCTCTTAAGAATTCCTTGAACGCGCTTTCGATCTGTTAATTTGCAATTTGAACTGGTTTGGAGAAATTTTTGAATGGAGAAATGTTAGAAATTAACAAAATTACTATTATCTTCCTCCTATATTTATAAATCTGAATGATAAATAAATAATAAAATAGGAAGTTAACGCCAAAGTGGTTTTCATTTTAGTCATTTAATTTTTTGTCAAATTCGGTTCGATTTTCACATACTTTTTCAAGAATTTTTCAGCCTTTAGACCACTTTTTAACCTTTCATTATCATATTTAAATTTAGTGCTGGGCAGAATGAATGATTTTACTATTTGAATGAATTATTCGAGCATGGGAAAAAACATAGTTTTCAATTTTTGTATATTAGACCGGGAAGCGACAGCACAGACATTTACCTCATCGAGTTTACGGATAAAAATCTAGGATTAATTAAATCTCGATTCGCGTATTAAAACGTAATCGATATGCTAAGTCATACCTTTGTGAAAAACACCTAAAAATCCCTTTTAGCAATCGACGCATAGGCTTACCATTATGCTTACCTGATGTTTTCTTTATGGGTGCAGAAAAGTACAATGATAAACCTACTAGTCAACCACTAAAATCTAAGTATGTTCCACCAAGATATGACTTGGCAGACTGATTGTATTGTAAAATGCTAATCGAGATTTAACTAATCCTAGATTTTCACTCGTGAACTCGATGAAGTGATTGTCTGTGCTGCCATTTCCCGGTCTATAGATTTTTAATCCATTACTATAGAGATTTTGTTAAGGGGTCACAGTACTTTTGAAACCATCTCTTCAATTTTGAATAATACTGTAATATATGTGATGGCACAATACTTAATGCTAAAAATTAAATACAATGAAAAACAAATTCTTGTAGAACTATTTTATTGCCTATTTTACTAAAATTTAATTAAAACAATCAACTTTTTAATACTCTCTGCTACCTTTTAAATATGAAAATTTTTGCTTCGATTTTCTTTTTCGCATTCATTAGAATATACTATATAAAACTGTGCATGGATATTTAGAAAAAATGGAATTTTACATTTAATATTATTTTTTTTCTCTCTCATGAATAATGAAGAAAATTCAACAAACTCTCAATTTAAATATATATATATATATATATATATGTATATAAAAGGATAAAACCTAAAGCCTTTTTAAAATTTAAATTTAAAATTAAAATTCAAAAACTTAAAGTTCCCAATTAATATTTTTAACTTTAATCTAAAATTTAAATGCCCCTTCTTTTAACCTTAATTCTAATACTTAAAGCTATTTTGCCCCTGTTAATGTTCTTTCCCAACCTAACATTTATTACTTTCAGAGATCATTTTTGGATGTTCTTTAAGATTAAAAAAGCTGACGTAAACGCAATTCGTAATTTGTAGGATCAGCAATGAAGCCCTGGAAAACCGCGCCTAACAACGTCATATTGCCCAGATATTTCTTAACCAATTAAAATTAGAGTAACACCCATTAGTTAGTATCGCGACCTGGTAGAAATAATGTGAATTAACGGCCTTTAAATAGCGGGAGCGCCTAAAACAAGCGGCTTTTTTGACCTAACACTTGCCTAATAAAATGCTGGCCAAAGAAACGAAGTTTTAAAAGGAAAGCGTCAAGTCACAGGGACCTGGTTTCTCCCAAAGATCTGCCAAAAAGGATTAATAAACCAGGCCCCAAGTGAAAATGTTGTGTCGTTATTTCTTTCTCCATCACACCTCATGATTCCACAAAATAACGCCGCATTGACTGTAGAACGCCCCGGCCATTCGGACGATTGATTCGGCGTGATCGCCAAAGTTCTCTCCCCGGCACTTCCACGCTGGACGCGACGGATCTCTGAGCCTCATCCCCTGAAGGCACGCATCTCTCCACGACTACATCCCTCTCCTCGAATGATGACGGAACTCCCACGAACGTAGGCCAAGACTCGGGGACCTTACATATATATTTAAATAGCTATAATCTTGAAATTAAATTTATGCACAAAAAATATTAAATACCCCATGGAGATCAGATAAAAAGTTTTCCAAACCTCTATCTAAAGTAGCAAAAATACATTAGTATTTTTCGAACAAGCAATCTGTATAAAAATGAAAAGGGAGAAAAATCCGTTTAAAGTTTTCATTTGTATGAGTAATTGCGCTGGACCTTTTAACAAAATTTACTATATTTCACGATGTAATAGTCGTGTAAATACAGGGTGTCCAGCAAATAACACCCTGATTTCAAAATTAAATTTCTCAAAAACAAAGATCAATAGAATTATGCAGTAAACGGTTTGTTTATCAGGTAAGCTGTAAAAATCTTATACAAAAGTTTCGAACGGTAAATATTTTGAAAAGATTGTGTTCTGATTGCAAAGAATGCTTTGATTTGACATTTTTCTTGCTTTAGATTGCTGCCAGAGAATGTGTTTTTCACAGTTCTTTCATATTTCATAGTTCTTTGAAATTAAATTTTTGAAATTTCGAAATTCTAAAAATTTACTTCGTAAAATCTTTAAAATATTGCACTGTAAGCTGAAAAATTATTTCTCTGCAGGCAATCTAAAACAAGAAAAATGTCAAATCAAAGCATTCTATGCAATCAGCACGCAATTTTTTCAAAATATTCACTGTTTGAAATTTCTATATAAGATTTTTACAGCTTACCTAATGAAAAAACCGTTTACCGCATATTAATATCGATCTTTGTTTTTGAGAAATTTAATTTTGAAATCAGGGTGTTATTTGCTGGACACCCTGTAAAAATGAGATGTGAAAATATTTACAGTTAAAAAAAATCTTTCAGTTGATATTAAAAGAAAAGAAAATCGATATTTTGACCAATTTCATGGTATTGTGTACCCCTAAAAGAAAATAAATAAAAGCATAGATGCCTATCTTCCTATTTTTTTAAATTAATTATCTTCAGAAATTTTAAAGATGAACATTTTTTATGGGGTTCTTAAATAAATTCTAACTAAAAGAAGAAGAAACTTCATTTTCGATATAAAATTTCAGACAGAAATTTAATTTATCCTTTTCGGGTTCGATTTTTTTCTGTTTTTAGAAAAAAATTACTTTTACGTTAATAAAATTAACGCTAGTGTTTAAGGAATATTTTATTGTCTGAAAGATAATGAAAGTTGTCATTTTGTTTGCTATTCAATTAACATTCAAATGCACTATTTTAAGGAAGAACTTTTGGAGATGCTTAGAAAATATTGTATTACATTTAGATTTAACATACATTACAGCTTTTTAATGCTTTTTGCACTTTATTACATATAATTCTATCAGAAAAGAAACATTTATTTTAAATTTAAAGAGTGAAATATATGTTTAAAATAAAAGAATCGTAAACGGCTCAAAGGGAATTAAGCAAATGTTAATTATTATTATTACTAAATACCTAAACATAAATGAAGTCATATAGGAAATGCATAGACATACGCTAACATTACTACATGTAAATAGTAGCAAAAATATTTCTTAAAATAAAATAATTACTCCATTAAGAGTCATGTGCTACTAATAGTACACCAGACACGAAAGGGTTAAAAAGGGGAAAAGTTGACAGCTATGCTTTTGCGTATGCTAGAATGATTGATTTGAATAATAAAATCATTCATTTTGCACAAACAGTATTTAAATTTGCCATTAACTTTTATAGAGAATAATATATATACATATATATATGCCTCTAATCAATTTAATAACACTTTTATTTAATTTCCAGTTCGCCAAGCTAAGAATTTAATCCCTATGGATCCAAACGGTTTATCTGATCCATACGTGAAGTGTAAGCTACTTCCGGACACTGGCGACAAAGACTCTGGCAAAAAGAAGACAAAGACCATAATGAGAAACTTAAACCCTGTGTGGGACGAGACGATTACTTTGTAAGACATTTTATAGAACTATGCAGTGATTCCTCACTTATACGTAGATCTAAAGGTATCCGTCTATGTTTAAGCCTTTATCTACCGGCGGTACTTATAAGTACCATTAAAATTACTTATTATAAAATTCTTTTAATACGTCAATTTGTTGTAATACTGTTTAGAACGAGTTACAGATACATTACTTCATTTTGTTCCAAAAGCATTATTGAAGACACAAAACAAAAATATTTTTAAAAGGACGATTTCTTTTGCCTTTTGACATTTTCAACTTTCTTGGCACTGAGGGAGAACGATGAGGATTTTTCAATTCAGAATTATTTCTATATTTATGTTGTAAGAACATCCTATTTGTACATTTTTTAATTCTACAAAATACTAAGAAAGCAATTTAAAATAAAAGATTTGAGTGGGGTTGTAAATATTGTACAAAATCCCTGTAAACTCAAATTTAATTAATCTTTATAAATCCTTCAAAAATTTATTGAATGATTATGCAAATCTTTTAAATTAGTTTAAACAATTTACGTAAAAGGCTTTAGAATGTAAAATTTTCATGAATTCATGATTCGGTAGATAAAGGGTTAAACTGTCCTTTTCGATGAAAATCTGCATTTTTTAAAAAATTTTATTTTTTTGTAGAATCAACATTTCTGTTTTTATTTTTCTTGCACGCCTATTAGAAATAAAGTTAGAGCCCTTAAATAAAAAGCAGACGACGCTAATTTAAGCCGAAGTTGAAAACTTTAAATGCGTATTCTGAAAAAATAGATTTTCATCTCAAAAAATAGAAAACTATTGCTCTAACTCAAAATTTTATTATTATCCTATAATCATGAGAGTTTTTGTGCAACTTTTCGATAATGTCTAGAGTGTGATGAACTAAAGAATTATCTCTAAGTGACTTATCTGTTGATATATAGCTATTTTTATGAAGAATTATACATAAAATTACTAAAGTTTTCCATGTAATTATATATAATCAGCTGTATTTCTTTTAGAGTACCTTATATTGACTAGTTTTTAGTTTATTACACTCAAAAGTGTCTAATATGTATACATTGAAAAAAAGACTTGTATTATATGCATTTCCCCCCTTTTTTAGAGCAGGAGTCATTTTTATAAAATTTAAAAAAAATGCTAAAAAATGACCAAAATTTTTCAAAATTTTAAAATGTTACATACACATTATACATTTTTTATAATGTTCTCTATTTTGTGTTAGATTATACTGAAAAATACCAAAAAATGTGTTAAAACTAGTTTTTTTAATGTCTCTGAACGTAGTCGAATACTTTAATTTGTGCTATAGTTCAGCTCCGGAACTTCCTTATTTTTTAGTGAATATTACATAGAGTCCACCAGATCAGATTATAAGTGTCTTTGTAAACTGTTTTCCATTACATTTATTTTTATAAAAATGAAAAAAGATATAATGTGGCTGGAAAAAACACTCACATTCCACTAATTTTGAATAAATGCAGTGTTCTAAATTTGCTTGATGACTGGTTAAACGGATGATCGAGCGAAATTTTGCAGAAAAATATAAAATATATACAATTGATTTCGATTTTAACAATGAATTACATAATTCTCCAAGATAAAAAAAAAATTCACTATAAATAAAGCGATCTGTATGGCAGGCGACCTTCACAAAATCGATCTCAAAATAATATGTACTTAATCATAAGTTGAGAAATTTTGAAAGAAAAAAAAATATAACTATAGTAATATAGAATTTATGTAAACCTGTAACGTATTATAAAATTTTGGGAATATTTTCAAATAGATTGGGTGAAATGTTGGGAGTAAAAACATTTTTTACACTCCAGATAAAAACATGCGGTGGCGGAGTAAAGCCCCGCACTGCGTATTTTTCCTTATTTCTACTAAAACGAATGCGTTTAGTGAAAAATTATGCTTCAATGAGTTAAGTGAAAGCTTTATTTAATTATATGAAAGTAGGCATCCATTTAAAATGTATTAATTTAATTAATTAATATTAAATTAATTGATGTTAAAGTTTGCCAGATTATCTCCGAAACTTATGCTATCTTGCTATTTCGTATAAATATTTTGGACCGGTTTAGGTAAAATAAGTTGAACATCATTCAGTGGGTATCAAGTCATCGTCATTCGTTTTACAATATCTGTAAATATTGGGTACTATTTTATAAAATTGTCGATAGCGACCACTGTCGCAAAAAGAAATAAAGTTAATTTTTGTCATAGTGACCTTTGAGAATGAATCACCAAATAATCAATATTTATCACCACCTTATAAAGTATATTTGACAATATAATAATTTAAGTGGTGTATATAACATTTAATGATGCACATGACCTACCTCTAGTCAAATATGATGATTATGTCTTTGCACTCGCCTAACGTACAGTCGAACTCGGTTAATACGAGAAGCGAGGAAATCATAAAAGTTCTCATATTAATCGTTACTCATCATAACCATGAAGTTAAGAAAAAACTTAACCCCGTCAAAGGGTGATGTTTTATTTTTAGGCCACCTAATTTTTATTCTTAAATGACCCATTCGTACCAGAATATTGAAATGAAAATTTTTTCCTTTATGAAGTACGTGAACAAAAACTTTTACTTGTTATGAAATAAATCTGTTTTTGAATTCTAGTGTCGTTTACTCATTTTTCTATTTTACGAATAGCAATATACCTTGCTCCTGAAAGGTTAAAACACTCACATGATTAAACTAATTATATTAAATACTCTATTCATTTCAGTGCTAAAAGTAATAGCAGAAAATCAGTATAAAATATCCATTCTTACCTTTGTAAGTATATTGTAAAAATATATCTATAAAGTTATTAAGAATTTTCTAGGAAACTGGGATGCCCCAAACTTTTTATCTAACGGCAATAAAAATAAATTCATGCAACACATACGTATTTGCATTGTAAATGACAAAATCTCTCAGATTACTAAGAATTTTTTAGGAAACTGGGATGCCTAGAAGTTTTTATGTAACTGCAACCCGGGATACTGATCAAATTTTATTAAGATTTCTGTACCTTTACCTGTATAGTAGCTTTTTTTGCATAGTGTATAGATAAAACTTTAGTAAGCATACAAATTTATACAATTTTACAGCTGTAGAATTACACTTTTTTTCATATATTAATTATACCTTAATTTCAGGCATTATTTTTGCAATAAAGAACTATCACAACATAGACATTTCTTTTTTTCTTATATATTAAAAAGATGATATATAATTCCCCGTTTAGAAATTTCTTATATTTAATTTTTGTAAACTTTACGTTTAAAATAATTCATTATAAAACAATTTATCATTTCTCATATATACAATCCTATTGTTCATATGCATAATTATAAAATTCACTATCATTCTCATCTGGCATTATGCAGTGCTTGTACTGTTTAAGAATTCAATATTAAAAAAAAAAAAAAAAACGTTTTCGCACTTCTATCTCTGAGGCTTCCTCAGTTTAACTGATGGCACTTCCTCTCGAATAGAGTTCAGCTTGAGACTGTTTGGCTTTCTCTCTTTTCAGTCTCAATCTGAACTCCAACAAATTAACGTCATTTTATTTATTTATATAATATGCTTTATCTATTTATATAATATGCTAATGTGACGAATTTGGGTTTCACTTATCTTCGAGAAAAGCAAATTATGGCTTCCATGTTAGGCTTAAGTGTTTAAATGCCATAAGTATGCCGACTGTTCAATATATCGAAATATACACATTATCTTCATGTTATAATATTTATTCTCCTACTTTTTTCTCCAAAATCTTCAAAAATAATATTTTAAATTATAAATTAAAAATAATGGATTACAAGCAATTATGAACAACGGATAATCATATATATGTATATATATAAACCTGCACTATTTTGGTGCCATCTATTGGCAATAGATATAAATAAAATACCTTACAGGTTTTTAAAAGTGCATAGCGTAATGATATAATTCGATATCTATTTTTAAAACTTTAGTTACATAATTTTAGAATTTTGTTCAATATCAATTTTAAGAATATATAACACTATGTAGTACATGGTGTTACATATTCTTAAAATTTTAATTACATTTTGTAAGAAATATAAATTTTATTTACAATGCAATTAAATTTCAAGTGAACATAAGCTAATCTTTTAGTAATTGATAAAATTGAATTAAAATTTTACGAAAAAAATATTGAAAATAATAATTTTGATTTTATTTATACCCAATGAAATTTTAATGTTATATGCTAAACTTCAGTAAAACAATTTTAGAATTTTTTGTTCAATGTAAATAAAATTAATATTTAAATTTAATTTTATTAATTTTTAGGAGATTAACACTTATCCACTTATTTTTTTAAATGTTTTGTTTAAATAAGTAATTATAAGTAACAAGGGAATTCCCCTCCCCCAGTTATAATTTAATTATGAGTTTGCATTTGAATGACTGGAAATTCTTTTTCCATTTTTTCTTATTAAATTATAATTTTATTTTCACTACAAAGCTATGTTCGAATGTTACTATATTAACAATCGAAATTTTATCTGCATTGATGTAATTAATATATGCAGTTCATGGTATTATATATTCCTTAAATTTTGTAAGAAAAATAAATTTTATTCACAATGCAATCAAATTGCAAGTTGACGTAAGCTGATCTGTTTGTTGAACTATTTCATAATTTGAACAATGATTTTTTAAAAATTATCTTCATTATTTGTATTTGTAGAACTTATTTCTCATTTTTAAAATGTACTTTTTAACAATACAAATTCTTCAGTAACAAAATTTTCATTTGTATGAAGTCTTATGAAAATGAAACGCAGATTAAAATTCGTCATTTTTGACGGGGGTTATATACTAAACTAATCTCTTAAGAATTGATAAAAATTGAATTAAATTTTTACGAAAATAATAATAACAATATTATTAATAATAATTTTGATTTTATTTATACTGTATCAATTTTAATGTAATAGAGCTGAAGCTTTTGAAAATTGACCTTGAATTAAATCAATGCGACATTGCATATTTTCTTCATAAATAAAAAAAACCTACATAAAAAAAGTTTCTTCGATTATATTAATTATCCATAGATAACGCCAAATTAAAAAAAAATCACGCATTGAATGTTTAATTTTAATATTTTGTGAAATCTTCAAAAATTGTGTTTCACATTGCTAATTATTATTAGTGCTGCATTAAATTTAAATACTACTTGCTCTTTGTTTTTTCCAATTATTGAACTATTTAATAAATTGAACAAGGACTAAAAAATATCCTGATATTTGTATATGTAGAAATTATTTGCCATTTTTGAAATGTACTTTTATACAATATAAACCATTCAAAAATAAAATATTCATTCTTTTATTTGTATGAAGTCTTATGAAAATGAAATGCAAATTAACATTTCGTCATTTTTGACGGGGTTATATACTAGAAAAAAATAAAAGCGTGTATTTTAAGTATTAAAACTGAAATAAGTTATGTAAAAGTGCATCATTTTTACTTCAGCGGCTTTAAAACTCTTCACAGGTGGAAATTGTTCATTTTTTAAATACCGTAATTGAAATCATATATTGATAAAAAAACAAAGTTTTTCAAAAATTGAGAATGTCTTTACAGAAGAGAATTTATCTATAGGTTAAAATATTTTTTGTTTGAGAGTTAGACCAACCAATATAAGATGCATTTTTTATTGTTACTAATTTGTTGTTTTATTATAAATTCATGAAACTGTTCCTTCGAAAAAATTTTTTCATCGAAATTCTATAGGTTCCACCTCGTAATAATACTAATAATAATATACATATATTCTCATCGGGGGCGGCACTAAATTCTGAAAAAGTAGAATTTCTACTTCCTGATTTTAATTTATTTATACATTTACTAAATTATATTACCAAACGCTAAACAGTAGCAGAAACCAGATCTAAATAATTATCGCTGAAATCAACTCGCCAAAATTTCCGGTACAGAACATGAGATTTTTCCCAAATTTGATTACATACTTTGTTTCTTCAAAAATAAAACTGCTTGAATGTTTTTTAATAATTATTGACTGTATCTTAGCTGATGTATGCTGCGTATTGTATTTCTTCAACAGTGACCTGAAACCTGAGGATAAAGACCGACGACTCCTTATTGAAGTATGGGATTGGGATCGAACCTCCCGTAACGACTTCATGGGATCTATGTCCTTCGGTATTTCAGAAATCATGAAGGAACCCGCTGAAGGCTGGTTTAAACTGCTCACAGCCGAAGAGGGAGAATTTTACAACGTTCCAGTTCCACCTGATGATAAAGATATAGCAGAATTGAAAAATCAAATGAAGGTATAGATGCTATTTCCTTGATAAAACTGTTATAATTCTGTCATTTTTAAAGATATTTTAACGTATTTTTGATGACTGATGAGGTATGTTTGAGGGCGATTCATATAAGCTTAAAAATCGCATGCTTCGAACTATGTCATTTTCGCAATTCAAATAGTTGTAGTTATCAAACCCATTTTTTACTTTTCCTAAATATTTTAAGATTTATTTTAGAATTATGGATGGTTCGGAACTATATGTCAAAAATATAAAGGCAAGTAAAGGGGATCTAAATAAGAATTTTTTAGAGGAATGTGGGTGCAGAAATACAGAGTTGTGGTAGTAGAGGTCGCTGCTAAGTTCGGCGGATGAAAGTGATTCGCTGGTTTAAATCTTCATTTTTTCATGGACTTCGAGCATTGTTTCTGTAATCCGGAGTTGCCTAAAAATCCCATTGTGCTTCTTCAAATGATAGGAATAGCGGTGAGCATGATACAGCCTCATCCATGTTTTCACTGAACACTAACAAGTGATGACTTCTCAAATATATTCAAAACCCTCCTGGATATTGGCTTACTAATATCTTCGTCCGCCCAATTCTTAATACAAAACTTAAACACATATATGAGCATTTCTCATACATTTCCAATTTCACTTAGGGAACATGTGTATAATTTTGCACTCACGATCTTTGTCATCTATACCGAGTACCACTGTCATAGAGTAACGCATAAGAGTTTCTCCGGACGCACCAGAAACTCCCACTACCTTCCGATGCCCCTCGTTGCCCAGTGTCGTGTGGGAAATCTGATTCCCGACACTCATTGACAAATTCTGTAAAGCCTCCCTTGCTCCATTCTGGTATTTCCCTGGCAGGGCCAACTTTGAAATCCAGAACTTTTTGCACGAAAATGTATTTAAATACTGCTCATTGTCGCGTTTTTTGGCGGTTTCAGCTACGGCAGAAATCTGTAATGTTTTTCAAGACCTCAATAAAGGGTACCGGGAAAGACATCATGCTCTACGGACTTGGTTTTTTTTTGTCTGAGTAATCTCTCTTAGGCAATCAAGTCATACATGCATTTTACGTATGGGGTTAAGCAAGAAAATGAATCATATCCAACGTGCGTCCAAAAGCTCTCGATCTTTTCGAAGGACTATTCTCTACTGTGCGAAATTTTGCTTCTTCAATTGATTTGTATTCTGCGATATTTTATAGTGCACGTATCATGCCTGGAAACGTAAAACGATCTACTCGTGCACAATCCCAATCGAGGTGCTTAAATGTTTGGGGATCTGGCAGAATCCTACCCAGGAATCATTCCACGTAAATCCATTTAGCAGTTGCATTTTCTTGCTTAATTCCACACAATAAATGCATATCATAAGCTCCAAATCGGTGTAATCGTGTATGTGGCTCGAAATTTGCACGGGAAATGACCATTCAATCCGCGAAGCGCGTTTTCACCCGCTGAACTCAACAGCGGGACTCTACTACTTCAATGCTGCATTTCCGCAGCCACGTTCATATACGAAATTTGCTTATTTATGTCCCCTCTACCAGCCTTTACATTTTTGATAGATAGTTCTGAACCATCCTGTTTTTCATGTAGCTAAATAAAATTTAATTTTCACAACATGCGATATAAAATCAGGAATTTAAATGCCTAAATTAACAAAGTGTTTAATTTTGTCTTTCAGAATCGTATTTCCATATCTTCAAAGAGAAAGGAAGTAATACCTAGTAACATGGACATTCCACACAATATGGGCAAGCAGGATGTGATTCGTGCTTCCGATTTCAACTTCATCATGGTTCTTGGCAAAGGCAGTTTTGGTAAAGTAAGTTAGGGAACTTACCTATTATTGCCTATCATTGGAATATGTTTATACTTTCTCTTTATATTGACTTTTAATTTTAAGTCTCTTTATGAAATTCACTTGCCGTTAGATTAACAATGAAAAATGCTCATTTTTCAAATATTTATTAAGGTGTATATTGTTTACATCAAAATGGCCGTTTTAGTGAAAATTTCAATTAAAAAAAATTGTTTTGTTTAGAAGAGCAATATTTTGCGATTCCAAATCTATTCTAATTTTATTCCTACGATTCAAATCCTGGCCCGAATTTTTTCACCCACTTGGAAGATTTACATCTGTTATAATCAATTTACCGATTGAATAATCGTATTTAAAAATAATCTAATATAATAAAGCACAGGTTAATCAGCACAATTCAGCTTGAAACAGCGTTTCTATATAGACTTTGATCAAAGGAATTGCTGTACATTTTAAGTAACTCTTTCTTAAATCATTTCTCGCAAATTTCATTTATTTTCTTTATTACAATAGCGAAATCACTTAATTTTACTAATACTACTGAAGTCTATTTTGATCTCCCCTTTATTTTGCTTGCTGAATTTTGTTATATTTTGAACTAGAAAATAAAATAATTTAAACTTATTAAATACAATCAAAATTAACAGCTCTTATATATATACTAGAGGTCTGCACGGGCCGGGGCTTGGACCGTGGCCCGTACCCGGCCCGGCGAAATCGTTTCGAATTTTCTAACGGGCCGCGCCGGCAGATTTAGAATAGTTTTTCAACTGGGTGGACCGACAAACAACATAAACAGGTCGGGCCAGGCAGGCAAAAAAATTGAACGGGCCAGACGGGCCGGGCCGATAAAAAAATTTTGGGGCCTGCCGACCCGTTCTGAAGATTTATGCAGAAACGGTAAAATATGAGCTATTTTCAACGAAAATGGTTTTAACGAGAATAAGTATAAATGTGCGTCCCCAGTCATACTAATTTGACAACATCCATATAAAAATTACAGTGTAGAGATTGGCATCGCAGAATTATATTGTGTGTAACTCGTTTTAATATTTTTTTAGCTGACTCATGCCGGTCCGAGATCAAGCTTGCATTATTTTTCTACATATAGACTGGCCGGACCGGAACTAGGCTTAATTGTTCTCAAAATCTGTAGGGCAGAAAACATGAATTGTAAAATTATTACCAGCGATAAAGAACTTATGTTAGCTTAATCTTCGGATATAAACTTCTTGATAGTTTTTAAATTAATTTTTCAATAATGCGAAAATTTGACACATTTTCTGATTAATTTTAAATTGTAAAAGTAAGTGATAAGCCTAATTATTGAAGGGATTTGGATTCGAATAGCGTTTTTCATTTTTGGTAAATAAAATACTTGTATAACCTTATTGAGATATAATAGTTTATCAAATGATTGCAGGTTTTCATCCTTTCCCATGCTATCGATTCCGAAAATTCTATTCAAAACGCTAATTTTATTTGCTTGCAGTATTTTTAAATTGCTTGTATCAAAAAACAGATAACGCCATTCGATTATATAGTTTCTGAATAAACATACCTGCTAATCTTATGCGTTTCTGAGAAAAAAAAAATGAATTTAGAAATGTATCAGAAAGGAGCTTCTTTGAATTTAAGAATGAATTTGGATTTAAAATCTTTAATAAAATGATATAGAAATATTTTTATAAATCTTCTTTTATTAAACAACTTCAAAAGTAATGATGTTTTTAGCTTTCTTTCTTTTTCTTTTATTCTAAGCCATATTAATTTTTTAATGATTCTTTATTCGAATGTTAAAAGCCTAAGAATCTAAATAATCATTAATGTTGTTACTGTGTATTTCCTGTAAAATATATTGTAAAATCATTCCATAGATATGTATTCAGTATTCTTTAAAAAAATCTTCTTTATATGATAAAAATCTGAATTTTTTAGAAATCGTAGTAATTGTAACGGACCAAAACGCGCCGGGTCGGGCCTGTTTTCACTTGTTTTTGTATAGGCCAGGCCGCGCCCGGGCCTAGAAATTCCGGCCCGTGCAGACCTCTAATATAATACACCACACACACATGTATATATATATATATATATATATATATAACCATTATCTGTATATGAACCAATATATGAACCATTGAATTTAATATTTTATACCACATTGAACATGGAGGGAAAAAATAAATAATTAAAATGAATGCAAATGAAATTTGTAGGGCCAAAGCAGAATCTTCAGGTCCCAAATACTTTGGAACTACAAAGGAAGCGTATTGTTTCATCTTTGTATTTGCCGTGAAAAAGCAAAATAATACGAATTTGGGCTACCAACACGCATAAAACCAAAATTTAATGAAGAAAAAACATCAAAAACAGGGCAAATCAAAATTATATATATATAACTTGAATTAAATCTTTCATTCTAGATTTTGAATTCATTAAATACAGAAAAAAATTAAATAGGGAAAAGAAACAAAAAAGAAAAATTTTGCGTAAAGGATATACAGTAAAACCTCCATAACGGACACTCCCGAATAGCGGACACCTCTATTTAACGGACAGTTTTCTAATCCCCACTCCCAAAACCTAAATTTTTGTATGTTTAACCTCTGAATAACGGACATTCCGAATAGCGGACACTTTATTTGGCGATAAAGGATGAAAAAGTATGCTTTAAAGAGAAAAAAAAAACAAAAAGGCCTTTGAATTTATCAGGACAAAGTGTCACAAATTTTGTTATCACATATAAATGTAGATAAAGAGCTGGGGACCCCCCCCCCCCCCCACGTTCAGTGCTAAATTCAGGGTGTTGCCTGGGAGGAATATCTCCCAGAGCATTGAAATGTCACCCAAGACTATTTTGAGATTTTATGCTTTTAAAAGTCAAATGTGCAATCCTTCACTTCCTGCCCTGAACTCTACAATCTACAATAACGTCACATAGAAAAACAAATTACATGTAATCGCAAGCAAAAGTAAACTTTTGTAACAGATTATTTCACAAGAATATAATAAACAGTGGATAAAAATGTGCACAAATTTATTCCAATTTTATTGATTAAAAAATAATTTTAAATTCTGATTAATTTTATAATAGAGGTTTTAGGACCTATAAAAGTAAATTAATGAAACATTAAGCATTTCTTAGCGATTTTTGAATATTTGAGGTTTTCCCAACAGCGGACACCTCCGAATAGCGGACAATTTCAGCGTTCCCGAGATGTCCGTTATTTAGAGGTTTTACTGTATTACGAAACACTTTCCATTACATTCAGATTACTGTAATAAAATCTCCAAGTTTAATGAGATGGAAAATGATATTTAAGTAAAAATTTTAAAAACACATAACAGATTTGAAAACTCAATTTCAATAATTGCCGTCAGTTGTCAAAAAAGTATTCAAATTATTTTGTGAAGTCTTGTGTATGATCTATTGATTTGTACATATAATACCGTAGTATGTTGCAGTTTTGGTGAATTAAGGAATACAATGCATTGCTTATGAATTTATTTTAACGATTCTGTAGATAATATACAGAATCAATACTTATGAAGTAATATGCAAAATAATAGTTAAATTTAAAACACACACTACAAAACATACTTTCAGCAATCGACACTCATAGACAGTGTTGTAATGGAATAATTTATATGTCCCTATAAATGAATGATATATTGTATGTATATCATATTTTAGAGTTTAAGTATTGTGTAATTTACTTTACTGATATATATCAATTTCAATATGTTTCAAATAGTGTAACATTTTAAAAATGCATTGAAAAGATTTGTTCCAATGACCATTATGTAACAAAAAATTTTTAATAGCTTCGTAAAATAATAATAACTGCTAAACAATTTCTAATAACCAGCCTGCCACAGTTATATTCAATAGTTTATATCAGTTAAATGGCAAACAGAGTATTTTAAAAAGATATATAGTACAGTCAAACGACCAGACAGACAGATGACCCACAAATCAATTTCCTAATCACTTTTGAAACAAGTTTAAAACTTTTGAATGTTGAAATAAGCCCCAGTGTCTTCAAGTCTCAACAAATCCAATTTAAGATAAATAATTTAGTTGAATATAATAAATAATTTTAAAACTTATCAAAAAAAAAAAAAAAAAAAAAAAAAAAAGTAGAGCAGGATTGACCGAAATATGACAAAAAATTGTTAAACAAATTAAATATTTTTCTCAAATATCTTCATGTGTTTGGCTGATAAAATATTTTTATCATTATTTTGATAATTTTATGTCATATTACGGTCAATTATGCTTTAATTTTTTAGTTCACAGGCTATCATAGCCTGAGAGCTTATGTGCCCGCCCCTTCTGTATGTATGTTCGTTCGTGCGTAACGCGATAACTCATGATAAAAATATCCGATCCACTTGAAATTTTGTATTTAGGTATATCTTGACAAGGCGCTTCCCTGATTAGTTTTTGGAGTTCATTCGATATGTATGAGAGGGGGAACGGGGGGCTCATGCCCCTCCCATTAATAGAAATAAGTGGGTTTTTCATGCAGAATTACGTTTTCCTTCAAAATTTAGATACAGGATCATTCTGATGAGGCGATTCCGTGACTGTTATTAGGTGTTCATAGAATAAGTATAAACAGGGGGAGCGGGGGTTCTAATGCCCCTCCCCTTAATTTATATAAATGGATTTTTCAAGCAGAATTGTCAGATTTCGTTCAAATCTCTGAATAGTTTTGGAAGTTTAATGGTGAAATATAAAAGAGAGGGACAACTCCTCTTAATTATATGAATGCTAAATGGGTTTTATTAAGAATTATCCGATTTGCTCTGAATTTTGGATATAGATTTTTTTATATGATAAAGCATGTCCTTGATAGTTTAGGAGGTTCAATGATTAAGTATAAAAAGGGGGAAAGGGGAGAGCTGTTTCCCCTTGTTAATTTTTTTTCGAACGGAATTAACCCTTGAAAATATAAGGCTATAATGTACAATTAGTATGCGTAGCCTGTGAGCTCAATGCCATCAGTTTAACTGGGAAATATTCTTTTTATTTGCTCTTGATTTGTTTTAGTAGCTTTCACCTGTTCAGGTCTGGTGTACTATTAATAGTAAGGTGGTCTGGTGTAATAACGCCAGGCGGGGTAATAACGCCAAGTGCTAATATTTTGCATAATTATGAAATAATCTGGTAAATGAGACCCATGTGCTCTGCGCAGAAGGGTTTTGAGTCATATAAATCGCAAAAAAACAGCTTCAAGTTAATTTGTTTTATTTTTAGGTGTTATTGTTTTTACAAGCAACTAAAATTAACGCTTGACCTAAAATTTGCGAGATATGTTTTGTGATGTGAAGACTTTTTTTTTTTTTATCCGGAAATACTTTGTTAATTACATACATTTGTAGTACATTTCATGGATTTTCAAAATGTTGTTGAAGATTTTGGATATCTTCTCGAGATAATTTGTAATTTAAAATGTACAGCGCAATAACTATAACGGGGTAATAACGTCAATCCTTGGCATTAATATTCCGGTTGATTCCCTACAGTGGCCGAGCTACATCCTAAATACTGATTCAAATAAACACAGTTAAAACTGTGCAATGTTTCTAATAATTCTATTTAAGCGGTCCTTTTTAAGCAAAAAGAAGCTCACGGTCTGATATTCTTTTGCCTATTCCTCCCTCCCCACACCACACCTTTATTTTTCTTACACTTTCATAAAAAGTTGAACATTTTCAATAGCTTAGAATGCAATTTGTCAGTTTCTAAGTTTGTAGAGTTTGTATTTTTAGAATTGGGCAATCTACATGCAATTATTCCATCTTATTTCATGGTTTTGTTTGCATGGCGTTATTACCCATATAGGTGGGTAATAACGCAAATAGTATTGGTCAAGAAATCACGCCATTACATTTTATGAATACATATTTGTTAAATTATTTTTTTTATATAGACTAGGGGGGCGCCGCCCCGCTGCTCGCTATGCTCGCCAACCCCCCGCGTAATCGCTTCGCGATTCCAAATTATTGGCTACCCCTGCTTGCTGCGCTCGCCAATACCACATGGTATGAATAAGCAGTTGCAGACCTTTCAATTGATGTGTCACACGACTGGTGTTGTAAAGAAATTAAAAATGTGCCCCCCTGGGGGGCAGAGTGGGAGGCGATACAAAAGACATCCATAATATGAATAAGCAGCTGCAGACCTCTCAAATGATATGTCACACGACTGGTGTTGTAAAAAATTGAAAATGTGCCCCCCCCTGGGGGGCAGAGTGGGGGTGACACACAAGACATCCATAAAATGAATAAACAGTTGCAGACCTTTCAAATGATGTGTCACACAACTGGTGTTGTAAATAAATTAAAAATGTGACCCCCCCCCCCTCCTGGGGAGAGCAGAGTGTGGGGGTGACACTCAAGACATCCATAATATGAATAAGCAGTTGCAGACCTTTCAAATCTTGTGTAACACGACTGGTGTTGTAAAGAAATTAAAAATGTGTCCTCCCTGGGGAGCAGAGTGGGGGATAACACACAAGACATCCATTATATGAATAAGCAGTTGCAAACCTCTCAAATGATGTATTAAACGACTGGTGTTGTAAAGAAATTAAAAATTTGGCGAAATATTACAGTTATCGCCAAGTTGGCGTCACTTTTGACAACTAATTTTGGTCGCCAAATTTGGCGATATATCGCCAAGCTGGCGACAAACTTGGCGATTGTTAGCGATGGTAACCTTTCCTCTCTTTATGGTAACCCATACGGCGATGCATAGACGGAGCCCTTTCCTGATTGGTCTATTCGGCTCATGGAAGGAGTGGACAACCCGGATTCGTTAGTTCCGGAAATCTTCCACATCAGCATCATTCCAGGAGTCATTCCTTTTAAGGCTAGTTTTTTTTTACTATAGAAGGATAGTCAATGAGTTGCTGTATCAAATCATATATTTGTTTGAAAAATACAAACTAAAACTGAGCCGTGAAAATTGGTAGAACCATAACGTGGCGTTATTACCCCAGGGTACCTTACATGGTTTTTAATTGAGTGTTATTTTGTTTTGAGAAATACTTTTGCTACTATTTACATATAGTAATGTTAAGGCCTGTCTCAAAAGTTTTAAGCACTAGCATAAAATGTCGATTTTTAAAGAATTGTAAAAAAGTTAGAATGAATATTTTTTTTATTTGCAGATTTCGCAACATTATTTAAATAAATGGTGTCAAATGTAGAAAAAAATTATATAATTGTAAAAAAATATAATAATAATAATAAAATTATCTCAAAAGTTTATGCACAATGTCAAAAACAACCAGATTTATAATTTTTACAGAACTTTTACTTACAAATTATATTTCCATAATTTCAGATTAGTTCAAATGAACGAGCGTCCATCGAAGTTGTTAGTTTTTGTAGGGTTTCTGGAGGCCAAGAGTACCATGCTTTCTCAATGGCCTCTTGGAATTCTTCAATATAGTCATATTGCTTTCCATTGGCGTAAACCTAGACATTCTTAATCGGGTTTAAATCTGGACTTAAAGCTGACCAGTCAAGAACTTAAACATTTTTCTGAGAAGGCCAACGTTTTGTAGAATGTGATACGTGGATTGAGGCATATTCTTGTTGAAAAATCCCTTCAGGACCCCACTTCCACCCCCCCCCCCAAAAAAAAAAAAACAAATGTCACCAAACGGCAGCAAGTGTTGGTTTAGTGTCTCTTGGTACTTTTTTTTAATTTTGTCTTCCTTTTTGAAAAGTTAGAGAGGTCTGGCCATCGAATCTGAATGTCCCTGCTCCCCAGATTTACTATCATTTACCAGATTTACAGATTTACCGCCAAGCTGCCTGCTGAAAAATGCCCTTGGTTCCTTTCGTAAATCATACCAATAAGCGTTCTGATCACCAGGGCCATCAAAGTTCCACTTTTTCTCATCACTGAATAAAACAGTAAGCCATTTGTCCCCGTAGAAAAAATGCCCCCCGTACAAAGAATATGTGTTATTAATTTACAGAGCTATACAAAAGTAGTCCATTACATAAGGGTATCGGGAGAAACATTATTTGCGGCGCGTTTTAAATATATTAAACTCTTTCACTTTTTATGAAACTGATATACGTTACCAAAGTTTACTACAAGTTACTTTCTGTACAATAGAAAGCAGATAGTATTTGCTGGGACACACAAAATATTTCGGCTACTATACATCATCCAAAGTGCTGTATTCTATTACATCAAAATCTGAATATTTTTAAATTCGTTACATTACGATCGCTCCTTATTTGCTATTTTTGACGTACAATTTCCGACTTTTTTCAGGTAATGCTTGCTGAAAGGAAAGGCACAGATGAATTGTACGCCATAAAGATCCTCAAGAAAGACATCATCATCCAAGACGACGATGTCGAATGTGCCATGGTAGAAAAAAGGATCCTAGCACTTGCCAACAAGCCACCATTTCTAGTACAGTTACATTCCTGCTTCCAAACTATGGTAAGTTAAAGGGATTTTCATTTTTGCTTGCATGTTTCAGGTATAAAACGCTTTTGTATGAATTAAATTAAATTTTATGTAACTCATTTCTCCAGAAATGTACAGTTTGAAAATTATTCCCATAGATAGGATAGTCATAAGAAAGTCAATAATGAATGAATATGAAAGTCAGAAAGATAGGTATAGAAGTCATTCAATAAAATTATGGTACATTTGTGGAAAAAAAGTAAACATCCCCTACTAATTCTGCAAAACTTATCATAGAAGAAAGTTACTGGAACCAAACGATTGGAAATAAAGTCAACTCTTAAATGATGTACATAAAATTTACTTAGAGGGCTATCTATATATTAAAACGAATCTTAAATTTGTTTTTTTCAATAGCAGTACCAAATTCTGACAGCATAAATGAATTTTAAGCTATTAAATTAGCCTAAAAACAAAATTTAATGCAATTAGTAAGATAAGTTTATGAGAAATTAATTGTTTTAAAACGAACGTATCTTAAGGACTGCATCCAAATTGAAGTTAGATATTTGATTGTTGATCGAGAGAGCCCCCTTTTTGAACAAGGCATTTTAAGTGCCACTCAAGCAGTCATCGGAGACTGCTAGATTACAGGGCAGTTTTCAATATATGAAGATAATAATGGAATTTGAAGATCTTCACAATATGATATCTTCACAATATGAAGTTTCAAAATATCTACTTATTTCTATCGTAGACCATCTTAAACCATCATTTTAAAGCATAATTTGAAAAATACTTCCAAAAAAGAATTGAAATTTTGGATTTCCATAAAGCAGGATTTCATAAATCTAAATCCACAAAAAAGTGTACGTTGCAGTTCATAATTTTTTGGAATATTAATTTCAAAATTCATAATTCATACCATCTACTTATAATAAAATCTGAGTGGAGAAAAGTGTAGGTAACCTCTCCGGTACGAACCATTCTAGTCTGCAAATCGTCCTTAGCTAAACGCCACGTTAGGCTTAATGGAAAACACATACTAATATGTAATAGCTAAATCATAATTTCTTTTACTTGAAATAATGTTTGTACAGCATATTTTCATATAAAATATGCATATAATATCTAATTATAATGCATTAAGTTCCAAATTAAAAGTTTTGCATCGATTATGTTTGGTTCAGTAAAATTTCTCTATAGTTCAGGGACTTCAACTTTTGTTTGGCGCCATCTATTAGCGTCAATAAATATGAAGGAAGTTTCGTTTCAAATTAAAGTGAAAAAAAGTTGTAGGGTGTAATAATGTAATTCCAGATTCTTTTTACAATATTTCCATTATATAATTTTAAAATAAAATTCAGTAGGTACAAAGAAAATGAATAGTTTTATTATGATTTCTTTGATAGAATTTAAATTTAGTTTTATTAATTTTTTAAGAGGTTAAAATTTATCAGTTTATTGTTTTTCAATTTTGTTTTATATAGTAAATAAAACGATTTTTTTCAAGGTGTAATGAAAATATATAATGTTATCATGACGGTATTACTAACATTGAAAATTACTTTTTCGTATTCTTTTATTAACTTACAATTTTAAGTTACTTTTCAAAGTTATATTCAAAAGCTATTATGCTAAAAATCACAGATTTATCTGCTTTGATGCGATTAATATATGTAGTACATGGCATTGTATGCACATTCCTTACACTTTAATGACATTTAATAATAAATATAAATTTTATTTAGAAATCAAATAAATTTCAAATGGATATAAGCTAAGCGCTTAAAGTTGGTGTAATTAAATTGAAATTTACGAAAGAAATGCCTCCTGCTTCTGCAAACTTTTTATAAATAACTATAATTTTACCAAAAGAATTCGTTTGTTTATATTGACTACAGATAGATGGCCCAATCCATATTTAAAAACAAAAAATAAAACTTCATTAATAGACGACTAAAATCATTGAACTAGGAATATATCGTATATCCTTCCTATATATGTGACTTTTGTTATTGAGATTCATTACTTATTTATAAAAATAATGTATTAAAAATAATTTTTTTTTTTAAAGTTTTGTTAAATCTTATGAAATTGAGTAGCGGATAGGGACAGCTTGCAACAATGTTAAAACTTAGATTGAGCAATTAAATGGGGGAAAAAATCAAAAAATCCCTACCCGGTTTCGGCGAGTTTTTTTTTGGTATTGATGTTAAAGTGATGTTATACGCGTATAAACTTAGACGAAGGTTATAATGAAAATATTATTTCTTCAATTTTATTTTTTAATGATGATTTTAATTGCTATTTTATAGAAATGTACAATTAAAGCATGTTATTATAATCTTTTTAATATTAGAATATTAATAATTATAATGCTTTCTCTTCAAATATTAATGACATAATCCTAAACCAAACCAGACACTGGATTTTGGCAATTTTAGTGACAAGAACTCTCGAGCGAACTGAATTTTGAAAAACCTAAAACTTCTCCCCAATCACAGCGCGGAATTTTCGGCAGACAATTAACGACATGAACAGTTCCAACGATGATTCCTAAGCGCTGCGCGCCTATTACAACGAAACAACAGCAACAACAAACCATCATTGGGCACAAGAAACTGACTGTGCAGCAGGCTCTAAAATGGATGAAACTTGTCAATGCTGTGGTCACTAACGTACGTATGAGCGCTGAGTGCCCATTTTAACCAAAAAAAAAAAATCACTGGATGTACGAAACTCGCTGTGCAGCAATCTCTAAAGTGCACAAAACTCGCTGTGCAGTAATCTCTAAAGTGCACAAAACTCGCTGTGCAGCAATCTCTAAAGTGCACGAAACTCACTGTGCAGCAGTCTCTAAAGTGCACGAAACTCGCTGTGCAGTAATCTCTAAAGTGCACAAACTTGTCGCTAACGTACATATGAACGCTGCGCGACCATTTTAACAACAACGAAAAAAACATCAGTATATGTAGGAAATTCCCTGTGCAGCAATCCCTAAAGTGTACGAAACTCGTCAATGCAGCGGTTATTAATGTACGTATGAGCGCTGCGCGCCCATTTAAGCAAAAATACATCACTGGATGCAGGAAACTCGCTGTGCAGCAGTCTCTAAAGTGCATGAAACTCGTTAGTGCCGCGGTCAACACGCTTATGAGTGCTGCGCGTCCATTTAAACAAAACAACAACAAAAAAACAAAACAAAACAAAAAAAAACATTACTGGATGCACGCAACTCGTTGTGCCACAATGAAACTCTCAAAGCTGCTGTCTCTAACCACACTAAAACTCAAAGAAACATCTCAGGATGAACGAAAGTCGCATTGAAGAAATTTCTAAAATGGACAAAACTGGTTAATGCCGCGTATTAACACAGGAATCGAACTATTAAAATATGTATAAGTTTGTTCAAAAATACCGGATAAAAGTTTGAAATATTTTTCTAATATTTAAAAGGCATAAATATTATGCTAATTTTTAAATAAGGGAAAAGTATTTCTGATATAGGAATGCGCTACCGTATTAACATCTCACATTATAATTAAGAGTAATAAAATTATGAGAAAAATAATATATAAATACACAGTACAATGTAAAACACAGGGAAAAGTAGCCGAAACGAACATCAATACCAAGAACACAACTCGCCGAAACCGGATAGGGATTTTTTGATTTTTTCAACCATTTCATTACTCAGTCTAAGTTTTAACATGCATTAAGCTGTCCCTATTCGCTACTCAGAAATTGTGTTTGACTTCGCTAATAATTATTATTGTTGTAATAAATACTGCTGTTTGTTTTGCACAATTGTTGAGCTATTTCAGGAATAGAATAAAAAACTACAAAAACTCTTATCATTTTTATTTATAAAAATCTATTGTTTTTTTTTAAATGTGCTTTTCTACAATACAAACCATTGAATAATAAAATCATTATTCTGTTTCTTTGGATAGAGTCTTATGATAATGAAACGCAGGTCGAAATTTCGTCATTTTTGACGGGGGTTATATGCTAGTAAAACTGAAAAATTTGCGAATTGAACGTATTTGTGTTTGGGTATTTTAGTATTATTATACCATAAAAAAATAGCACATTAGGACTATAACTTCAGGAGATACTAATAAAAGTATGAAAATATAATTTAACATTAGAAGCACTAAATTTTATATGTTTATAATTTAAAACCGTATCATGCAAATGACTTGTTGGCGTTTAGGTATAGTTGGAACCGAAGATTTGAAATATATTGTTAAAACTGGGTATTGCTATTGAAAAAAATAATAAGTTTGGTTTCGTTTTAGTATGTAGATAGCCCCCTTAAGAAAATTTTACATACATCATTTAAAAATATACTTTATTTCCAATCGTTCGGTTTGGTAACTTCCTTCTACCATAATTTTTTGAGGAGTTAGTAGGGGATGTTTACTCCCCCCCCCCCCACAATTGTAGATTAAAATTATGAATATATAAAATAAACTTTTAAATTACTTTGAACATATTTAATATCATGTCAGTATTTGCCGAGATATTGAAAAACTCGTTTATCGATGAGCATTTTGCAAAATTTTTGCCTGTCTATGGATATGATTAGCAAATGTCCGTATAAACAGGCAAAAAAATTTCAAAACATCGATAAAAATATAAGTTATGCAGGAAAATGATTCACGAATGCTTTAATTTTAATGAATCATAGTTTAAAGAATGTATGCCGCGTAAGAACCAACATAGATAAAAACATAAATGATAAGAAAAATAAATGATTCAGAAATCTCTCGATATACCGAAATGCAATGTTTATGGCTTGTAATAATTTTTGAAAGATTTTATAAAGGGTATCTTTTTTTCGCATAGGGAAAAAAATTACAAATAATATACGCGCGTAGCGGTTTCGTAATTTGTAGAGACTAGAATGATCTCTATGGTAAATGCAGACGATCTTGACAGAAACGGTTTCAAAGCCATTTTGATTATTCAAGACAATAAAGTCTAAGCATGAACTTAATCCAATAAATTCAGTGCTTATCATTTTGTTGCTAAATCATGAATCACTAATATAATTCTATTATATCGAATTCGGCATTTCTTTAAAGTTTTTTTTTATGAGGAAATACAGCTTTGAAAACGGAGATTTAATTTAAATAAGAAATTATGTGTGAAAGCAATTTCAGATCTTTACCACATTTTGTATCGCGGAAACTGGAGATTGTAGGAATGCAATAACCGTATTATATTTTCATGTCTACTTAAAGGATATAGTTGCTAAGTTATTGAAAAAACTTTATAAAAGTTAATAACATTATAAAGTAACGTTTAACGTTAAAATTAATTTTAATCATTGGTCTATTTTAAAGAAAAATCGCTCAGGTTCGATTTTTACTTAAATTATTTCATTTTAAAAATGATGGTTTTGATTTATCGCATAAATTCAATCATTCATGATGTAGATTTGACTTAAAATTGTTTATTTCCTTCACTTTCATGATGTACAAGGTATTATATTGTTTTTGACAGACACAACCTCCTTTCAATATTAAGCTTTCGTGCTGGCACAAAAATGAGGGTTGTGGGACGTGGATTTTTTTTTTACAGTGTTTATACGGTTTCTTAAGGGAAACGGTCGTTGCAGCAACTGAGAGTTACAAAGTTGGCGCATGTGTATTTGAGCTCTGGTTTGTCGTCTGCTCGAAAATTGAGATAGGTTCTAAGCAACTATACAGTTTATAATTGGATAAATTTCTCTTGTTGGTATGCGGCTCTGTGGCATAGTCAATAGCAAACGGGGTTGGAGGTTTTTTTTTATATGAGTTCGAATCCCGCCCGCACTTATTTTTCGAAACGAAAACTTATTTCTATATTAAAAATACTAGATTAGGCATTGAAATAATAAATAATATTAATTAACAACAACAACAAAAAATTCTGGTCTATAAACATAAATATTTGTATTTTTTATTTACTTTACTGTTTTGATTTTCGAGCAGCCGACTAACCAGAGCTCAAATACGCATGCTCCAACTTTGTAACTCCCAGTTGCTGCAACGACCGTCTCTTATCCAATAAACTTGAATACCAATAATTTAAAAAGTTTCCCTGCCTTTTTTTTCTCATATTAAGTCAAACTTTTAGAAAATACTACAGTGGAACCTCCTTAATATGAACTTCACGGGGAATCAAAATCTTGTTCATGTTAATAGTAATTCATGTTATCAGTATAAAATCTTTATATTTGTTTTTATAGGGGATTATGAAAACAACTCTTGTTAAAAGTAAGTCACGTTAAGCGTGTTCATGTTAACCAGGTTTGACTGTTATAGGAAAATTCAAAGGACAGCTTAAAAAAATCCGCCTACGATATATACTCTTTTTGTCAGTCCTGTGGCGGTAATAGATCACTACACGATATACGACTGGTATGTTAGTTATTATTCCTAACTGAAGTCTCTTATTCTAGTTATCTGAAAAACAACTCTCCTCGCTGAAGTGGTTTATGATAGTGGTTTGAAGCCTTCTAAATCAAAGTGGATTGAAGCCTTGTAAATGTACCAGAATAAAACGGTCTACATTTGAAAGGATTAAGTTCATAGCATGTGGATTTAATTTCTTTTACATTAAAATATTTTTGTTTCCATTCCAAAAATGAGATAATTTTGCTGTTTTTCAAAACTAATGTTCAATTTAATGTGTGATCATACATTGATATTTAAAGGGTTGATATATCTCTGTTTATTTATAATAATGTATTTAAAGAAAATTTCTACCTAAATAATTTTAGCGTTCCAAATTTACAGGATCGATTGTACTTCGTGATGGAGTACGTGAATGGTGGAGATCTTATGTTTCAAATACAACAGTGTGGAAAATTTAAGGAACCCGTTGCTGTGTAAGTAGAAGGATGAAGATAGCTAGATTAGAATTCAAAAAATTAAAAAAAAATGTTTCTTTATTATTATTTTTTTATTAGCTGCAATTTATCTAAAGCCATTTACAGTTGAGGGGGGGGGGGGAGGTAAGTAAGTCTGCAGATGTAAAATTCTGCTATAAATCATTGTAGAAGAAAGTTGCCATTACTTAACGATTGGATACATAGCCTATTAGATTAATTTTAAACACGATTATTCAATCGGTAAATTAATTATAACAGAAGTAATTTTTTTTCCATTTTTGGGTGAAAAAAGTCCGGGCAAGGATTCGAACCAGGGATGCATTGGCTGAAGCCGCCAATGCTCTTCCAACTGAGCCATCCCGGACACGAACACTGGAGGACTATGTCACCCAATTAACCTCAACGGTTACTTTATCTGGTCTGATACTCTAGTATCAGACCAGATAAAGTGATCGTTGAGGTTAATTGGGTGAAATAGTTCCCAAGTGTTCGTGTCCGGAATGGCTCAGTTGGAAGAGCATTGGCGGCTTCAGTCAATGCATCCCTGGTTCGAATCCTGGCTCGGACTTTTTTCACTGAATAAATGGAAAAAAAAATACTTCTGTTATAATTAATTTACCGATTGTATAATCGTGTTTAAAATTAATCTAATGTAATTTCGTATGCAGCGATTTTCTGCAGTTCCATGTATTGACCTTCGATTTATTCTGTTGAGCTGATCCAGAGTATCAGACCAGATAAAGTGATCGTTGAGGTTAATTTCCACTGTTCGTGTCCGGGATGGCTCAGTTGGAAGAGCACTGGCGGCATCACCCAATACGTCCCTGGTTTGAATCCTGGTCCGGACTTTTTTCACCCAAAAAAGGAAAAAAAAATACTTCTGTAATATAGCCTATTATTAATAATTTACATTAAATTTGATATTTTATGAACCTCTTCAATTCCGAAGCTAAAATAATAATGCAAATACTTGTTCATTTTTTTTCAAACAAAATGACATTCGAAATGACAGATTTTTTTTTTTTTTTTTTTTTTTTTTTTTGAAATTGATCCTTTAGGTTCTTAGTAATTTAGGTTAAAAAAATATAGATCTAAAACTACATGCCCCTTAAAACATCAATTTAACAACCATTAACTTAAATAAATGCAATCACAAATTTAAGAGCTTTAAACAAATAAATTATCTACAAATCCTCAAAAAGAATTTATTAAAATGATTTAAGTTAAATGCTTATGAAAATGTATTATTTTCTTAGTCATATCGAGGGGTATTGACATTTTTAGACATTTTGCAAACTCGGATGGAAATAACATTTACTTAACGAGGGATTCATCTTACATGCAAACATTTATTCGTTTGTTTTCAACACAAAAGCATTCAGCTATTAAAAAATTATGTAAAAATGAAAAAAAAAAAATCAGACAGTTTACTTTTTATAAGTAAAAGAACAGAGGTCCCCGAATGGGGACTTGAGAACCGAGGAGGTTAAGATATATCACCATATCAAAACGTAACCAAACTTTATTTTTAAACAGCAATACCCAAGTTTAAAGTTCCATAAATTCTGCACTTTCAATTAGCATAAATACGTAGTACGATTTAAAAATTTGGGGAATGCGGTCATTCTTGACAACAAAAGCAAGTGCTTAAAGTAAAACCGTTTGAAATGCATTCTCTTAACTGTCCCCTACTTGCTCATGTCAGTTTAGCCCATGTCATGTGATCGAACTGCACGCGCAGCTGATATCTTTCGAAGTTTGGACAACCTTCGCTGAATGCTTTCTGCTTGACAACGCACCATCACATCGATACCAACTGATAAAACAATTCCTCGTTAAAATTCGCACTAATGTGCTTCCACATGCACCACCACATCGATACCAACTGATAAAACAATTTCTCGTCAAAATTCGCATTGATGTACTTTCACCCCCCCCCCCCTTCTCGTATCAAATAGACATAGACCCGGGTGATTTTATCTGTTCCCATCAATGAAAAAACATTTACAGGGACGCTATTTTTAGTCATCAGATGCGGTGAAAACAACATCGCAGGAGACCTTATGAGAGGTTGTGAAAAATGACTTCCAGTGATCCTTCCAGAAGTTATACGAACGCTTGCAGAAGTGTATCGTCGCCCAAGGTGACGACTTTGAATGTGGATATGCTTCAGTACTGTAAACAATTCAGAGTAATGTTGTTTGCAACTTGTCCCCGAACTTTTGAATCACACTAAGTATAAATTTTCATGAAATTCGTACAATTAGTTTCAGAGAAACTAATTACTTTATAGTGAGCCTATTTTAGGCGCTGTTTACAAATTGAAGTTCGGTACTCGATTGTTAAAATGGAACAGAATGACGACGTACCTTCTATTAATGTATTATTTCTTGCCAATATGACCATTCCATTCCCTTAATATGTATAGACTATTCCCAATCCAAATGTTTCAAGAAAATGAGTAAAATATATTGTTTTCAAATTATGCTACTCTGCACATAATAGGCGGCTCATTAAATCATCATTTTCACTTTTTTCTTAAATATTATTTAAAAATTACTTGAAATAAAAATTTCAAATTGAGATTTTGCATAAGACAGGATATAATAAATATAAATTTATCGAAAAAATGTATTTTGAAAGTTCATATTTTTTTTCGAATATTAATTTCATAATTCATAGTATAAAATATTAAAAAAAAAAATCCAAAAATTACTGTAAGACTTTTTAGTGTTATAACCACACACATACACACACACACATTAAAAAAAAAAAAAAATAGGATTGTGGTTTCAGGAGATATTAATAAAAATATATAAATGCAATTTAACATTACAATATTTAATACGTGAAATTTCACATTGCTACTAAGCATAGAACCAACTTAATGAAAAATGTTCAAGCCGCTGAAAATTAATTGAAAAATTAATTAGAATTAACATTACAATTTCTAAATCTTGACTGTTTACAATTTAAAAACGTATCATAAAAAAATACTTGAAATTTTGTTTCTAGTCATTGTTTGAAACATATTTTCAAAACTGAATGCTGCTTAAAAATATAATTAACACATTACCGACCGGCCGTCGATTAATCGACGTTTGCTCCCCAGCGCTTACCGACAGACCGTCGATTATTCGACGTTTGCTCCCCAGCGCTTACCGACCGGCCGTCAATTTTTCGACGTTTGCTCCCCAGCGCTTACTGACCGATCGTCGATTCATCGACTATTGATCTTTCTGTTAGGTTTGGTTAAATTAGATTGACAAGTAGCAAGCAGCAAGCATTTCGCATTCTTTATTCAGATAATCGGTGCTTTTTTTATAAGCTTTAGCCCTTTGAAATGAATGGAATATGGACGCGCTATATTCCCGCGCGTCAGTGTAGGCCGAAACCAAGGCGGTGTCTCGGACGATCTGCGGCTGATCGGGCGATGAAAAGGCATAGTATGTTCAAACCACTGCCGGTCGTTAAAGTGTTAAGTAATTAAAAATAAATAAAATAAAAAATTTGTTCTGTTTTTGATATGTAAATAGCAAATTTTATATATATAATTTAAAAGTAGACTATATTTCGAATCGTTTAGTTGCCCATAACTTTCTTGTGTTATAAAGTTGCAGAGTTAATACGGTGTGTTTAAATTCTTTTTCTCCCATAATTGTATATGTAACTTATTGTTATTATTTTGTAACAGGATCATTTGAATATATACTTTTTAATTACATAGTAAATTTAGAATTGCTGGTACATATTTAGAATTTAAAATTACTTAATAAATTCCAGTTCATAGTTTTCGTTTTGGATGTCCGAAAATTTAGCCAGTTCGTAAAATCTAAGCATTAAAGGTTTTTTTTAGATTATTAAACTGCACTTTTTTTGCACGTTATAGAAAATTTCTGGTTTAATATTTTTTATCTTAATAATTTTATAAAATCTTATGTAATATTTCACTTTGTATATTTACTAATTAATTATTATTTTTTTCTTTAGATTCTACGCAGCAGAAATAGCCATTGGAATGTTTTTTCTACATAGTAGAGATATTATCTACAGGTAAATTATTATTAATGCATTTTATTGAAATTTTAAAGACATTTTGAGGAGAGTTTTGTTTCGTGTGAGTGTTATAAAAATTTAAATAATGTGTCTTTAGTGAACTCTTACTCACTTTAGTGAATTATTATTTATACTATTACTCACTAAATGTATTGTTGTCAATATTAAAATTTACAAAGATAAAGTTCCCCTGCATGTAAAAATACATCTACTTATATATGTAAAATACAAACGAAAATTTCATGTTTTCCGCCTACTCCTCCAATTCTACTGATGGGATATTGAAGTAACTTATATCATTTGATAGATACTATTTCAAGGAAGATTTTCGTAGATGGCACATTGTTTTATGTATATTAGTTATAAAGTTATGGCGGAAAGTTATTTTATTTTATACAAAAGGGTTACCATTTGGCATATATTTTTCATTTGGCGCGGTATATTAAGATATCTTTGTTAAAGAATTGAAACGTTTATATTAATTAGAAATGAAGAAAAAAAATGCGAACATTTCTAAAAAAATAATAAAAAAATTATTACTGATTTTATTTAAGATACAAATAAGAAAAAAATAAATTAGAAATAATATAAAATAACACTATTTTATTTAAATCTGGAGATAATTTTTATACGGCTTAAATGAAACATACGTTGTCAAAGTCGATCGATTGAATCAATATCTGACAATTTATCACTTTTTGCCGACATATTTGGCTACGGAATTACTGTATATATATATATATATATATAAAATTAAAAATAAATAAAATATAAATGACGCCATTTTTTAACCAGAAATTTTTAAGTATGCCAGGGTTCATTTCAAGAACTGCTGGATGCATTTTTAAAAAATACTTACATCAATGAATAGGTTGGCGACGTACTCATAATATAACTATACATCTATTTTTTTCTTTTTGACAAATTGAGATTTTTTTTTGTTGTTCGCAAAGATAAATAATTTCTTGATGTTTTTCAGCCTCGCAAACGATATATTGTTAATTAAATAATTATAACTGATATATTTATTCGCGTTTGTAATGACCGAAAGATGGCGTTGTATAGACCTGATAATCGTTTGTTTACGTAGTGCTTGCTGTTTGTTCCATTCTGTAGCATAGCGAAACCCGTTTAAAGAGCTATTTAAAGTGCAGTCTTTTATCTTTTTTATTTAATTACTAGCTGACCCGCCCGGCGTTGCCCGGGTCCGTATTAACAATATTAAACGGACTTGAAATTTGTATGATTTTATCATTAACTCGTTACATGCAGAAATGCATTGTCTGAAATACTTAGCCACTGACTGTGTGAAAAATCGGTTTTAAAAACAACTAACATTAAGCTCTAAAAATACTCAAAATGAGCAATGAGAAACGCGGGGGGGAATATGTATCCAACGATTGCGTGATTTTCGTGTTAAAAAGTTGATATTTACCCGTAAAAAGCATTGTTAAGTCACGTAACTAATTATTATTTTCACATACAAATCCCAAGTGAAATATTTTGAATTTCAAACTAATTATATCACTCTTAAATCCGACTATACCATGAATGAAATCGATACCCGATGGTAGCTAAAATATTGGTATATAGTATTGTAATTTCAGAGCTACTTAACAAAAGTAAGTGTCATTTTTAATCAAATCTTGCGTAATGTTCACTCTGTGTATAAATTCCTAACCTTAAACTTTTATACCGTAACCAGAACCTATCTGTAACCTAACAGCGACTTAACAGTACCCTACCGTAAATTAGATATAACATAAATGTAACCTAGCCTTCACTTTATTGTAACATATCCTTATTCTAACCATAACATAAATGCAATTTAACTTTAATCTAACTTTAACCTAAATGATATAATAGAAAAAAAACATTTTAAAAAATTACTATTTCTTCGTAAAATATGCTTCAGCTGTAATTCATTTCTTTCATTTCGTTTTATTAATACAAAATTCCTGCCTCGTGCTTTTGTTTGAGACATTAAAATTTCAGCGATAAATGGTTTAATATTGCAAACCTTTTTTTCGGCTTACTTCGTCTCCACCTATCTTTTTCTCCATGGCGTACAGCAACTGTGATTAAAAAAAAAAAAAAAAAAAAAAAAAACCTCATTTAAACTGACCGTTTGCCAGTCTATGAATTTTAAAGGTCTGTCCCGGCTTTTTTAATTATTTCTGCAAAAATTTTATGCAACCAATCAACCATAAGAAAATGAAAGAGGAAAAAGCGAAAAAAAGGCGATTTTTTATGAGAGTGAGCTTTGGAATTTAATTAATTACTCAGTTAATAAATAGAATTTTGAAATTCTGAGCTTCAGGTGCATCAGGAGAGATATTGGGCTATTCTCATAAAAATATTGAGCTTCGTACGTCCCATAAATTTGGCTAGCCATCGCAGACACACACACACGCAGACAGAGCGATTTGTTATTTTATTAATATAGATGGGAGATAAATTACAAATATCGACAATTTTAGAATTTCTAGATGCTGGAAAATCTAGTAATTGCTTTAGAGAAGCTGAAGCAATTATTGATTCAAAGAAATTAGTAATGTGCGGCATTAAGAAGAAGAAATAGATATTGTAGGCTCGTGTTTACAAACAAGCCAAACAAAAGGAAATCCCCATATTATTTCAGGTTTGCTAGTAAAAGAAAACTAAAATTTGAAAATAAAATTTTTTTCTTGCTCTTGCAAAGCTGGAGCGAGCGAATCATGCAAGCATTGTGTTGCTGTCATGTTATTTTGCCATGAGTAAGTCAAATGTACTTTTTTATATTATAGATCTAAACTTTGTGTATAAAATTTTGATTTTAGATAATTTTAATACAAAGAACCCAACGTTGCATGCGTTATAGAACTGTTTATTTATTTATTTATTATAGAATTGTTTATTTATTTATCGGCCTTTTAAACACTGATTTCAGCGGAAGATGCTCACGATATCAGTTCTATTTCGTTTCAGACTTTGTCCGCGAGAGGGCGTCTATTTCATTTCAAACGCGAATTGAGAAATATATGAACAAAGAGAAAAAACTGTTAGTAATTTTATTTAAATAAATATGCAATTAAAAAAAATAAGGGAACTTACGATTATTCATATAAATATTTATGAGATATACGCATCGGGATATCTAATTATCGCCAAAATGGCGTTATTTCATCTGACGAGATAACCTAGATATTTTTTTTTATTATAAATTGTTTACCTACTTTTATTTATTTATTTATTTGATAGAAAACAAATATAACGTTTATAATATAAAAATACATGTTTATAAAATTTTAAAATGAAGTTTTTCCGATACCTTGAAAAATTTGAGGATATTATAATGGCCATCTTGGATTTCTTCACCAATCGGGCCAATCAGAAGAGGACATGGAACTCTTCCCTTATTATTTTGTATTTTTAATGAAATGTGTGAAAGGCGTGTATTTTAAATGTATGTAATAATAACTATTTTACATGTATGTATTCTAAATGAAATGAGAAAAAGATGTATATTTCAAATGAACTGTATACAATTGGAATGACAAATATGTAAACAACATTTGGTGATTTATTACATACGCCCAACTAAAAAAAAAAAAAAAAAAAAAAAAAAAAAAAATACTTTTTATTACAATTTTTGTAGCAACCTATACGAAGAATAATGAAAAAAAATATGCTGGTAACCAAAAATGACAGCTAAGTGGATTGTTTATTACGACAGAAATATTGCCAATATTAAATATTATCATACTACTTTTTCGCAAGTCAAACAAAAATACTATTGCTATGACGCATATATTTACATCGAGAAACGTCTAGCTGTACGTTTTTACATCTTGCTGTCACAACTGAATATAAAATCAACAAAATTTGAAAGTATAGTTTTAGTTTATAACATATGTATTAATTAAGGTGGTAAAATTAAATAAACGATTCTACCGACGATTGGCGTAAGTTAATTGGCATGGTTAATGAAATTCCAACGTCTTCCATATAATCCAGTTTACAGAAAATTGGCGTAATTTGGAGCAAATTTTTTTGGATACATTTTGATACTTCTGCTATACTATTCTACTATACCAGCATCGTGTCAAAATGTATATTAAGGGTGTGTTCGAAAAAATATTTTTCCATTCTGAAGAGCTCAAAAATTTCAAAGACATTTTCAGACTTATTTTTAAAATTAAAAACATGAAACTTTTTGAGGTTATTTTTGAAGAGAAGTATAAGAGGCCGTGTGATTTAATTTTTCGCTCAATTAATTAGAATTTTATTTATAAGCGATTATTTTCTCAGCATGACCCCTTTTTTCGTTATCTCGCTTTGTAAAATTCGGTACAAAACGCTAACTTTGACAGCCTTTTTTGCAATATTTTCTGCATTTATAAAATAATTGACAAACGCGGCACATTTAGCAGTTTCTAAGTAAGAGAATTTGGCAATTTGATGCGTTTGAGACAAAATGGAATTTATAAACAAATTAGAAATTAATCAGTTTGGATTGAAATATACTCTTCTTATCGCTATTTATTTCAATCAAACGTGGAAATAATTTTTATTTCAAACATTGTAACCTGCTATTTATTGAAAACGCTTTTTCTCTTTAATTATTATTTAACCGTAAGCATGCAAAACTGTTAAATTTACCATTTTTAGAATAAAAAATATTTTTTATTAGGTTATAACTTACATTTTCCCCATATTCAAAAATGACGATGTTTACTGCAGTGTTAAGAAACAGTTACAATTTCATGCCTGCATTTTAGAATGCGATATTGAAAAAATATTTTATTGTAAATATTTGTTTGTTCTTTTACTTTCTATATATTCTTTGCTTAATAAAGTAGCACTCGAAACTATGTAATTTTGAGATGCTGTCTTTTAAAAATGATTACTTTCGCACTAACAATGATAAATAGTTTGAATATTTCATTTGACGTCAACTTTTACGCTTCGTGACAATGGAATGCTATAAAGTAAACGTACCGAACTTTGAAATTGCTACGTTTATAATGTCATTTATCGTAGTGGTGCGGAAAATACACAATAAAATTACTTGCAAGCTACTGGTATATAGTTTGAAGCGGCAGTGATGTCATATATGCACTACATTGGCGGGAAATTTCTTCTGACGTCAGTGTTATATATGCATCATGGTACTTAATTGGTGCCAAAGTGTCATTATTTTGCCTGATATGGTAACCCGGATGTTGTGATTTAGTTGTTAATACATTATTTATTTACCTTTTTTCTTTTTTAGAATTACGTAAATTGTTTTGTTCTACAGCTATTAATTAAACTTTTTTTATTTATTGTTATTATTCCTTTTTTAAAAATATGTATGTAACTGGTATTAGAAAACAAGTTTTTTGCCAAATTGCGTCCAAAAAGATTGTACCAATGTTGTGCGTATAATGACATCTGTGCCATTCAACATAGCACTTTTATTAAAATAATTTAAAAATTAAAATGAAGAAAATTCTATAATCGGAATACAAGTCTAATTAATTCAGTTATGTGAGATAAGTTTGGTACAAAATTAACTACAGTTGTAGCTATAATCGTAAATCGCAACATTCGTGCAATGAAACCTCTTTAAATTTACGTCATTCTGACTCAATTACGGCATTTATTGAGCAGAGATATTTAAAAGAAGCATTTTGTTTGATAAATTTTTAATGACCAATATTATTATGGCGTTACATCTGTCTACTTTTACTTTAAGCATAAAATGCAAATTGGTATTTCGTTCTGGTTGTTGATAACCCGAGTCCTACTCAAAGTATTTTCATGGAAGAATTTTTTGGAAGCATCTAGCATGTTTCATATTGTTTTATGTTACTTATTTATCGAATTATGGGAGAAAGTTCAATATTCAGTAAAACTCATTTGTGGAATATTATTCATTTTAAAAGGATTTGCAATATAAGTTAGATAATTTTTCAAGGGTGGTTTCAGTATATTGCATATTGCTCTACAATGCTGAATTATAGAGTTAACCAGTTATTTTGAAATAAATTTCTATAATCACGTAAACCCGATTATGAAAGATTAGTCTTTATAAAAACTATTAATAGACGGATTTTGATTAGACTTACATTGTTAGTTAGACAAATTTACAATGACATTTTTTGTAAATTGCATAGGGCTATATCGTTCTATAACAAAACTTAATACAAAAAATCAAAGATTCGTCTGAATAGGCAGACCAGCGTAGCGGGCGACGCCTGCTAGTAGATTTATATAATATAAAATATATCAGTTGTGATCAGGGACCGATTTAGAAATTTCGGTATACTGGGCACAGATGCTGATGCCCCCCTTCCTTTACCTACATTTACAGTGAGATTTAGTAAAACAATAAAAAATATTCTTATTAAAATAACTATTATTGACTTCAGTACAGTGGTGACCATCCGCCCCCCCTAACCCAATGATGCAAATCCCTCCCAAAAAATCGTTATACTTTAACATTGACCACCCCCCCGCTCTTAACAGAATATCAATCGTAAAATATATACTACTTATAATCTACTGCACATTCAAAAGATAGCGAGTTGAGTTGTTATTGTCCTTATCTAGAATTTTAAGAAAGAAAACGCAGGAACATTTCTGGAAATTAAATGTTGAAAAAATTTAAAAGTGATGTTAAAAAAAATCAAGATTTTTTTAACAGTAAAAAAGGAAATATTAAGAATTTAAAAATCTCTTCCCCCTTCAAAATGTACTTTTTCTCAAATTCCCCCCCTCCCCCCCCAAAAAAACTATATTGTATGACGCATCGTGAGTCACCAAACTCCTCTCTGGGCACCCCTGCTTCAATAATTACTTTAAAATATTCATTGAAAAAAAAATTAAATATGATAATCATTAATTTCCTTTTAAGGAATTATTTCACGATTCTGAAATGTTTTGTAATAAATTGTGTAGTGTTGATTATGTTTTTCTATACAAGCCTATATATTTGGAAGGATAAAAAATGCAACATTTAATAATACATTTTCGATAACATCAAGCACAATTATTTAAACTATTAAAAATTTTACTGTCTGCAACATATACTCATCGACCTCCCAAATAATATGATGAGAACAGAAACTGGGTTAAATAAGAATTATAAATACAATGATTTTTTAAACTGATAAAGATTTTAAAAAAATTCACTATAATAACGTAATTACACATAGATGTTTCAGGCAAAATATGCTCAACACTATATAAATATAGTATGGACGCAATAGAATATAAAATAAATTATAAAATACCATTATATATTAAAACTACATCAGGTTTTGCACAATAGTTGAGAAACTGTCAATAGTATTTGAGGGTCCCTGAAAATCAGGGACTCTGGGCCCGTGCTCCGAATGCCCTACTGTAAATCAGGCACTGGTTTTGATGAAAATAACGAAGAGAGTGTACAATTAATAGATAGTTTACTGATACTACTATTTAGAAATTGACGTATAGGATGTATCTGTGGGGAACTTTTGAATAATCGGGACAAAACTACGTTTTTTAAAGTTATAAATGAATTTTTTAAAAAGTAACTTATTTTTTTTTTAATTTTTTTACTACAGAGTGCATAAAAAAGTTATAGAAAATTTTTATTTTCTTTGAAATTGTAATTAACAAATAATATGCTACGGAACCGGGTCTCGAAATATTAAAAAGATAAAAGTCCAAAAAGTTTGTTGTTTTTTGCTCGCAGAATTTTTTTTTTTCTGAAAACACTTTTGGAAAATTCGTTTTTTCCATGATGCCTTAGTACATACATGAAAAAAAGAAAAAAGTGTTTTTTTGATTTTTTCCAAGATAACATGTGCATTTCCAACGTAGTACACAACTGATAGTGCAAACTTCTTTGTGTATATGCGGGAGTGCTAATGAGAGGAACTGGTGTAATGTGAAAAAAAGTTTCAAACGCATTTTAACGATGTTACACGCTTTTTTGAGCACAGTTCAATTTATATCCATCTATGAAATATATACTTGTACAAACTGTGGTGCAAAGAATATTATTTATTGATATTCAGGGAAACGCAAAAGTATTCTATTACATAATGGTATAGGGAGGAAGACATTGTTTGAGGCGTGGGGATTTGACGGCGTGACTCCGTGAAGATTTTTCTCGGAAACTCCATAGGTGACCGTCAACAAATTAAAAAAGAACGAATATCCAACGATCGAAATAAACCATCTAAAGTTTGAATGATTTTGGTACATTAGTTTTGACAGGGTTATAAAAAGATATTCGTTCTTTTTCCATTTGTTGACGGTCCCCTATGGAATTTCGAAAAAAAAATCTTCAAGGAAATGTATGATCTATACTATTATGTTTGCACACTTAGACCTTAAGGATAATTCCTCATGTACTTTTATAGATATTTAACAAAATGTCTAAAATCGCAAGTGACCGGTCAATCTTGGCCATATAGTGTATCAACATTCTATATATAAATTATGTTAAATGATACATCTCTGCGCAAAAAACTTAGTGTGCCTTATTCTTTTATATGTGTTAAAATTAATATCATTTTATCAAATTAATTTTCTATAAAAGCATGACAAGGTGATTCAATCAATTTACTTTTAAAAAATTAAAATTAGAAAGATAATTTATTTTAAAAGTTAGATTCTGTTCATTGAATTTATAATAGGCTTTTATAAATCATATAAATGATATAAATAATAAGACTAATTTATTTTTAATTAATGTATTCCATTAGACTTGTGGAAACTCGAATAATTTTTTTTCAAAAATTAAAGCGATTTTCACTTTTCTAATTAAATTATGACTAACATCTTTTATCAATAGAAAATTTTTTATTGGCACCCCCCCCCCCCTCCAATAAAAAAGAAAGGTATTTCATAAATTATGCTTTTTCTTGTATGGAATGTAAAACTCCTTCCACGAGGTGCTTGCTTTTCCAAAAATATATGTGTGTAAACTCATGCTTTTCTACGCCGTTTGGAAGTTCGGGGTTACCTTACTATATAATTAGCCCAAGGAAGAAATATTTCAAAAAAGAAACTTTTTTATTATATAACTAAAGAAAATCAGTTTCGCCTTTTAAATCTAGATCAGCGGTTTTCAAAATTGGGTTGCATTGCAACCCACTGGTAGCTCGTGGAACAATCGAGGTCTCTGTCACAAATATATATTTTTTATTTCATCTGGTGAAAAAATATTACAATTTCAAAAGCAAGTAATATTTTAATAGAAAATCTTAAATTTTCTTATGGATCAAAATATCCAGGAATATTTAACTCAGCTTCGAATTTTTTGATGGGGTTCAACTCGACATACTATCAAAATGTTTTTTCTACTTTGCAGATTTCGGAAAACAAATACAGAAACAAATTGCCGGTTGAAAATGACTTAATGTTATAATTAACCAGTTTTTAGGTGCGTTCGTAATTATGTAAATACGTAGCACCTATAGTTGTCACTCAGTTCGTCCGTCTATCTGTCCGCATATAACAATGCAAAAACTACACAACCGAATCGTTTGAACTTTAAAATACATAATTATTACATAATTTTGTCGAGTCATTTTAGTTTTTATAAAAATCGGATGGATAGATCAATTACAGGGACAATCAAAAGGATTCCGTTACATAACGGTCAATGGTTAAAAAGTTTCAAATACATTTTAATTGTTTGAAATTTAAAACATATAATTATTACATAATTTTGTCGAATCATTTTAAATGTTCTGAAAATCGGATGCATAGGTCAATTATAGGGACAATCAAAAGTATTCCGTTACATTACGATCAATGGGGAAAAGTTTCAAATGCATTTTAATGGTGTTACACTCATTTGAACATAATAGAATAGACATGAATCTATGAAGTATATACTAAAATATACATTCTGTACAATCTGTAATGCAAAGAATATTTATTATTAAACTACAGGACCACACAAATGTATTCCACTACATAATGCTATACGGGGAAACATTGTTTGGAGCGTGTTTTAATTATATTTAACTACTTCACATTTTATGAATAAGATATACATTAATGAGGTGTAATAAAAATTAATCCCCGTATAGTTACAGGAACACAAAGATTTCGACCACTATACTGTATTCGAAGTACGCTCTACTATATTAGCAAGATCTGAATATTTTTAAAACTTCGTTATTGTACGAAGGCACCTCATTTGCTACGCTTCACGTGCAATTTCCAACTTGTTTAATCCTAATCTAGAATCATCATTGGTAAACAGCAGGGCCAGAATTCTCACTGATTATAATGTTATGTTTTGATGATATTTAACGTATTTTTAATTGCCTTTGATGATTCCTTATTGTTTTTTAATTATTATTCCACTTACATACATGCGGATTACCAATTCTTATTTTTGTTGATAATGTATAGTTCATACGAAAATTTGCCTTTCTTATAGGATAGGATAACTGATAGCTTATAGAAGTTACATAAATTTCCATGCTGATATATGCATACACTTTGATATTAGGTGCTTTGCGAAATTGTTTTTTGCTTAAAGGTGGGTCGCGTACCAATAAAAGATGGGAACCGCTGCTCTAGATACTTAAATTAAATAACAAACACCCCCGGTTCCCAACTGCTATTTTATTAAAAAAAAGTAAATTTTTGTTGTAATCAGTAACATAATGCTCTAAATTCAGGACACATGCAAAGAACAATATTATAGAAAAGCAATAACGATAGAGAGATGAGACGCACAATCATCGCGCCCCGTGAGCGAATCATTATTTGTGAGAAAGCTTTAAGGCTGTATTTCGATTCAAACTGCTTATTTTCCGATTTATTTTTGCATTCACTTTTGTTCTCAAACGCATCAAACTTGCAGATTCTCTTATTTAGAAAGTACACAAGGTGCTGTGATTGTCAATTCTTTGATAAATGTAAAAAATATTCTAAAAAAAGCGATCAAAAACAGCATTTTGAACAGATTTTTCCGACGCGGGAGGTCTGTGAACGAAAAAAAGGGTCATGCCGAGAAGGTAAATGTTTATAAATCAAATTCTAATTAATTGAATGTAAAAAGACATCACACGGCACCTTATACGCCTATTCAAGAATCCCCTCAGCAAGTGTTATGTTTCTACTTTTAAAATTGTGTCTGAAATTGTGCCGGAAATTTTCGAGCTGTTGAAGGTGAAAAAGCGTTTTTTCGAATACACCCTTAAAATGGAATATGGAATATTTGTAATCCCAAGAAAGCATTTTTTCTTTCGTCTGTGTTGCTAGTGGTCATCACAATCTTCAAATGACCTTCGAATCACTATATCTCACATTTCATTTCGGTTTGTTTCACGGACGTTTGCCGAAGACTGCAGACTACCACACAGGCTTCGAGCTTAAAGTTTTTATACTGTTTCTGAGAACATATAAGTAGAGGAAAAAGAGAGAGCATTTGTTAAGGATCTGAGAGCCAGGAGAAGTGAAGAAGTAACTCGTTCAGCCGTCCGGCACTAGTTTGATTGGTAGCTGATGGGTTAGGTAAGAAGATGATGGATAGGCAAGATAAGACTTTCCTCCTGTCGTTACGGATTTACATAAAGGGCAAAGATTTTTCCATGACCGTCCTATTCCTATGATTTAGTTTGCTTTTATTATTGATCAAGCATTTTTTAATGTCTTTTAAAGTGTCTGCATTAAAAAAATAAAATAAAACAACAACAACAACAACTCTTTTAACTTTTAATTGATATGACAGAAATTGTAACGTTACTGATGTGAAGCGATCTGTGAGACCGCAAGATCTAAAGATGAATAAAAGGCGTGAATAACTCATAGGATAAAGTTTTTGTGCTAAACTTTTTGTACAAGACTATTATAATAAACATTCACCTATATGAAAGTCTCTTGTGATAGTAGTAAAATCCCAAATGAAACAAAATTTCAGTAGTGTTTGTAATTAAACTGAAAATTTAAAGTTAAGCTATAAAAATTGAAAAAAGCAATAGTCTTTGAGATCGGTAACATTAGTTAACGGTTAAAGAATTTCCTGTTAAAAATATGCTCTTCAAGAATTCTCAGTTTTTTAAACGAAATTGGCGTATCTTTTTTTATACCGTAAAAAAAATAACAACAACAACAACAAAAAAGCATAGTAATAAGAACTTAAAATTCGTTATTCCTTTTGCAGAAAAAATAAAAGAGAAAGAAAACTTATCAAATTAGCAATTTTGATTCATTGTTCTAGTTTTATTTGGATATTTTAGGATTGAAATTTACAGTTGTTTACATTAAAAACAAAAATTGCAAAATTTCTTAATGTTTTTGCTTCTTTTTCTCTGAAACTGACCAAAATTCTTTTTCAATTTTTTTCAGAGATCTGAAACTGGACAATGTCCTCCTTGATTCTGACGGTCACGTAAAAATAGCAGATTTCGGAATGTGCAAGGAAGGAATCTCTGGAGACAAAATGACGAAAACATTTTGTGGAACACCTGATTACATTGCCCCAGAGGTAATCTTTTCTCTTCTATTTTATTTTCAGCAAAAGTTTCAAAGATAAATTTATCTATATTATTAGATAAATTTAATAATATATTTTAATGTACAAGGTGCTTTTTTTAAAGTCGTCAAAGTAAAACCTAATAACAAAAGAACCACTGATCCAAAATGACCTGACAATTTCCCCAATACTCTGCCAAAGCAACGGAAATTATTTAAGCGTAATTAAATGAAAAAAAAAAAAAAAACAGATGGCGTTATATAATGAGTAAAGTCAGCAGATGAGCTTGCTCACGGCACACGCGCATTGGCGATAAAAATGTGAATAACGCGTACCTCGTGTTCATTATTCAACAGATATCATTCCAATGACTGTTCCATTGACGCTGGAAACGGTGGACAGCATATTGAAAATCTCTTGTGTTAGTTGTACATTTCCGTACGAATGCTTTATTCCACATTTGTATTTCCTTCTGTTTCTGCGAAGATGTTTGCAGTCCTTTTTCCAAATTACTCCATTCTGGAAAATAATGAGCGGAGATTTGAGAAAAGGAAAACTTCATTACCAAGGGCGGCGCCAGAATTTGCCCGACGTGGGGGCACTGTATCCCCGACAGGGGGGCCAAGTTCATAACATATATCAGAGGTCCCCGCGTGCTGGAGCAGGTCCTAAAAATTGCGTGGGCAAAAATTTCAAGAGACCAGTTCGTACAAAATAAATTAATGTTCCGGTCTGCGAAAAATTTAAAAAGTTGTCCTGCTTATATGGTCTAGCAAATATTATATATATTAGCCCCCTCCCCCTCCCCCCCCCAAAAAAAAAAGTTAAAATCTCGACCCGACTTGACTCTATTTCTACAAAACATGAATTTTTACTTCGATATTGTTACAAACTGTTTTACACGAAAAGTTCTGATCAAAAAGAATTAATTTTTTTTTTTTTTTTTTTTTTTTTTTTTTTTTTTTTAACTATTTGGAAAATAGTTGTTGATCTCGGTGGAGAACTAGAAAATCTGAAGCAGATCTGAATCTTTTTATTGGTTGAATTCCGGAACTTATTTTATTTTATTCGTTTTGTGATTAATCCATATTTAATGTCCAAAAATGGAATACTTCTGTTGACACGATGACAAAAAATGTAATAAAAACTTTTAAAATATTAATAATTTGAAAACAAATTGTGGTAAAGTTTGCAAACAAATTTCATTTAAAAGAGCATTTTTTTCTCTATGTCCTGTGTAAAAATTTAAAATGTGCGATATTTAGAAGTTTAAAAATTCGCAGTTCCGAAAATTGTAAAACTGAAATTTCATTTAAACCTTGTTTATGTTGGGCCCAGGAATATTAATGTTTAATCCATGTCGTACGTAATATATGAGGCGTAATAATGGGTGCTCTACTGTATGTATTACTGAATGCAAAAATAAAAATGAAAAACTTATATAATTTCTTTAAAAAGTTATTATTATCAACAAAATTACGAATTCTGCGTATAAAGAAGTTTTAAAATTAAAGCACTCGGGTAAAAATATCAAATTACATGCAAACGCAAAGAAATAAGAAATCATTTGAACTTACTCGTATGAAAGACCTTGAAACTTTTTATGTACTGCAGAAAAATAGTATAGTTCACACATTCGTAAAAAGATTGAACTCATAAAGTATTTATAATTAGTAGAAATAATTCAAATGCAAAATTTGCAAAGTCATAAATTTCATTGTTTTATAGTCAGATTTGTTCTTTAAAAGGTCATTGTAGCATTGTTCTTACGGTTACTGTATTATTAATTATATAATTTTTGTAAAAAAAAAAAAGCATTAAATAGACGATTTCGATATTTTTAAATAAAAATACTAGATTAGGAAAAAGAATTAACTCCTTATATCTGTGGTCAATGGACAAATGTCGATAATAGGGAACTGCACCTTATGTAACTCTGAAAGACTATCAGAGCAGATGTTTTTCTAGTAATTCCCACAACAACATTGAGATGTATAAAGGTTCTTTTTACAACCAATCAGCAAGAATACGTTTGCTGAAGCTAAACAACATATTCATCGATCTCTTTATCATTCTAGCAGTCGAAAAGTTTTTATATTAACTTGCAGAACAGAATTTGAAAACTACTCAAAACAGGTAGTCATGCATTTCCTTTTGGTGAACCGCAGCTGTTCTTTGCAGTTTAAACATCGTTAGATTGAAATCTAAATAAGAATACGAGTATAAAGAAACAACATACTTGGCTAAAACAAAATCTGTATAAAATTGAAATTTCTTTGATATCCTTTTTCGTTAAATCTGAACACGTTGCTGTACTAAATACTAATTTCCTTGAAATGAATGTGAAAGTAATTAATCGAACTAGAATTTTTGAAATATATAAATTTTAAGAGTTTATAAGTAACGCGTTTTACTTTTTTCATCATTTTCTAATTTAGTCATTTTTGAGAAAATGTAAGTATTTTATAAACTCTCAAAAAACATTTCGCAAAAAATAAAACATACAGGCAGTAATTTGCTGGAACACGCGTGTGGTTGGAACGGATTTTTCTATTACTTGAAGAATTTCTGTCTTTTGATTGTAGAATTTTTTAAAAATTTGAGATTTGATTCATGAATTTTTCATATTTTGAGAGAAAATAGAGGTAAGTAAAAAATCAGTTTATAATAGAAAATCCTAGTACACAGCATTGTTGCACAGTTAATTAAACAGTCCTTTAATTAAAAAAATGCATTTGTAGATATTGGAGGATTTCAGGTAGTTTTAGCATTAAATTGATTCATTTTTTTTATTTTCGAAAAAATGTTCAAATTAAAGCAGACTTTTTTAGCTATAGAAATAATAATAAAAACAATGGGGGAAAATATCTTCAATTTCCATTTTGTTTTAGAGTGTATATTGATCAAATGCACAAAGTGTGATGTTCCAAATTTTGATAAGATCAGAATTTAAATCTGAAACAAAAACTTTAACACAAAATTTCCAAGAGAAGTAAATGAAGTGAAAAATTGTAAAATAGTTGGGAATCTAAAAGTGAATTATTTTAATATCAGCGAAAAGCGATCTGCAATTATAAATATATCGCTGATTCAAACTGCGGGTTATGCATGAGATCTAGCTGCCGGTTAGAGGTCTGCGAGGACCAAAATTTCCCGCTCAACATTGCTGAAGCATTCCTTTGATTTTCATCTTTTCTATTATTTTAATTAATTTCTGCCTTCTGACATAAGATTTTTTTTTTTTAATTTTGATCTTAGATTTCGCATTTTTACATATTTATAGATAAAGGGGATTTAAATTCCTTTTCTAACACGAATAGTACTAAGCAACACAGATGCCAGAATACCCATGTAATTTGACGAACATGCTGTTTAGGTGTGAGTGTTTCAGGTATTTGGTGTTTTTTCTGTATTTTTTTGCGGGAGGTGGAGTAGAAATGACAAAATTAAAGTGCTATTTTTTCTGTTTTTACGGAATCTAATCAATGGAGGGGGGATAGTTCAATTCACGGATTGTTTACAGAGCACGGAATCCTCCGCAGAATGGGTTATACCTGACCTGAGCTAATTAATTATATATCCATTCAACCTGAACCAGTTTTTAAAAAATAGATAACCCGAACTTGACAAAACTTCTAAAATCTATAGTATTCATTCCGAACGTAATCCCAACTCAGTATGAAAAAAAGTCCTTCCGGAAAAGCCGGGAGGAAGAGGTAGCTTTCATATACTTATATATATGCTTATTTATTTTAAAGTAAGTTACATTGTTCAAAAATACTAAGCTCAAATTAGTGGAAATAATCTTATAAAATTAGTGATTTTATAAGATTGAATACTAGTTTTTGTCAAGACTGAATATTAATAGGAATTTTTAGAAATTAGTCATCTTTTATTCAACCTGGTTTTATTTTAAGCGATTTAGAGAGTCACCAAATTCCACGATATAATAAAGTGTATGCCATTTTAAAGCAACATTGTGGATCGTTCAGATCAAACCGTTTCAAAATGTCAGCCATAAGCAAAATTCAAAGTGCTATAACTCAATCATTTTTTAAGATATAGACAAAATAAAAAGTGTTCTGGAATCGTTGTTTTAAGTTCTAACACGTAAAAGAAAAATATTTCTCGACTTTTAATTTTTTCGCATTTAATTTTAAATTTTTAAATTTAAAAAAAAATTAAAATGGTCACAATTTTGAAACAAAATAACGGATGATGCTGGACAACGAACTCGGTCGAGACATTTGTATGTACTATCTACATACCAAGTTTCATTGAAATCGGTTCATAAATACGCGTGTTATCACGTGACAAAAATCAGATCGTTTCAAAATGTCAGCCATAAGAAAAATTCAAAGTTCTATAACTCAATCATTTTTTAAGATATAGACAAAATAAAAAGTGTTCTGGAATCTTTGTTTTAAGTTCTAACACGTAAAAGAAAAATATTTTTCAACTTTTAATTTTTTAGCATTTAATTTTAAATTTTAAATTTTTTTAAAAATTTAAAATGGCCGCCATTTTGAAACAAAATGGCGGATGATGCTGACCAACGAACTCGGTCGAGACATTTGTATGTACTATGTACTTACCAGGTTTCATTCAAATCGGTTCATAAATACATTAGTTATCGCATGACAAAAATCAGATATATATATATATATATATATATATGGTTATATATATATATATATATATATGTCAACATTTGAACGGAGGGTGGTTTTGGGGTCTGGGGGTCATGATCAGTGAAAATATACCAAAATTTTCCGGAAGTGCTTTCCTCCGGACGGCTGCAATAGGTAGCTTTTTACTTTTTGTAATGAAAGCTACCTAAAACAAAATTCCATCTTGTAAAGCAATAATGGAAAAGTAGTTTAGTATCAATTATATTTTTTATGTAGAAAAATCGATATATCTGTATATTGATTCATTGACATTCAAATAATGTAATTTTTCATTTTAAAATATATTTTGGGGATACTTTTGAGGAATCTGATAGAATCGAGCCCATATGCTAAAACAATTAAAATTACCCGACTCGAAAAATAGAAGTCAATCCTAAACTTTCCGAAAAAAAATTAACTTTAGCCAGGTCCGACTAAAACCACCAGTCGAGTTGAGTTTAATTTTCCGAGGAGATGCAGGATCGGGTTTCTACCCGAAACCCGATTTGAGCTAGACATCTCTACATTTCGACCTGAACCCGAAATATTTCAACCCAACCAAACCCTAATTGTAGCTGATGAAAAAACATATCCATGCTGTAATGGAGTTATGTAAGAATATGTTTACAAATATATATTCAGTAACAATTTCAGATTCTAAGTAAAAAAAATGAGTATACATAAATTCATTGACATTCAAATACAGTTTTTCATCTTAAAATAAATTTTGTAAATTCTTTTGAGAGATCAATTCTTCTCGAATCAAGAACCATAAGTATCAACATTCAACCCGAACCTGAAACAAAGTTAATCCGACTTTAATCCGACACTCAACGACAAAAATTTAGGCTCAACCCGATCCGGTTCAGACTGCGAGTCATGTCAGGTGCAGTTTGCCCCACACGATGAAGCATTCTACTTGTTATCCAAGACAACCCCGACAAAATAATTTTCGTTTTCGTATTTTAATTGAACTAAAAAGTCTTCATTACCAAGCCGATCGTAAATCCAAAATAAGCGAAAACTGATCCACAAATTTAATGTAGTTAAAAAAAAAAGTATAAAATTGATTTTTAGTATAAATTTTATCTTTTTGTTGAAAAATAAACATGCATAGAGTCATTCATGCATCATCCTATGCTGTCATCCATGTAGATTTTTATTTTAAAAATTCAGATTTTTTTTCGACAATTCGGGTTTATCTAAACTCAAATTGCAAGAATCAAACTTCAGTCAGAAACCGATGTGCAAAAAAGAATTAGTTTAGTCAATCCGACTTTCAAAAAAAAAAAAAAGCTCCATATTTCGACCGAACTTGAATGGGCTGAAATTCAAAAGTCAAAATATTTTCCCCGAAGAAATTGAATTTTGACCCCGATGGGGGGGCCAGGTATGCCCGACGGGGGGGCATATGCCCCCACGGCCCCCCCTCTGGCGCCGCCCTTGTTCATTACGAATATAAAAAACATACAATATGCGTTAATTGGGAAAAGGGACTGTAGAAACAGAGCGAAATAAATGTATGCGATAAAGCATTCGTATGCACCTGAAAAAAGTTTTGTTGAATCAACAAAAATTTGCTTGGTCCAACAAATATTTTCCTTTAAATATGGGTGTATGGAAATTTTGTTTAAATAAACAAAAATATATTGTTGATTTTTTTTTTCAATTTTTATCCGAACTGCATAATAACGTAATAATAACGTTATTAATCCGTCTCAATTTGAAAAGTTTTTATTTTTCAAAAATTATGTTAATCCTTTATAGCTATATAAGTCAATCAAACAAAATTACGTGAGAGGGTTATAACTACTGTACATCAATTTAAATTTTGCAAAAACAACAAAATTTTGTTGGAAAATCCAGGACTTTAGTAAGACTCTGTAAATAAAATTTATGAAATTTTGTTAAAATTTTATAAGAGTGTCAACAATTTTTTTTATGAGCAACAAAACGATTTTTTACTTTAAATATAAATTCGCTTAAAACAACCAACATGTACTCAACAAAACATGTTTTGTAGTTTTAATTAATGCTTTTCTCTGGGTTCGGAAATGCGCAACTAACGCAAGAGATTTTTAATGTGCTGTCCACCGCTTTCAGCGTCAATGGCACAGTCATATCATGGAATAATATCTGTAGAATAATAGACACGAGGAATGCGTGCTTCATTTTTTTTATTGCCAATGCCCGCGTGTCTTGCGCAAGCTCATGTACTGACTTTAATGCATATGTAGTGCAATTTGTCAGTTTGATTTTAAATCTTTTTTTCATCAATCGATCATAGATTTTGCATTGATTTGTATGAGAGTTGAATTAATTTGTTCTTAAGATATCCGAACATCTTTAAAAGGTAATTTTCAATCAAAATATCGAGTTTTTATTTCATGTAATAATATTAAAATCGAATCTTTTATCTGTCGAATTCTGCTTAACTTGTGTCTGTATCTTAATTACACCCAAAGTTACAGCTGTTTAAAATTGCAGTTACTACAGCTTTTAAATTGCGTGTATAAGTTATTTTTAGTTTTTTCCCAAAATGAAGTTTTTCTGATTTTTACTGTACGCAAAATATACTAAAACAAAAATATATGCATGAAATGCCACGAAATTTTCTGTACTTCTTTTACAGATGTCTTTTGAGGGGATAGGCTGCACTCATGATAATATATTAAATAGTTTTATGTTTACACTGGTATAAATAAAAAAAAAATGGAGACAAATTTTGCGAAATTTTTATTAGATTAGTACTTTAGCTGGCATATGATTTGAGATAGAGATGCGATTATAATATGTGCATTCTAAGTCCTGGAGAAAGTTATTCTGTTTATTATGAATTTACAAAATGTCAATACATTGTTTTATTTTAAGTTATCACATTTTGCGGAAATGTCAATTTCTGACATAATTTTGACTATTTTTCTCTTATGAAAAATTATTTCTGAGTAATTGCTAAAAATTATACATTTTTTTTCGAAGTTTTAAAGTAAACGTCATTATAAAAAATGGATAACAAGAGAAAATTTCAAACATTTTAAAAAATCACTTCCAAAGATGTGCGGATACCATAAAAGATAAGTAGCATATAAAAAATAATATAAATCTCAACTTTATAAAATGATTAATATACGTGTTTATTTTATATGGACATATTCTATTTTGATAGCTTTGTCCTACAACAGTATAAAAAAAACTACATGCACTTTCATGAAATGAAATTAATCCGAATCAGAAGGTTTATTTTTCATATTAAGTTTATTTTAAATGTTGAAATATTGCTGTACAAACATTTACACTACCAGACAATCTGTTAATTCTAAATTATTCAATAGATATGACATTCCAAGATGCGTAAAATTTAACAACTCTAATAAAAAACTAAACATTCCAAAACATTGCGATCGTCTAGGCAACGAAGAATTGGTTGCCACATAGCATCATATAAATACATCGCTCGCAGGCGATCCATGTCATGTGAACACTTTCATCAGAGGAAATTTCGCAACATGCTCTTTGTCAAAACTTTTTGGATTACATTCATTGTCTGTGGCTTTAAACCACTTCAATTTATCACTTTGTTCTTTCAAAAAAATCATTAGTTCTATAAGATCTTGTTTACTGCAGGATCCGATTAAGCTCAACTAGAGCCTATTAATATTTTGTGAACTAAACTTCAGTTAAAATAAGCATTTTGCAATTAAAAATGTTTCTTTATCCCTTTAACTACTCCGGACGTATATACAGGGTGTCCTAGAACTTCGTGTACAAACTTTGAGAGATGGTAGAGAAGATCGTTTGGAACCATAATTACATAGGAAAGCATGGGCGGAACCGTCACCATCACTTGTTAATCCTTTCACATACAGTGGCTAAGAAACTACAAAATATTTAATACAAAATTAACATTGACGATTTTAATATGATTTTTCCATTTATTATGTATGTGAAATGTCTCACTTTTCTTCTTTGCAAATACATTTTCCCGCAATTTCTGATGTCATTTATATTTTCCCACATTTTAGTAATTTCTAATAGCTACTATGATACTTCATTTTTGAGAAACATAATTTTAAATTTAATTTAAAATTAAATTATTTCTTGTACTTTTTCTTTGTAATAAAGCGTTCTGCACTGCTTCTGCACTGTGTCTTTGTGTTTCTTTTTCACGAACATGATTTTCACAGGCAAAGCACTTCCATTGATGAAATGTAGAAAAATAGGAATGACATCAGAAATTGCGGAAAAATGTATATGCAAAGAAGAAAAGAGAAACAATGCACATACAAAATAAATGGAAAAATCATATTAAAATTTTGGTATCAATGCTCATTTTGTATTAAAAGTTTTGTAGTTTCATAGAGAAATCACTGTCTGTGAAAGGGTTAACAAGTGAGAGAGACGTTTCCGCCCATGCTTTCCTATGTAATTGTAATTCCAAACGATGTTCTCTACCACCCCTCAAAGTTTGTACACGAAGTTCTGGGACACCCTGTATACGCCTTCAGCGAATGCTTGCATATATTACAGAAATAGCTAGTTTTCATTAAAGATTTTCATTAGAATTTTTCCCACTAGATTTTCATTACAATTTTCATCCAACAGAGCCGTTTTTTGCTCAGGTACTGGACGGTCGTTTTCTTACTGTTATTTCAGAAAATCAATCGCCACCTTATCTAATTGTAGAATTATGCTATTAAGTAAGACACTGGAGATCGCATCAGATTTCATCTGGGTTTAAAGGGTCACAAAGAGACATAAAATATAAAAATTAATGTTTCTGACCCGTTCATTCTAATTTGGAGGCCCTAAAATGTAGTTATGAAGTCCCGGTAGCTCATGAATTAATTAGCCCATACGTATACAATTGATAAGCTGTTCTCTAATTCGACAATATATGAAAATAAATAGTCAAATAGCTTGTCATATCTGAAATATGGCATAGATTCTTATTGGCTTTGTTTCGTGATGTGTCCTTTAACCAATGTTTTCGCTGGCATTTGACCAAAGTTAGTAATTGGGCTAATAATAATAGTAATAATAATAATAATAATAATAATAATAATAATAAAAAATAATAATAATAATAATAATAATAATAATAATAATAATAAAATTCGCCAAATGAAAAAAGTATTAGCGAAATGGATCCACCATGTAGCCTTAAAAAAATTACCTTTAATCCTTTAATTTATCCCCTTTTTACAATATGTTCTAAAATAACCTAAGTTTTTATAATTGTGACAACGATTGTTATTAATCTACAAATATATTAAATACATTAAAATTACAAATATATTAAATGTATATATATATGCATATATATGAAAAACGAAAAGAAAAGAAAGAAAAAGCAAAAATCGAGGACTAGGAATTCGGCAAATCTAATCGCTTGTTAACTCGTCAAATGAAGAATTTAGTCGCAATTTGGCGCAATGGCGAGCGACAGCGAGTACCCTGCCCTAATATGAATGACGCCCTGATCGAATATGCGTTCGCTATCCGAACACAAAAATCTCTCCCTCCGATCACCCACTGTATATGCTCTTTCTTTTCTTACAGATAATCCTGTATCAGCCGTATAACAAATCGGTAGACTGGTGGGCTTATGGCGTTCTTTTATTTGAAATGCTGGTTGGACAGGTAAGTCATGTTTCCCATACATTTTACATTCTTGTTGCTTGTAGTTTAATTTTATGTCTAATATTACTATAAACACGTATCATTTTTAGAGCGTACTTTATTTAATTTATAATTAAAGGATTTACAAAATTGCTATGCAAAATTATAACAAAGAAATGAATTATATTTATTGAAACAAATATAAAGTTTAACACGTTCGCTGCCTCTCACGCGATAGCGCGTGATATGGCGCCAACGTTAAGGGGCGACTCACACGCCAGCGCGTGGTGTGCGGTGATGTCCAATAGCCAGTCACGCGCTGGCGCGTGAAAATCTTTCACTGATTCTTTGTTATAAAAAGTAAATCGGTTTCTGGGAAAAACCCACTTCTACAGTGCGGCAGCGAACGTGTTAAAAGAAAACAAACGTTTAACCTTTTGACATCTGGTGGTTGAATATTTTTCCACTTAATTTTAATTCCAAAATGTCATAGAGGCTCCGGGATATTCGACCAAATTTATTTGAAACAAATAAGAAAAATCATGCGTTAAACATACATTATGAAACACTATCCAACATTTCCTGAAAGCTTTCACAAAACTTTATTATTTAGGGAAATAAGGTTACTGTTTATAGCCAAATATGTATTCCAGTACTTTTGATCAACTCTGAATTTGATCTGTCGGTTGCTATATATGGGTGATTCTCAAAATAGGAGACAATTTAAGTCTTTCGGCATAAAAAAAAATTGAGAGGTTTTCTGTCATGTTTTTATATTTAGATATGTTTGTCTTAATATTATTCATTATTTGCACTCAAGAATTACTCACTTTTTAGTTAAAAACACCTTAAAATAACAGAATAAATGTTCAAAAAGACATTAGCATGGATGTCCACAGCAGCTGTGCCTTTTCTAGCTTTTTCAAGAGTTAATATCATGTTTATAAAATAAAACAAATATTATTCTTTCTTTAAATTAATCAAGGAGAGGATTTATCCAATAAATTTCTTTTTAAAAATAAAATTATAGTATATAAAAAAAGAATTAAAGTTTGTCCTCCATATTCTATTTTCAAAACAAGGTCATACTATAACAGCTGGTTATTAATCAAAATTTCATTTTCACATATGACAATAGTTTGAAAATATAAAGTTTCTCCACGGCAACAAGTAGCCATTTTATCCCAGCCTGAAAATAGAAGCATGTATTGTATTTTAAGAATAGAAGTTGAATATTAGGGGCGTAAATCAATTGTATGTCATTAGAATGGATAATAATTTTCATGTTTATTTTATAATTAAAATTTTTATTTTACTTATTTGCATAGGACTTTTGTGTTTTAAAAAGCCCCAGAAAGGACTATTGCATTGTGATTATATTATAAATCATAATCTTAATTAAATTAAAATTTGTCATTAGCATGGACAAATATCAGTGTCATTAGCATGGTTTTTCTGTCCATGCTAAAGACTCCTATGTGCATAAATGGAATCATTGTTTATATTGTATCTTTTATAAAGTTTAATTTTACATATAAATTTAGGTATTACATTTATTATCCCTAAAATCTGCATTAAATCTGTCAGAAAATCACTAAGACAGCTTTTTACATTGTTAGTGTCAGAATGTTGCTCATGTAAACAAAGTTTGCTCTTTGGTAATGTTTTTATTCTCCTTACATGCATATATGTAAAAATGGAAACCATTTGCTGAAAAGGAAGCCTAATAAATATAGAAAAAAATATTTAAACAGGAAGAAAATAAAAATTTCTTAATATATTTATTCCATGCAATTTGTTTTGTCATTAGCATGGCTCAAAAAATACTAATTATTATTTTTTTAAAGTTAATTTTTAAATATTTAGCTCTGCTGACTACATGTAAAGTATACCTAATACTATATTAATAACACCTATTTTTTTCAGAAATTTTGCTAACAGTAATTTTTTTAAGATTTCACTTTTGAAATTGTCCCCTATTTTGAGAATCACCCATATATTATATTAAGGGGAAAATTTTTTAAATAAGAAACTGCATAGCATGTTACAATTTCTCTGTCAGCAATTTATACTAATAGATGGAAACATACTTGAATACTTTTGCCCAGTCCTGTAGTTTACCGTGTATCTTTATTATATGCCAGTATTTAGCCAAAATGTATTTTAAACTAAAACACTCTTAAAACTACTGAAATCACATTCTCAAAAATTATAATTCATAGGTGTCCACGTATCCAATTCTTTGCGTGCTGTATATCATTTTATCTATATTCTACTAACATTTCTTAGTAAACTGAATGCAGTTCAGCGTAAAAATACTTAAGCTTATTTAAAAACCACCTTTAAGTAATTTACCCTCATATTCAGCAACGTTTGCCAGCTCGTTTGTGTAGCCATGTATATCAACTATAGTATTTATATACACCATATAATATGCACAGATTTAGTGAAACTTAAAAGCACATACCATAAATAAAATTCATTTCATCCTCATTTCCCCGCTTTACCATTATGTACTGGAATTCTTTTGTGTGACCCTGTAAATGAATAATAGCTATTTTTTTACTGCATATTTTATACAATGCATATTTTCGTACCCCTCGTAAATGCATGTAAATTTTTAAATGTTTGACAGGGTGTAACATCTTTATAATTCATTTGAAAATATTCCCCCCCCCCCCATAGGCCGTAATATAACGATAAACTTTTGATTATCTGTGTAAATAAACTAATCATGCTGGAAACTTCATTTGAAATAGGGTTCGTGCTAGGGCAAACGTCAATAACATCCAAAAATTTCAGGGCTATCCGAGTATATTTACGGGAGTTAGAGCGCGGACAGATGGACAGGCGCACAAATAAACCGAAATCTTAAACGCTTTTCAACTTTGTTGGAAAGAGTTAAAAATAATGATGATTTTTTTCGTCTATATCGTAAACCGATTTTTTTCTTTGTATAATACTGGTGTCAATGTGACATTTGGAAATTTTGAAGGAATTTAACTACCTGAGCTTAAAGGGTTAAAGCGTAATGAAATACATTATCGTTAATTTCGTCCTTATTTACCTATTTTTTTCGTTAATGAAGAACGCATTAGAGAAGACTCAAGTGATATTGAATATATGTTATGCATAAAGTTCGAATGTAATAGCATAAAAGGTAGCTTTCGTAGTATTTTTTGAAGCATACTGTATTTATATATACTGGCCAAATCTGATTTCAGGCCAAACTAGCCTGGCATAGGACAAAATTTTTCATCCTAATGCACATAGGATAAATTAGTTTTTTCTTGACCAAATTAGTTTATTCTAATGCACATAGGATAAACAAGTTTTCCCTAAACCAAACTAGGTTAGTCTAACGCACATAGGATAAACTAGTTAAGTGTGTTATTCATTGGTCTGAACTAATTTATCGTATGTGTGTTATGATGAATTAGCTTGGCCTAGGAAAAATTAATTCATCCCATATGCGTTAGGTGGTGGTGGGGGATTTTTGTCGTCCGATTATCTGCACTAGGGATATAGGACCAGGGGGGAGTGCCCTTCGTGGGGGTCTTTCTAAGGGAACCTAACCCGTATTTACGCAAGGTTCGAAGAAAACCACGAAAACTCCGAACGGTTAGGCCGACAGCCGCGATTGGGTTCGAACCCAGCACCTGCCGTCTACCAGTTGAGAGGTCCGAACCTCTCGGCCACTGGTGGGGCCCATATGCGTTAGGACAAACTAGTTTGTAACTAAATAAATAAACAACGTTAAAGAGCACAAATATTATAAAATAAAAGATGTTAAAAGCATACATGTTTCGGGACTTCTTAAGTCCCGTCATCAGTGCTAAAAAGTGTAAAACGTAAAAGAAAGTCACATCGTAAAATAAAATAATTTATTTTATTTAAATAAATAATTATTTAATTTATTTTATTTATTTATTTAATAATTTTATTTTATTTTACGATGTGACTTTCTTTTACGTTTTACACTTTTTAGCACTGATGATGGGACTTAAGAAGTCCCGAAACATGTATGCTTTTAGCAACTTTTATTTTATAATATTTGTGCTCTTTAACATTGTTTATTTATTTAGTTATATATAAGCACAAAGTACAATCCTCCCCCTTTCTTACAAACTAGTTTGGCCTAGGAAAAGCTAGTTTTTCCTATGTGCATTAGGATGTTTTAACTGAAATCGGGTTTGGCCCGTAACAAATACACTGATGTCCAAAAATTAAAGGGAAATAACCAGCAATTTTCGATTGTTTCACAGTTTGTCGAATATCTACTGAAATTCTTGGCGAATGGCCGTTGAACTCCGAGAATGTAAAAAACATGTTTGACCACATATTTTCCAGTGAATATTTAGTCGCAAATTAGGGGGACAATAAATTTAATAATAAGGTAATGTTTGCGATCGTTCATGTAATAGAAATTTCTCAAAGTGTTCTATTAAACGTAGAAAATGTTGATGAGGGTTTTGTTTAACATTGGTATGTATAAGCATAGTACGTATATTCGTGAAAGTGTTAATGTTCCTATTAAAAATTCAAACGTATTTCGGTTATAGCATACAGAATTTTGAACAAATTGTAAAAGTCCTTTCTCAAAATATTAAAAAAATAGTAGAAACAGCAGAGTGTAATTAAAACATGAATATATTGAATATTTTTTGAGCTATGGGCATTTGTATGAAATAATTTTTAACTGCACATGTGTGAAAATTTATGAATTTCGAAAACAGCTATTTAGGCAACTCATATAAAATGCTCAGTCAAATGTTAAAAAAAAAAAAAAAAAAAATACCGATTGTCAATTCGTGAAAAATGCCTTGCAATAAAGTTCGGAAAGTTCAAACAATTTCTCGCGATTTTTGACTGGACTTTTTATATTAGTTGCACTAAACAGCTGACTATTAAATTATGAGATGAAAAATTTAGAATCTTTGATACATGCGCATTTGCAAATGTTTTCATACTAGCCGCCCTTGGCGAACAGTTTGGCCTCCCTTAAATGTATGCTAACTATTGTATCATATTACTTTTATTCATAGAATAATTTACTTGCTCAATTCTTTGCTAAATCAGAAGATTCTGCTAGAAAAATCAAGAACTCAAGAAGAATTTATGCTACTCGGGCGCAGGAGATAAATCGCCAAACATTGTTCACGTGGCATTTTTTCGTATTTCATTAATTTCATTTAAAATATAATATATAAAATATTAATATACATAATATTTAAAATATAATGACAAAAAAATAATAATTAAAAAATTAAGTCAAATATAGCTTTCAAACAAATTGCATTTAAAAGTACTTCTTTTTTCCTTTATAAGGCGGTGAAAAAATTGAAAGTGCGTGGTTAAAAATTTTAAAATGTGGTATATCGAAAATTGTAAAAATGAAATTTCATTTAAAATTTATTTAGGATTGGTCCTGAAATATTAATGTTTGTCCATGGCGTACGTATATATGACTCTATTATTACATAGCAACATTTTGATCATCATAAAAATTATGTTTATTATTATATTTTTTAAATATAGAATTTATTATCATAATATAAATTATTATATTATACTAGAAGATAGCCCGTCAAAATGACGTGTTTGCGTTTTTAGAAGATGATAAAAAATTACAACAACTGTGGTCAATCATAGCCATTTTAGGCTGAAACAATTTTAATAAATACAGCGATTAAACATTTAAAGGAAAAAATCTAACAAAGAAAAAAAAAAAAAAAAAAAAAAAAAAAAAAAGGAAAAAAGAAAAAAAGAAAGAAAGAAAATTTTAACAGAAATCTGCATTTAAAACTATAGCAAAACTATCTGGTAGATGGGGGTGGGGATTATAATGAAATTTAAAACGCACCCGCGGTTTGCTTAAATAAAAAGTTTTAATTAAATAGTGTTTTTGAAATCGTGAAAAGATTTCAAAAGCACCTTCGCTTTCCTTTAATAAAAAGTTTTAATTAAATATACACTGTACAAAATTTGACACATTTGCTACAGCGTCACTCCACCGCTTTTATAGAAAACGGTTACTTTACTGTGATATGGAACATTCTCATTGGTCATAAAAAAGATATTCTATAAAAGCTTTGGAGTGCCGCTGCAGCAAATGGGTCAAATTTTTAACAGTGAAATTTTTGAAATCGTGGAAAGATTTCAAAGCGAAGTAAAATGTAGTGACGTCATTTACAGCTCCCACTGTAAATCTGACCATTGAGAACGCTCCATTACGACTATGAAACGTTTTCATTGGTGAATGAGTTTCTTTTTCTCATGGATAGGTTGACCCCGGAATTGTTATACACGGAGGGGTTTTATATATATAATTATATTTTTTAAATATAGAATTTAGTTTCAAATTTTGTCTTTGAAAAATCATTCTCCAAATGATCGTTGTAATTTGCTAAGTTACATTTTTTCATTATTATTTTGCTTACAAAAAGCTTTTAAGTTTAAAATAAAATGGCGATTTGATTAAAAGATGACTCCCTTATGTTGTACTCGCAATTTTTCAAAATTTATTTAAACATATTTTTCGCTTAATATTTTTTTTTTCAAAATTTCTCACATTTAAATTGATATATCAAACATGTTATGAAGGATAAAGTTATGAAACTTCTTACCATGCTTCTCAATAATGTATTGTTTGAAACGCCTTTGGGATTTTTCTATTTTGGGTGAAAAAAAATAAATTTGATTCCCGTGTAAACAGTAGCGTGTTAAACAAATCATTTAACTCACTCACAGTCGCATACATATGTATAAATATAATGGATAATTTTGATATTTAACTTTGTTTCAGATTAGTATCTTTTCAGATCGATTTCTGTAGTGGTATAGTCAAAATTAGCTTCTGATTTCGTAACCAAGGTAACCACAAAGTGAAAGGAGCTAGTTAATGACTCTGTACCTTGAAACTGGTCTAATGATATTAATGAAGGCCACATTTTCATGATCATGTTAATTAGTTAAGGGGTAAAAAAAAAGCACGCTATTAAACTCTTTCATCCAAACTAATGATAATCATTCCTTAGAAAGAAATTAGGTATTTGGGGAAAAACATGTGTGACTTTACATAAACTGAGAAATAAAATACACAAAAATAAAAGTTTACATCGTTAAATAAGTTATTTTTAATCGAAAGTACTTTACACAAGAGATAAAGCTTTACCTGATGGGAATTTTAATGGAATTTCATCAGCATTCTCGAGCATAAAAAAAGTTATGTATTTTTTTACTTTTAACCAACTGTTATCTAATTATTCCGAGTTAATTCAAACGTATTTAATTTGTTAAAACTAATTATCCTGATTTAGTTCATGTTCGTAACAATGCCAATTCAAGGTCGAATCATAACGCTAATTTTGGATCAACCTAAATCTAAGTTTTCCTTAAGTATACTATTATGTGAAAGTTTACATGATGCATTAAATCATAGTAAAATGTTTCTCTACAGTACTGGAAAATAGTATTAAATTAAAGTCGATTTGTCTTTTGTGCTCTAACTTGCATAAACATAGTAGCATTTCCATGCAATGGATAATGTTAATGATGTTTACTATTGCATGTTCGGCATAGAAAATGAAGTATGTAGCAATTACATTTCATTTATTCGGACGCTCGGACAAATTTCTTGCACATTAAAAAAAATAATAATAAAAAATAAATAAAATAAAAAAATGGACGATTTTATGGAAGTTGTACTGGCAGTCGGTACGTCAGTACAATTTATTGTTTTTTAACGGATAAATTCCTGTAAATTTCAGAAAGTTTTCCAGTTTTTCCCAAAACATTTCTGGAATTTACGAAAATTTTTCGGTAAAAAAAAACCGGCGAATTATTTTGGTGTCCCGAATCAGTACAATTTCCGTAAAATCGTCCGTTTTTTCCCCCTCTGTTTTTTAAGTGTGTTATTTACGGCATAATAAAGAAAAATAGCTTGAAGTGTATTTTAAAGATTTTACAATATTTAAATTGATATATATAACAGAGGATTACTATAAAATATGTTGTGAATAGCAATATAGCAATCATCATTCATTTACGGAGACAAAGAAGATAATTGAGAACAATAATATTGTAATCTGTTTTACGAAAACAAAATATATGAATGTAACATTAACAGTTCTAAACTTTAAAATATTAATTATTATTTTTTTTAAAGTCCACTATTGTGAGTGCCATTTTCTACAAGGATTTTAACGTAGTTAATATTAGAAATGCTTTCCAAATGTAGAATATATACATTTTTTTAATTTTCTCTCAAAACAGGAAGATGTTTAGAGCAAATCTGGTATTATATTCAGGTTACACTCAGCTAGTTTTTAATAAATATCGTAAAATCTACTTGCACAAATCTTAATATATATATATACATATATACATACATACATATATATATATATATATATATATATATATATATATATTTAAGTAAACCAAAGCTAAAGCATTTTTTTTCCTGAACACATTTTTAAGATTTTAATAATTGGTAGTCAACTTAGAATACACGATTTTGCTCATCAAAGTTTTGCTCATTTTATACGTCTTTGTCACCGCATGGCTACTAGAGTGGAGACTAATTTCATCTGCTTTTAGTACATCTATCAATTATTTAAAACGCGGTATTTTCGTAAGCGATAAAATTTGAAATCGAACCTATAAGTTCCACAAGTATTGACGTTATAGATCACTGGTTTCTGGCTAACGATGCGTGGACCACATGCAGACGTTGATGCCCATTTTTGCAGTCAGTGGAGCTCTTTACAATAAATTATTTAATGTATAATAAATTTCTTAGATAAGTAATCAAGAACTGAAAATTATGCGTCAAGCATAGATTACTAAACGCTTTACAACACTTCCAGAATACTGAAACAAACTTCACAGTTTAAGGGGAAAAATCTAAGAATCGAAGCAAATTCTAAAGCGTTATTTCTGTAATTTTATGTTAAGTTGCTTTGAAAAAATGATTTTTTCTTAGTTTGAAATATTCAATAAAAATGTAATTCAAATATTTTCTAAATGGTAAATAAAATTAGATTTGTTTTGTCCTCTCGCCCCCCTCTACTCCCTGGAATCGATTTCATGCTTCAAGTCGGGTTGTACATTTCCGGTGATATCCAATCCGAATCTAAAAAGTCTACCCGAATTCAGCCAGCACTCTACAACGAAGCCGATAGAGGTATTTTCGATAACCGCAACTCGGTTCGAAATGAACTGAATATTTTTTAATAAATATATATAGGACAGTTGCACCATAAAATTTAACTAATAATAACACATTGCTCAGTGGTGCACAAAACAGGAATTTTAATATACATTTGTACAATTAAAATAAAATTAAATTCATTTAGATTTTAATTTAGTAGAAATATTATCTCTCGATCAAGATTCAAACGTAGCCCTTCCATTATCATATTTTCCTGAAGACGCCCGCAGAAGACGGCGCGAAACGTTGAAAGTTTTATTTTATTTTAATTGTACAAATGTATATTAAAATTCCTGTTTTGTGCACCACTGAGCAATGTGTTATTATTAGTTAAATATTTTTTGTCGACCCTTACTCGATCTGGCACTTTTCGATTTGAATCCGGCTAGAAACTCGAAATGGAAAAAATTTCCTATTTTAACGGAATTATAGTAAAATATTCTTCAGTTATATCTTTAGCATGAACTTTTTCTTTCATGTTTTAAGATGATTTACACGTCAGTGGTGTAGTCGTAAAAAATACAGAGGATATACGTTTAAAGTAGAGAAATATACGCTAAAGGCAGAGGGCATAACTTAGAACTACATACTGCAGCTTTTTTGAGAAACAGAGAGTATACGGTGCCTTTATAAAAATCTGGAAGTTATATGGCGTATACCTGCATGTACCCTCCACTACATTCCTGTTACACGTATTCATTCCTATTGAAATAAATGATTTTTCATCTGAACCAATATTTTGCGCGTTCTTTTAATCAATCGCGGCAACCCAAAACCGATCCATATAAAGGTCAAAATTCAATCGAAAACTAATTGTAACCGAAGTTAAATGTTTACCCGACATGTAGAAAAAAGATAAGAATCAACCCGACCCGATTATGATCAGCACAGGAAAGAATAAATGCTAACTTTGACCCCAACTTCTGAGTCGGTTTGGATACTGTCGGTTGTGGTTATCCGGTTCGACATGTGACTCTAGTTGCCATTCTGCTAATAATAATTTTATAGGTTTAATTTTTTTTCTTCCAGCCGCCTTTCGATGGTGAAGATGAGGAGGAGTTATTCGCTAACATCACAGATCATAATGTTTCATATCCAAAATTTTTATCTAAAGAAGGTAAAGAAATACTTAAAGGGGTAAGTATGTTTAAGCTGTATAGCTCTAAACTTTAAAATTTCGTCTTAATAGGCTAATTTAATTATGTCCGCTCCCCCTTTTAAAATTCCTATTCTAATTTCAACCGGAAAAAAGACTGTTATAACTATTGACTAAATTTAATAATATATTAACATTTCAAATTAAACTGAACATTGCGAAGAATATATAATGACAAGGATGAACAGGAAGAAAGTTTTTATGCGGGTTAGGCACACATCTATCACTCGAACTAAGAATTTTTTTTATAGAACAACATATTTTTGTAAATAAATACACAATAATACGCAAAAATAAAAATAAGTACGTTACGAGACTAATTTATTTGCTTATTGAATTATTGTTAAAACGATTGCATGTAATTTATTTTAAAAAGAATTCATCGTGTTAATTAACTTTATAAATAATCTATTGCAATTCATTGATGACAGGGTGAATATAAAGCAACTGCGCAAAAAGAATGGTTTATTTTGCGTAGTTACACAGTCAAAATGAAATTGTATAAAATTATAAGATAGCAAGACACACACAGTTACTTTTCCGACTTGTTCGGTGAGCTTTTTTCCATTGCCTTTCAATATACCATTTTTGTCATATGTTTGTGAGCATATTCACGTTGATCAAACGAAGAGCAATGGTGTTTCGCGAATTCGATACAGAAATGGATTTTGTTAGAGCTCTGGACTGTAAATCTGATCTCTAGTAAAATAATATACACTAAAATCTAGAGTTGATCACCGTGATCATAGAATAAATTCTTCCGGATTCAGTCCGAATAGAAGTTTCAAACTGAGGTAAGAAGTCGATTTTTAAACTTATGATACAATGCTTTGACATATGTAATCTGTCACTAAATGGTTCATTCAAAAAAAAAAAAAAAAAAAAAAAAAAAAAAAAAAAGACGATAACTTATTATAAATTTTAATATTCAAATTGTCTCAGTAAAATATGGGAATATGTATTTAATGAAATTATGTTTAAAAAAATTTAGACGGTCATCTTCATGCAGAAATTGTACTAAATGCTAAAATTTTCAAAATGAACATCTAATTTTAAATCTTATCTGGCTCTTATAACTTATGCTATCTGTGTATCTCTGTTTGTATTCATTGCATTATTTGTGTGTTGTCAGTTCCTAACGAAAGTCCCTGCTAAAAGGCTGGGCTGCAGTCCAACTGGTGAAGAAGATATCCGCGCTCATCCTTTCTTCCGGCGGATCGACTGGATCAAAATCGAGAACAAAGAAGTGCAGCCACCTTTCAAGCCCAAAATCGTGAGTAGACACAATTGAAAACGGTTCTATATCTCACCAAATAGAGAGGGAAAAAAATTGATTTATTCAAATGATTTCGGAATAAATCAAAATAAAACTAATAAAAAAAAATCAAAATATTCAATATATTAAAATATTAATATTCTAAAATAATACTAATAAAAAAATTGCAATTTAACAAATTACTATGACTATTTGGAAAATGATATTTTCAAAGACTATTAAACATTAACATTACTAGACCAATGATTTAAAAAAAAAAAAAAACTGCAGTTTATAGATAGACAACTTTAACTGTTTAAAATGAGTATTTTTATTGGATGGAGTTAATCAGGCTGACTTCTGAACGCTTCATATTACGGACGATATGGATTAAACATTAATATTCCTGAACCCACCACAAACAAATTTTAAATGAAATTTTAGTTTAAAATTTTCAACTGCAAATTTTTAAACTTTAAAGTTTTTATTACTGGTTTTGTTATCGTGGCAACAGAAGTATTCCATTTTTGGACTTTAAACTTGATCCAATCAGAAAACGAATAAAATGAAAAACAGAAGTATTCCAGTTTCGGACATTAAATTTGGACCAATCAGAAAATGAATAAAATAAATTGCGGAATTCAACCAATAAAAAAGTTCAGATATACTTCAGATTTTCCCAATTCTCTACCGAGAACAACAACTATTTTTCCAAATAGTTACAAAAAAAAAAAAAAAAAAAAAAAAAAAAATATATATATATATATATATATATATATATATATATTTCTTGATTAACTCGTTGACCAAAACTCTATACACTGTTAAAAAATTTAAACTTTTGCTGCATCGTCACTCCACCAAGTTTATAGAATTTCTCTATTTTGATCCAATGAGAATGTTCCTTAATACAGTGAAGAATCACTTTCTATAAAAGGTGCGGAAGGACGATGCAGCTAAAGTTGTAAATTTTTAACAGTGTAGTATAGTTATGCTATAAGATTAAATGACAATATTGGTAGATCGTGAATTTCACATTGACTTAACATGGAACACATCACACGAATTTGTTATGTTATCATGAAAATTTTTTAACTTGATGTTTTATTTATATTTTTAATGTTTTATAATTTATTTGGTCTTCCGTTATTTAAAAAAAATGACATCAATGAACAATTACCTCTCCATATAAAAAAAAATAATAATAATAAAAGAAATAAAAACTAAAAAAAAATACTGATGTCACAAATATCTAGGCATCAGTCGGAAGCGAAAACTAAGCTAAATTATTTGGAAATTGTAGTATATAACCAACAGCTGCTGTTTTTTTTTCTTTTAAGCCTATGACTATAACCAATGTAATATACATTTTAAAGTTATATCCATTTACATTTTTCCACTGAGTAAGAGCGTTTTACAATTTTCCGTTATCATGTCCCTTAATAAATTCGATTATTACATATGAGGATTGTGAGGGCGTTTTGTAGTAGCAGCTATGTTGGTAAAACACTTAGAGGAAAAGAAATAAAAGCATAGTAGTCCAGGTTCTAAATGTGAAGGTAGCGAAAAAACCCCACAATGATTGCAAAGTCACTTTTTATTTAAACATGTAGTAATAGGGGGGTACGCATACAGTACTCGGAGAAAATCTCCGAACAGAGATTTTGCGACTTAACCGGACAAGAGCAGTGAGTCAAGTGCCTTCATACATAGCAACAAACCGCCACTTTTGGCATGCTAGAAAATCGCCAACATACACAAGTTCGCCTATGCACAATGGATAGTATACGCCAAATAACAGTTAAAATGCAGCTGGCATGATCAGAATTCAATTTGGTTGCCCAGCTGGGATGGGAAAGGAAAGGTTGCCAATAGATAAATGTTACACGTGTTGGTCTAAACACAGAAGCCGACCGAAGGGGCACCAGATTTTAATGCGCAGATGTTAAATACTTTTTAGGATTTTGTCGAGAAAGGAAAAAGAAGCGTAAGCATAAATTTTAACTGCGAAACAGAGATGATCTCCTTATAAGGTAATGGAGAATTGACTCGATCAGAATTAGCAGACATCTGGAAATTGTTTTTAACGGTTGATTAAAAATGTGAGTGTATTTCTCACAGATAAACTTGAGCAGCTGCAGATTTTCGGTTAGAGAAAAACTAAGCGAGGAAAAATGGAAAGGTATGAAGGACAACTTAAAACTAATTTTGAATTGAAAAGGAAGGGGGGGGGTGTAAAGGAATAATTTAAGAAAATAACCAATATATAACGAAATAATCGTTATATATATCACCCGGTGCACCACAAAAAAACTTTTGCTGTCCAATGTGCATAGACTAGCATAAAATATTATCAAACATAAAAATATACATAAATGCAAAAGTTTTTTTTTATATATCTATGTAGAAAGTTGCTGTCATGATCATGGAGTCTTTGGAATTCAAAAACAGTCGAAAGTTCTAAAGTTTCTATATTTGTTTTATATTTGTATTTTATGGATCCAAGCTAGTACTGTATTTTTTATATGTAGAAGTTGAGTCGACTCAGACAGTACAAAAACATTACTGCAGCTTTGATTGTTATCATGACACAAGTAAAAATTTTGAAACATATACACAAAACATGAAACTAATACTAAATGAATGTAAAATGGCAATACACAAAAATAACATAATAGCACTATACTTTTAAAAAAATTAAAAAAAGTAATATGATGTATATTAAAAAATAAAAATGTTTTTGTAAAAAAGTGTTTCATGCCGAAGCATAGGATGACAAAAAAAAGAGATGCTCCAAGCACGCCCATAAAAATTTGCGTCACCCTGAATCTTGTGTACAACACAAGTATTATGGCATCGGCTTAGGGCCTAGCCTTAGATGAGGAGGGAATAGTGACGCTCCCCCGAAGGCACTAGCGGTCTTCTGAAGGAGCCCACGTCGAATTACATGAAAAAAAATTTGAATTGTTGTGAACTGGAATCACAATTCAAAAATTTGAATCGAAACTCCAATTCCAAAACTTTGTCTCTCAACACAATGAAGCTTGAACCCTTAGGGCATTAATTTTGAACGGGAACAAGACTTCAAAGGGAAGAATTCAAAAAGAAAAAAAACAAAAAAATGTATATCATATAACAACTAATATGGGCAGACAATACTCCTAGAGTGAAGAAAGACGAAAAATGTGTCACAATCGAGTGGGGTGATGAACAAGTCATATACGAAAAATGTGTTTTATTTAACTACATGAATCATTTGTTTACTTTTCTAAACTACAGTACCTGTTTATCTACCTATAATATGTTTGACTTATAGTACAGGAATTGTTAAGTGGGAGGTTAGGTAGTGGAAAATACTGAATTAATGAAGATTGTCAAAGAAATTTTAAGTGTACTGCAAAAAAACAAAATAAAAGTAAATAAAATTTTAAGTGAGTATGAAGACATATCTAAGTGTTAAAGGATAACAATGATACCTAATATTGTTCCCAAGAGATCTTCAAAGCAACAGTGATAAACCAGCCATGATATTGTTAAAGATCAGTCAAAAACAACATACACACAACTATGAGCTCTTTGGTTGGATATGTGGTATCATAAAACATGACATAAAAATTAATAAATAGTGTTTTACATTAGCTTCTGTTTCTTAGATTGTATGTGTGAGGTTGATAAAACGTATTAAAGTTAGTGTCGTTTATATGACTTGATGCATCAAATAAGTGTCCATAACGAGGGAGTGCAAGTAGAAGTCTATCAATATGTACTCGAAATGCTGTGTTATCAGGAGCATACAACCTTTTAATTAAGAATGACACAGGGGAATGTTTACAAGTGACTATATATGGACCAGTATATTTTGTTTTAAACTTGTCATTTGATTTTAGATATACAATATCTTTTAAGAAAACGGATCTTAATTTAGCTTTCTGACCGTAATATTTATATCTTTTATCTTGAGCAGATTTAATGTTGTTATAAGCCTTGTGATATATCTTACTCAAATCATCAAGTAATTTGTGTACTTCAATATGTTTATCAAGAAAGGGTTGGTTGCACGACTGATCAAAAGTATCAAAAATTAGAGAAAGCTCGCGTCCAAAATGAAGAAGGTTAGGAGAGTACAATGTAGTTGCATGTTTGGAGCCGTTATAAAGAGATTTGTGTATAAAGACTGCATTTTCGAATGAGTGACCTTCTTGTAAAAGAATATTGACTGAATATTTGATTGATTTATTGATTCGCTCTGCAATCGCATTTGATTGTGGTCTCGAGGCAGAACTGTGTAATACCTTAATGCCCATTGTATCATTAAAAATGTTATATACCTGAGAAGTGTACTGGGGTCCTAAGTCTGATAAGACAACCGAAGGTCTCCCAAAGGTGGTTATGTAAGAGAATAAGCATTTAACAACCTTACTTGCAGATATGTCATTAAGTGGAAAGAGTTCAATATGTCTCGAAAAATGATCAGTGATAGTTAAAACATATTTTCCATTAGTAAACGGTCCAAGGAGATCTGTACTGATAGTGTGACCAGGGTATCTGGGAGTGTATGTGGGCTGCAAAGGTGCGGGTGGAGTTTGATGATGTTTAGTTTGAAGACATTTGATACAGGATGCAACAAAGTTTAAAGTGTCTACATACATGCCCTTCCAAAAATATCTACCTGACAAGAATTCATAAGTTTTATTAAAGCCAAAATGGGATAAATATGAAATTGTTAAGACTTTGCTTTTAAGTGAATTTGGAACAAGAATGTGATACGAAAAAGTGTTATTAAAAATATTTTCCTTCTTTAACATTAATACCTTCGAATCAGGATGAATGAAGTAGTTAGGAAATTTTTGAGAAGATCCTTTCTTTAAGATTTCTTTATAAACAACAGACAAAGTAGGGTCATTTTGTTGTCCAGTAGCAAATGTTTCATTCGAAATTTCTAATAAAGGGTCAGGATTTGTTTGTGTACCAGAAATAAGGCAGTTAACATGCATATTAGAATCAGTCGAGCTGGAGTGTGGAGTATCACATTCTACAATAGGTAAGGGTTGAGTATCATGAATAAGTTCAGGATTTGTAGCTAAAGTCTGTTGATTATTTTCAAAGTTACAGCGAGATAAATAGTCAGCGAGTACATTCTTTTTACCTGGAATATGTTGAAATTTGTATGTGTATTCTGAGAGATTCATGAGCCAACGAGATATAATATCAGCCGGGTTTGTAGTTTTGTTGTACTTTTCCAGGGGTTTACTATCTGAAAGGATTACAAATTCTCTATTGTATAAATAATATTTGAAAGCAGTAACTGATTTATGAATCGCCATGAGTTCTAATTTAAGTGCAGGATATTTTTTTTCTGATGCTTTTAAAGATTTTGAAAAGTATGCAACAGGTAATAGTTGTTTATCATGTTCTTGTAGTAAGACGCCAGAAATAGCAATATTTGACGCATCAGTATTTAGATAGAACTTTTTGTTCCAATCAGGTAATCTAACCATGGGTGGATTAAAGAATATCTTCTGTATGGTGTCCACAATTTTTTGATGTTTACTTGTCCACTTAAATTTAGCCTTTGGAGTAGTTAAGTTTATGAGAGGTTGAACAAGTTCAGAAAAGGATGGAACAAGAGATTTGTAAAATGTAATGACACCTATGAGTGCTTTTAATTGACGTTTAGTTGTAGGTGTTGGAAAAGATGTTATTTTTACAATGTTCGACTGAACAGGAGAAATAGTTTGATTTTCTATGTGAAATCCATGATAATCTAAACTGGTTTTTTGAAAAGTGCATTTGTTAGGGGACAGCGTTAAATTATATTTTACTAATATTGCAAGAATTTTATCCAACTTATCACACATTTCTTGATATGAATTGGCACCAACAATAAGATCATCTTGGTAGGTATAGACACCTTCTAACTGTAATTCATCAAGTAACGAGTCCATTAAAGCTTGAAAAATTGAGGCGCTTGATTTTAATCCGAATACTAATCTCTTATACCGAAAAGAACCAAACATTGTAGTGAATGTGAGCTGATTTTGAAATTTTGCAGGCAAATCAATCTGATGATATGCCTGATGAAAGTCGAGAGAAGAGAAAAACGATATTGTGAAAGATTTGAAATAATGGTTTGAATTTTTGGAAGTGGATAGGACGAACCTTGAATTATATGGTATAGTATTAACCATTCTGAGATCTAATGCGAGTCTATATTTCTGTATACCTGTACCGTCTGGTTTCTTTTTAACAAGAAGCATGGGGCAGGCCCATTCAGAACAATGACGTTCAATGATTTTGGCATCAAGCAACTGTTTGATTTGATTTAAAACATCCTTTTGCAATGCTTGGGGAAGAGGGAAAGGGAGTGTCTTTATGGGGTAATCATTAATGAATTTCAAATCAGGTACAATTTTATCAGTATGACCAAGTGTGTCTAATGATTTGGAAAAGGCAGGATAATAATTAAGTAACAATTTAGTTAGGTTCTTTGCTTCATTCGATTTTGAGTAAGATTAAAATCCTTAGCCGATAAATCCTGCTTTCTTTTTTGTAAGATTTCATTAGACGCCTGAATAAAATTTACAAAGTGCTGTTCTGAGTTATTTTGCTTGTCAGACATTTCAGAAGTATAGTCGCGAATTTCCTCAATCTCAGATAATTGACCTATTTTTGTATGTTTAGGGAGATGAATGGTCTTTTCAGAAGTGTTTTTAAGTGTTATTGAGAAGAAATGATGTTTTTGTGAAGTTTTCTTTCTTTTATTGGATAATTTATTCATTTGAATAATGGCATCATTTCCTATTAATTCTTTTGTTTGTGCCAAATATTCAAATAGATAATTTCTGTCATTGTTGATGTTATTGGAGGTGTAAACAGAGCACCATATTTGTTGTTGAGGTTCTAATATAATTTTACGAGTTAAGAACACCGCTTGATTCATTACAACATCACTCAAAGAATTGCAGGATTTTGATTGTTTCTCTCCAGAAGATTCTTTACTGGTTTTTAAAGGAACAGAGAAATTATTGTTGACATGGAGACACTTGTTAAAAGTATCGATGACAACATTGTATCTAGTTATGAAATCGAAACCTAAAATGCCTTCAAAAGTGGAAGACTCGGGTATGTCAACAATATAAAAGTGGTGTGAAAACGCTTTTTGTTTTAACTTGATGGATGTTCTGATGCACGCGGAAAATGAGACGTCAGAATTGACAGTTTTAATATTGACGTCAGTGGAAAGTCTTTTATATTTTAAGACAGGTTTAAGTTGATTAAATAATTTTTGTGAAAGTAAAGATATACTACTACCAGAATCAGCCAATAAAGTAATATCATGGTTTGCTATAGTGGCTTTAACAAGAGGGAGGGATGGTGACATAGTGTTTACACTACAAATTATCTGAACATTATCACTTTCTGTTTGTGTACTGATGTTATTTGCTATCTTAATGGAGTCAAAAGTTTGGGAACCTACTGAATTAACTAGTCTCGAACTTGAAATTTTAGGTAAAACAGGGTCAAAAAGAAAATTTGCTGATGTAGAAGTATTAGACTGAGACACAACACCATCAGCATAAAAATTGTATCTCTGATTCAGTTTTCCTGAAATTGTGGAGTGTAATTTGTGTAATTGTTTTTTCTTTGAGTGTTTGCTCTTTTCCATTTAAAACAAGAGAGAGCGTCGTGATTGTTTCGTCCACATAACTGACAAACAACTGGTTTTTTTATGTGAAAACTTGTGTGGGGAATAACGTCTAGTGTAGCTCCGATTTTTGTAATTTTTTTTGAAGCGTGAAACACCTGCGGAATGTTTTGGTCTAGTCTGCAGATTTTTTTGCTCAGTTTCGGTTTTAGTATCAGGAGGGGCAAAAGATAATGCATTTATTTTCTCAGAGATTTCTTTTAATTGCGATTCAATGAGATTTTCTGGTCTGTGTACCGAAGGTAAGGAATGTAAGATTTTCTCATTCCTTAAAATTTCATGAAGGGTTTGCGCTCTTTCAACTGCCGTTTTATAATCATTAATGCCTTCTTCCTGTAATTTTATTCTAATATTTGAAGGAAGGGCCTCTAGAAATTTCATGAGTTTGATAGTGTTGCGTGCATTTTCGTCGTTAATATCTGCATACACTGTAGCCGCAAGAACATTTAGTCTATGGGCTAAATTTTTTATCGTCTCAGAAGGCATAAGTGCTAAACTGGACAATTCAACAGAGGCAACACATTTACTAGGGGGGGGGGGGGGGGGCGAAAATGACGCAAATTCCTTTTCCAGCAAATCGAGGTCTGTTATCTTTTACAGGTAAGGGTTTTGGGCTAGAAATTTTTGTGCAGGCCCAACTAATTTTCCCTTTAAGATTGCGATTGTTGTCTGTGGGTTATACATATTAATTTCCGCACAGACTCTAATTTGGTCAAAGAAAAATTTAAGTAAATCTGGATCTCCATCAAATTGAATGATATTTATCGGAATTTGTTTTGCCGCCATGATTACAGTTTTTTTTTATTATTATTTAAGCCCACAAGTATGGAGAAATTGATACACAGACCGGATTTATACCCTAAAGCACATTGAAAACGAGTAAATTTCCTAGCTAGTAAAAATATGTAAACTAGCAAAATAAATAGACCTTAAAATATACCTCACTTTAAAGATATCTTATTTAAACCTTTTATGACAGTAAAGCAAGGGGAGCACATACAAAAGTAAATTATTTAGAAAATAAATTAAATAAAAAAAACAAGAGAAATACACTTTGAAAATCTATATCAATATATTCCTTCACTTTAAAAAGAAGTTATTTCATCCTTAGATAATAAAGCAAAGAAAACTATATATAAAAACACCAAAAACTGTTAGTAAGCAAGGAAAAATGAAATCTTTTAACTTCTTTACACAAGGAAAAAAAATTCCTTTTTCGTAACTTAAAACATTTTGATTTATTTATATCTTTTTGGATGAAAAAGAATGTTCTTATTTTAACCTTGTAATTAAAGTTCAAAACTGGTTAAAAACTCATTTAAGCATACTAGAGAATCTAAATACACAATTAAAAAAAAACAAAAAAAGGGGTGGGACGTAAAACATGAAATAATAGCACATAAATGCAAATAACTGATAAAAACTGCATAAAATGTCAGCAAAAATAATAATTAGAAATGACAACAGTTACCGTGCTTTCGCAAATTAAAAATCTTTGCAAAAACACCATAACAGGATTATTTTAGTGATATGGGATTAAACACAATTTAAAAACAACGAACTGCACTGTTGACTGTGCTGTACTGACTGTGAAAGCAGAACATGAAATAAACTAAATACATGGGGTAACTTATTGTTTTTTTTGTTTAAAAATAAAAACAATTAATTATTATATTGTTAAATACACCAAAGTAATAGTTAGGGAAAAGGGACTCGATCTGCTCCCACACTCAAAGCTGTCGTATTTCGAAGATATGAAAATGTGCACTTTTTTTATTATTTTTCTTTTTTTTTATCACTGACGAATAGCATTTCACTTATCGAAGGTGGTGACACATCTTTTTTAGCATTTGTTGGAATTCTGTTATTTATTTAATAATTTTTGTGCACTGGAAGATGTTGATTTACGTTGTTGCACACCATTAAATGATGATGCACACGATGAATTATTTCTGATGAATTTCTCAGAATTGAAGACTTATATTGCATGTGCAACTTTTTTTTTACTTTCCCTTGCAGACAACCGCGAATGAATCACTATTTTTTTGCACGATGTATCACTTTACGATGCATAACTACACAGAAATACTTGTTACTCACTAAATTTTCTATGAGACTTTATGAAATTTTTGTAGAATAGGTTGAGTAAACATACAACACACACTATGAAGGGTAGTGGCAACACAAACGTATGGCGATTTTTTTTACTGTTGCATATTTTGACGAGGGGCACTTCGTATAACTTTGGACAAACAGAGATTACTGTAAAACACCCGCACACATCAGCTGTGGGTGACAAACGTAGGAGATATTCACTGGCGCACCCGTTGATTTCTGCTGGACCTTGTGAGCGCGAACCGAAGGGCACCCAGGAGAGCATTTTGCGGCAGACGTTTTTCAGAACAGAAACCATTTACGGCGGCAAGAGCAGGTGCAGAAGGGGCGTGAATTCCATTTCGACTGACCGTAGCAGGCGACTGCAATAGCAGTTCAATTTTCTACCAGGGCATGCAGGGAAGAGAATAGAAGAAGCGACGATGCATCACATCCGCAGGAAAGTGGCAGTTGATTGTACCTCCCCATATTTTTTTTTCTTTTAATGTGGGGAAAAACGAAAAAGTCAAACGGCACCAGAGATTCTTGTGAGGGCGTTTTGTAGTAGCAGCTATGTTGGTAAAACACTTAGAGGAAAAGAAATAAAAGCATAGTAGTCCAGGTTCTAAATGTGAAGGTAGCGAAAAAACCCCACAATGATTGCAAAGTCACTTTTTATTTAAACATGTAGTAATAGGGGGGTACACATACAGTACTCGGAGAAAATCTCCGAACAGAGATTTTGCGACTTAACCGGACAAGAGCAGTGAGTCAAGTGCCTTCATACATAGCAACAAACCGCCACTTTTGGCATGCTAGAAAATCGCCAACATACACAAGTTCGCCTATGCACAATGGATAGTATACGCCAAATAACAGTTAAAATGCAGCTGGCATGATCAGAATTCAATTTGGTTGCCCAGCTGGGATGGGAAAGGAAAGGTTGCCAATAGATAAATGTTACACGTGTTGGTCTAAACACAGAAGCCGACCGAAGGGGCACCAGATTTTAATGCGCAGATGTTAAATACTTTTTAGGATTTTGTCGAGAAAGGAAAAAGTAGCGTAAGCATAAATTTTAACTGCGAAACAGAGATGATCTCCTTATAAGGTAATGGAGAATTGACTCGATCAGAATTAGCAGACATCTGGAAATTGTTTTTAACGGTTGATTAAAAATGTGAGTGTATTTCTCACAGATAAACTTGAGCAGCTGCAGATTTTCGGTTAGAGAAAAACTAAGCGAGGAAAAATGGAAAGGGATGAAGGACAACTTAAAACTAATTTTGAATTGAAAAGGAAGGGGGGGTGTAAAGGAATAATTTAAGAAAATAACCAATATATAACGAAATAATCGTTATAAGGATCCCCGAAGCCAAGGGGTATAAGGGACAAAATGGAAAAAAATTGGACCTGGAAATATGCTTTTTCCTTTTCAAGTAAAGATACATAAATGATTTTCTAATTGTGTGCTGTGTTCTAGAGATAAACCAATTTTGCCGAATCAATACTGATTAATAAGTAATTATAATTAATTGATTAATAATTGTAAATTTAAAGAAAATTGTGATCTACTTGTGTGTCAACATTCTTCCATTTATATAATTTGGCGAAATTAATCGGTGAAATAATCAAGTAGTTAAAAAAATGTAACAGATCATAAAATTAAAAGAGAGTCTATTTAAATTGTTAGAAAAAGACAAATATTTTTTAATCTACTAAAATATGATAACCGCGAATGAAATTATACAATGATCTTTTCTGAATTATCTTGAGTGTTTTTATCTCTGTTAAATCAGGGCTGCGGAGTCGAAGTCAGAGTCGGACTCATTTTTGAGCAAAAGTGTCGGGGTGAGACTCGCTAATTAAATCAATTATATGCAATTTTAAATCCATAAAAGGAATTATTATTGTTATTTTTAGATTATATCGATATACCAAAGTTAAACATTTCTAATATACTGACCGGAGTACACGGTAGATGAAAACCGTTTTTAATTAAAAACTCCAGTAGATCCCGAATTATTTCCGAAGTAATACAATTTTTATCTTATTTTTTTTTAAAGAATTTTTTCTGTGTTGGAGGACGCTAATTAACATAAAAATTACTCAGATTTCCCCTTCCAAGTTCACGGTAGTTGTGAAATTTCTGTTTTAATTTCGATAAATGGATTTTTGTATTTGTGGGACACAAAAAACCAGTAAAACGGTTTTCTTTCTTTTTTTCTTTCAAAACTCAAAGAACTGAATTAATACCGAAATAGGGAAATTTTCCACCCTTATTTTCCTGCGTTCCCTTATATTTTTAACTTACAGCAACAATTATATATTAGCCAGCCCGGAGTCGGAGTTAGAGTTGGAGTTGGAATCGAAAACATTAAGATTTCCGAAGTCGGAGTCGACCATTTCTCCCACCGATTCCGCAACCCTGGTTGAAACACCAGAAACAAATATATTTTCGAGGTTTGAAGACACATTTAAAAAAAAGCACTTTTTAATGCTACAGTTGAGTTTCAGAAATGTTTCCGAGTGTTTTTATTTATTCTTATTTTTTTTCAGAATGTAATTTCTCTTTCCATAGTGAAAATTTTTTGAAATGTGTCGTAAATGCTACCATCTGAACAGCTGCAATAGATAGTTTCTTAAATTTTGTAATAGAAGCTACCGTCAACAAGGACTACTTTGGGCCATTTTTTCCTGGTTTCACTCACACTTCCGTTAATAAAGAATATTATATGACTTTTTAACCTCAAAATTGAGTTGTAAGTAATTAAGACGAAACAATGAACCAAAATGTATGGTTTTTAAAAGAGGAAATATTTTATTAACTATTTCGAACAATAGTTGTTGTTCTCGGTAGAGAATTGGGAAATCTGAAGTATGTCGGAATGTTTCTTTATTGGTTGAATTCTGCAACTTATTTCATTTTATTCGTTTTCTGATTGGTCTATGTTTAATGTTCAAAGTTGGAATACTTCTGTTTTTTATTTCATTAGTTTTCTGATTGGTACATGTTTAATGTCTAGAAATGGGATACTTCTGTTGCCACGATGACAAAAAAATTTTAAATAAAATTACAAAAAAATTAATAACTCAAAAACAAATTTAGATACAGGTTTAAAATAAGTTGCATTTAAAAGCAAACTTCTTTCTGTATATGACGGTGTAAAAATTAAAAATTCGCGATGTTTAGAAAATTAAAAATTTACAGTACCGAAAAATGTTAAAATGAAATTTCATTTAATATTTGTTTATGGCTGTCTCAGGAATAAAAACGTGACTCTAAATGTCTAGGCTTATTAATATAACTCTGTTATTACGTTAGCTATTTTTTGATCAAAGTAAAAATGATGCTATTATTGTTTTTTTAAATATAGAAATCATTTATAAGACTAAAATTATAGCCTTTGAAAATATTATTTTCCAAATAATCATTGTAATTTGTTAAATTACATTTTTTTTCTTTTTTCTTTATTTTTATTCTTTAACTATTTTTAAAGTTTTGGAACAAAATAACTCCTACTGGGCTTCTTCGATCCATTCACTTAATTTCTCATAAAATGAATACATTCCATATGCAAATGAGTACATTTCTATTAAAATTCCTTTGCAGTAGCATCTGCAAATGAATTAAAACTACAAACTTGATTTTTTAAAAACATTTAAACGCAATAAGCCAATTTTTAATATTAAGGAAACGAGAAACATTTTTCGTCATTTATCCTCAGCAACCGAAACGAGAACAATTATTGTAACATTGTGCTATAGTAGTATTTAGAAAAAAAAATTTGTGTAAAACATTATTTAAGAGATTTTATTGTATAAAAGGCATTTTTAAGTAATTGAATTCATTTTCGGTCCAAATAAGGCCTGGCCTAGAACACCCCCGAAATACTAGTTTCTTATTAGTTGCAGGAAAACGTAAACATTTCCTGTCAAAATAAAAAGTTAAAGGAAAATCTCTGATCTGATCACACATGAGTTACAGGTTACTAAAGGTAACATTTTGACAATTACATTATTTGTAGCTCTAATCCCGATCGTTTTACTATAGAAAATTTGGAGAGTTCAAATTTACACACGAAAAGAGTTGTTTACAAATGAATCCAGTGTTGCCACAAAAAAGTACCCAAAACTATTCATTTACCCTATAGTAGGATATAAAATATTTTTCAAGGTCAAGAACTAAAAAATATCTTCTATTATTTGTTTAATATAAAGAATAAAAACTTTTTTATGGGATGGACCAAAGTACTATGTAAGACCACATTTGCTAGACTTCTAGCTGGCAGAATGCTAAGCCAATTCCATTGACATTGTATGGAGAATAGCCTTTGCGGATGAAGGAACTATGCGCCATATTGTGTTTTTTTTTCTTTTCTGAATTAAATTTCATTTTAAATTAAATGGTCGTGCATTTTCCACTAATTCGCGGATTAGGCCTTTCCGAAATATATGTATTTGCTACATTTTTGTGAATTTTAATAAAAGTATGTTTGTTTTATTTTTTTTTTACATTTATATTTATGGCTAAACCACAGATTTAATGACTGCTTGGCTTCTGTCTTGGAGGCTATGCGATAAATTCGCCAATTCTAACAACCTAAATATTCAGGGCATACACATGTCATATACTCACTGGGATATTTATATGGCGCCAAAATGGTGTTGTTTTGCATGATATGGTAGTCCGGCTATTGTTGTTTATTTATTCATAAAATGTTTATTTACTTTAATTTTCATTTTTCAAATTATTTAAAGTATGATTTTGTTCTATAGTTATTAATTTTTAACATTCAATATCTATTTTAATATATTTTTATTATTGTTATTTACTTTTTAAAATAATAGAAAATAATTTAAAAATGCATGTGTAACTGGTATTCGAAAATGAGGTTTTGTCCAACTGACGTTGAAAGAAAAAAATATAGTACCAAACCTTGTGCGCCATATTCATGTCCAATGCATGCGAATAATATAAATAAATCATGTAATGAAGTAATTTTAGAAAATCTCCAATTTGGCAATTTTTAAAATCACGCCACGCAGTTGTTAATTCTAAAAAGATCGAGTTACACCATATTGCGAGGGGAGAAGTTATTACGCAAATTTAGTAATCATACCTTTAAATCATCTTTTTTTTAATTATATTTGACTTTTTATAACTTATTTTAATGTAAGAGAATTACAATGTAATATTTAAAAACGCAATTCAAGGGCAGAAACAAAAAGGTATTCACACACAAAAAAAAATTTCACTTATCTAGAATGTTTAATAAACAAACTCATCTCGAGGTAGTACGGACTTTCCCATTTATTGACATGGACTAGCCCTTTTTGCCCATGCGCAGTTCTGCCCAGGTTTTTATCATATATGGTACACCAGTAACCCCGCAAGGGCCAAGGTAGGTAGGTCTGATTGACGATACTTGATATCAGCTTTATTAATTTAAGATTGGAGAAAGGGGGCGGGGGAAGCAACCTTCGTCAAGAAAAGAAAAATAAATAGTATGACATACCGTATATTTCCGTGTATTACCCGGAATTTTCGGGCATTAGTTTAGCTCCAAAATAAGGGGAACTGGCTTATACACGAATACAAGAAAATTTCAAAAATTGATATTTTAAAATGAAAAAAAAAGTTGGTAAGCATAAAAAAACTTTAAAAATAATTCTTATACTTTGAAGCTCGATTATTTTACAATGAAAAAAATTACCAATTCTTATTCATTATCCAAATCATTATCATCATAATGCTCAAGCAATTCATTAAAATAACTTTCCTTCATTGGTACATCAGTATGAATATCGACAATATTTAATTCATCATCATTACAATCGCCGTTCTCTTAAAAAATTGCAGCATCGCATTATTGATGCAACATTTTTTGAAAAAAAAAATAAAACGAACATTTATTGTGATAATTCAAGCCAAAAATTAAGATATTTGGTTTTTACGAAGAGGCGAGTCATAGCAAAATCACCGGGATCCAATTCAACTGTTTTCGCAACGCGTCCAGGACAAAATAGGAGATGTCATTCATTTTGGAGAGCACATTTTTTTCCCACTATATACAGACAAAAAAGTGCTAACTTTTCTTTTGCTGAATTTTTTCTCTGCATTTTTTTTAACACCGGCTTATATACGGGTTACCGATTTTACACGGTTTTTCACTGAAAAGGCGTACATTCGGCTTATATACGAAAATATACGTTACATAAATTCGTTTTAATATATAAATAAAAAATTATAATATTCCACATTTAATTTTTGACAAATTGTTTCACATAACACTGCATATAACGCCACCTGACATTTTAAAAATATTATTACTAACTTTATTATTGCTTTGAATATTTAAGATAAAGTGCATGTACTCAAGAAACACGAATGCAGTGTCAAAAATGAGTGTTACTATGCGAAAAAAAAGCTGTTATAATTTCTAATGTATAGGTGGTTCTCAAACTTTAATCCATTCTTAGCATTCAGTAGTAAACAATGTTATCAATCGGTTTGTACCAATATGATCTATGTATGGTAGTTTTCGGCAGAATTATAAGAGTGTATCTTTTTTGCTCCAGGAATGTATATTTTAAAAAAATTATGTAGAAAAAAATGAAGAGTATTACTTGTTGGTAATTTTTTCACTGTTTTTTTTCTTCTTTCTTTTTTACAGAAACATCGAAAAGACGTGAGCAATTTTGACAAACAATTCACAAGTGAAAAGACAGATCTAACACCCACCGACAAGTTGTTTATGATGAACCTCGATCAGACAGAATTCTTCGGGTTCTCTTTCCTCAACCCTGAATTCGTGCAGCACGTATAGACAGACAGATGGCAAAAATGAAGTCACAAACTCAAAATGAATCTTGCGCAAAACGAATCTTTTGACGAAGACATTTCTAGTGAAAAAACTCTTCGTTTTTTCAGAGTCAAATCTGTTTTCTAAATTGATTTTTTTCTGTCTAGTAATAATATTGTTGGTATCTTGTTTTTTTCTTTCGTGGTTATGATAATTATTTACTGATAGTGTAGGAATTTTTTTTTCAAAATAGCCATACTGAGTTACATGACACTACTTATACTTCTATTTGTTACTTTCTTCTGGAGAAACTTCTTCGAAACAAATTCTTTAAAAAGTCTCTTTTATAAAAATCATCAATACTATTTTGGATATTTTACAAACATTTCATTATTTCCATATTTTTCTTTTAGGTATTACATATTTATTAATTAATATCAATGTTCTTAATATAACAGTTTAATGATCTTGTATAAGTCGCATAATCAAAATACACTTGTTTAACCAAATGGATTTAGGTGTTAGAGGCATAGTGTACATTTAAAATCCTCGTAACTTTTATGTAGTTTGAATGGATGTTATTAGATTTACAAATAACATATCTGAGTTTCAAGCCTGTGATTATATGCTGAACTTATAAAGTCGTTATTCTCTTTAATATTTTCAAACTAGGCCTATAAATAAAAGAATTGATAATATAAAAGCTAAATATATATATAAAAAAAAAAACTCCTGGAAATCTGTACGAAATAATCATTAAAAATGTTTGTTTTTAATTGATGAATTTTAAAAAATAACAATTTGTGTGTTTTTTATTTTGCGATATTTAAAGAAGTATTTTAGAATACAACTGCAAAACTGAAATGTTATATAGAAAAAAAATCTATTTTCGAGGTGCCTTACGAAAACCAGAAAAAAAAAGAGACTAATACTTCTAGTTTTCTTATTAGATTCTTAACACATGGCTCGAAAGTAGGCAAAAGAATGTATCAAGAAGACTTTTAGCTTGAATATTATCATATCTTGGTGCTATTAGGTGTTTAAACTATGTTCTTTATTACAGCAGAGGATCTGTATTATATAAATAAACTAGAATATTAAGAAAATATTTATAAGACATATAAATAAGGCAACTGCCTACAATCCCATCTGCTGGTCTAACGGTTCAGTTGCTGGCTGTTGATTATGACGTTCTAGTTGACCAGCAGGACTCGAACCGGAAGTGAACCGGTTCGACTTTGAACTTTGGTCGTGGTTTGAAACCCACCTTAAATTGAGGTCCCCATCTGTTAGACCTCGTACGAAACTATAATTCCTAAATGGGAATAACTGTAGTGCCTAAATGGGATCCAAGAGGACCTTAGTGCCTAAATGGTTATTTTCAGTACCTAATGGATGTCTAAAAGAGTATTCATATCCGTATACTGTTAAAAATGTTGCTCTAGTTTTAACCAAATTTTGGTGCTCAGTAGCTGCCACCATAAGACGGGGAAATCTCGTACCAAATTCGGATTATTTGGTACTATAAGGTACTATTTCAATGTCATTCCAATTATTGGAACTATGCTTCAGCAGTAGCTACAAATATTGGTTCAAGATTTCACCATCTTACAGTGGCAGCTATTGAGAACCAAAATTTGGTTAAAAATAGAACAAGATTTTTAATAGTGTAATAGGCTTTATTTTTTTATTGAAATATTAAGAAACGTTGTTGATAGTGTTGCCAACTCATCAAGGTAAAAAGTGCCCCTTCCCCATAAAAAAGTCTAAAAAGGAGCTAAATTTCTTATGGGAGGAAAAATGGCAAAACAAGAGAGGTTATATTTTCGAAAAGCTCTAAACATGAATACATGCGTAAATTCTAAATTCTATAATAACAATTGTTATTAATGTAATATTTTCCCTGTACTTTTTAAGAAATCGCAGTAGTTAAATAAGGTTTTAATAGCACTGCAGTCCTGAAATTGGACATATCTCATTAAAACAGCAGTATATGATATTTTTCTTTAAATAAATAACTATTAATTAAATACAATATTTAAAGCACCTAACAAAAGTAGAACCGGGTTAAGAAACCACTTGATAATACAAAAAAGACGTTCAATAATTCAAAAAACACTACTAAAAGGTGTCTGCATGAATGAAATGCTGCTAGAAAATTGTAATTCAGTGTTTTCTACTCATTATTTTGATCTATTACTAAAGAAAAAAGTAATAGAAATTAAATTCAATATGCATGCCATAAATTTTGAATAAAAAGTCGTTTGAAACATTGAAAGTAGCTGGAAAATACGGTAGAAAAAAACTTAAAAAAAAGATTTTTTTTTTATATAAAGGTAAAATATAAAACAAAACAAATAAAAAAATGCGTCAAACCAAATACAAGTTTGGTAGGACTAAATTCAGTTCATTTTAGGCTAAACTGGCAACATTGGGTACTGAAATAAACTTTAATATTTCTAAAGTTAATAAAAGAAAACCGAATTTAAGTGTAAATTTGTAAGTTTTGAGAGGCATAAATAAATATAATATATGCAATTTGTTGCTATTTAATTATGTTAGTTAGACAACAATTTTAATTATTTTTTTATTTTTGTAAACTTTGGAGAATTTTGACTTGGAAAAGAGATTTTCAGTAATACAATCACATATAAAACAAATCAGCATCAATTTTAAACTTTTAAAAAAGTTAAAACCGTGAATGTTTTGTACCAATAACGAGCTAATTCATGTATAGCAGTTACAAAAAATGTTCACGTGTATGTGTTTACAAACACGGAATATGCTCCTCATATCTATGCATTTATTGAATACAAATAACATGCAGATTTATTGCTTTCCTAAAAAGAAAAAAAGATTTAATAAAATGCTTTTGTAAATTAGAAAATAACAGTTAAACGATGTAAACTACTAGTTTTCCTGCATTCCTTTCAAAGATGTGTTAAAAAACAAGGTACCAACAGTAATGTTTAGATATTTTTGTGTGTATTTTGTTATAATGAAGTATTTTCTAGGTAGATAGTGTCTCCATATGTGCTCAAAAAGTACGTAAACATCTCGTTTTCAAACATTCCTTTCTTTACCTGAAATTGTGCAATTTTGAATTGAGACTGGTATAGTATTTTATCCTTTCTCTACCCCAAGGCTTTACTTGTAGCTGTTTTTCTAACATGAATTAAGAAGTAGCTTTGACTCTGATACAGGATTGCGGTTTCAGTTGTAAGGTAGAAGTTTTCGCAAGATAATGGCTCAAAAACAGCGACGAACTATCAAGAGAAAAAGGATTTCCCGTTCTTGTTAACATATATATATAAATATATATGTATATATTTATATATATATTCTGATAGCCTGTGGAGAAATTGTTTTCTCTAAGCATGTATACATTTCATATTTCATATTTTAAATTATAGGATGGAAAATGTTCACTTATATTTATATGCGCTATCCATATAAACTACGTGTATTCCAGTTCCTTTCACATTTTTAAGCTTTGAATTTGTAAAAAAAATAAACCCTTCTAAGTTAGTGTATAAGACTTTACTTTGAAATTACAAATATCATATCGAGGTTTTGTCAGTACATTTTTTCCCCTTCATTCTTTAAAAAATAACTATTACTGTAAAATATTCACTTATACTACTGACTTTCGTTTCATTAACTATCGTATTTAGTATTAAATTAAGTGATCAGGTATCATGTCGATTCAATGAGCAGATTACCACAGGGGAGCAAGGGGCAACTGTCCCGAAAAGGAAATATCACTATTTCCGAACAGCAGTCGTCGTCTTAGTTAAATACGGAATTTCTGTGATAAGTAAGGCGAAAATTACTATTAAGAAATAGTGGCTAATGTGTGCCCCAGTTCCTATTTTTTTTTTTAATCGGGTCCTATTAACGAAAACAAAAAACAAAAATAAACAAACAAACAAACAAACAAAAAAAACTATAAGAAAGACATTTTTAAATGATTCAAAAAGTTATTCAGGATTTTTGTGGTAATTTTGAAATTGTTAGAGATTATGTAATGCAAGTCATTTCGAATCAATCAATCAAATTTAATTTATGATTGTCTTTAATATCAATAATTACAATCTTGTAAAATTTATATCCGAATTCAAGTCGATTTGTAATATGAATCTCGATGGTTTATCAGTATCTCACGTAATGCGAAGTATATGTTTCTGCCTATATCAGTTATTTAAATAAATAAATAATTAAAATCAGACTTATCATTTAAAAAATGACAATATATTAATGAAAACAATCATAATATATTAAATCTTGTCACAGGTTCTTTTCAAAGTATGTTTTTTTTTAATCCTTTTGATGTCTTCACATATATTTACGTATGAAAAATCTGAAATTTTAACGAATAGAATTCCATTCATTCATTAATATCAATTATTATTATTGAATACGAAAAAAGAAAGGCGCCATTTACTTTATTTTAACATTTTTAGATATACTATACAGCTTTTATACATTTTGCAAAGTTTTTAAATAATCGGCAAATTTTTACACTTAGTAATTTTTGAATAAGAAAAAAAAATGCGTATAAATCTAATTCAACTTTTTTACAATAATCACACTAGTAGGCATTCCAACTTTGCCGCTTTTACTTTTTGTCAGCTTTTAAATATATTAACTATCTTTTTTTGCAATTGAAAAAAAATCCCTAGTTTAATCATAAAATTGTATCAAAGAAAAACGGAAATAATAGTCCAAGAGCCAACAGCACAAAAACCTAAGGTATCGAGCACAAGAAAAAAAAACGCTTTATTTTATGGAAAAGTAGCGATAGTGGAATGTAATGATCCATGTCTGCCGGAAGTGAAGTGGTGCATAAGCCAAAAATTAATACCACTAGTGGTTCACTCGAACGTTTATCATAGTGTTTGAAGTACAATCATTTCATACCTATGATTGTATGACAAACACAATGATAAACCTAGAGTGTATCACTAGTGATTTTATTTTTTTGCTTATGCACCACTTTACTTCCGGTAGACATGGATCATTACATTCTCCTATCACTACTTTTCAACAAAATAAAGTTCTTTCTTGTGTTGATATCTTAGGTTTTTGTACCGTTGGCTCTTCGATTATAAACATTCAATGGAATTATGCTCATCCTAAATTTATATGGAAAAACTGAATTTAAGGGACTGCCTTCCTTAATTATACTACTATTGTTCAATAGATTAAATAATTCATAGCAAAAAATACCAGATTTTCATTCAGAAAGATTCTTTTTCATACCTAAAAAGAATAAATATTTAATGTATTAAAATTTTATTTTTTATGCTATCTCAAAACTATTTTATTTATTGTTATTATTTTTTTAAACCATTAATAAAAGAATGTGTACTTTTTTTAGTGAATAATATGTATATTTTTGTTTAATTGCTCACTATTTATTTTTTTATTAATATTTAAAGATTAAAATACATTTAAAAACCGTTAATAACAGAATGTGCACTTTTATTTATAATGAATGATATGTATATTTTTGTTTAATTGCTCACTAATTATTTTTTATTAATATTTAAACGGTAAAATACTTTTAAAACACTCTTTTTAACGAAAACTTTATATTTTGTGAGTCCTCAATTATATCAGAACGTTTTCATAAATGTAGCTCTTCAGTATACTTAGTAATTATCCATTTTATGTAACTATTTTTTAAAGATGCTTTTGTATAAATATTTCCTACATGTTTCTGTGTTAAACCTGAATAATTGTCACATTTATTTTAAGACTCCTCTTTTGTTGATATATGTTTTTGTACAAATTATTGTCTCACTTTTCTTCTTTCAATTGATTGCCACAATACTTTTAATAATTAGTACTTTTGTTGAAATACTTTTGTACAAATTGTTGTCTCACGATGCTGTATATTATCGTACTTTTAGAATACTATATGTGTGTTTCACTCATAAAATAATCAAAGGCAGCTTTCACTAGAGATAGAAATAAAAAACTTTGCGAAATATGATGAGAACGTCTTTCAAAGGCAGCTTATAATAAGGTGCAAATTGATGTTTTGGTGGAATATGTAGTACGATAATAGTAAATTTATTTTTTCACTCTTACCAAAAAAAAAAAAAAACCCGTTATGTATTTGTTGGATTGATATGGATGTTTTTGCTCTGGAAATATTGCTTATAGATAGACATAGAACTTTTTTATACACATTTTGTTTTACTGTAAAAGAGTGAAACTCTGTTAAGTGTTACTGAGTAGAGATAATTATACTTCTTACGAAAGTGTTTTAATAAGCATTTATATTAAGAGTGAAATTTGATAGTCCACCATTTTACTGTTATGCAAATTTTACTTTCTTATAGAAAAGTTTAAAAAAAATACCCAACAACAGCTGCTAACAGTCTAAGCTAGTAACACAAAGACAATCACAATCTAATGTTAAACAAATAGCAGCGTAGTTTTTAAATTTCTCGGCTAATTTTAATAGTTTTAAAAATATTTTTTAAAATAGGATATCTCACATAACTTCTAGATGGGATCATTTCAAATGTATACATATATTTTTAAAATTTTAAAAAAAAAATGAAAATACTTCTATTTTCAAAACCGGCTTTCTAAAAAGCAAACAAACCGAAAATAATTGGTATAGAACCTGACCTCAGATATTCTATTTAAAATAAGAATGAAAAAAAATTAAAATGCAAGCAAGAAACTTGTAAATAACGCTGCCATTGGTTTAACAGTAGGCTGCGAATATCGCCGGGTTAATAGCGTAGGTAATTAAGTGTTGCTGTATAGGGGTAATCTTATTTCTTGTGAAAGTGTTTTGACGAGCATTTATATTAACAGCAAAATTTTATAGTTCATTGTTTTATTGTTCTACACACTTAGTTTTACTATAAGAAAGTTAAACGTCTTATTAAAGGAAAAAATGTACTTCTTATGAAAATGTTTTAGCAAACATTTATATTTACATTAAAATTAAATAGCACTGTTAGGTAATATTCAGAAGAACTATAACGGTGATTTTCAGCTTTTTGTTTCATTTTCTACACAAAAGGAGTTTAAAATTGTAAAACAATATTTACACGTTGCTGAAAACACAGAATCAATCTAAGAATATTACTGAAAAATAATCTTCACGAAATATGGTTATGAACAGTGAAGAGGACCTTTGTCGCAAAGATTCACATTAATGTGAAGAGTATTTAAAATACTGAAAAGAAAACAAACCTGAGTGAATTTATATAATTCCAATAAAAGTGGATAGCTTCACAAAAAAAAAAAAGAAAAAAATGCATATCATACGTATTTTATTTTAATTTCTACAATACATGTTTATTTCATTTTAATTGCTACAGGAGCTCTTGATATTTTTGTTGATTTCTGACGAACCTGGTCTCATTGACAGTATAACCAGATTATAACAGATTAATTTTTTAATAATATTGGATTGGTTCTGTGTCATTTGCAACATGAAACTAACGTGTTACAATATTAATGCCTTCATGTGAACAACACACACACACACATATATGTATATATATAGACAGAGAGAGAGATTATTACTTGAAACTCCATTATTTTATTATATTATTTATTAGATTACTTAGATGTACATTTTTCACATTTTTTTTACAGGATAAAATATGAAATTTCAAAGGATGCTTCTAAGAATAACATCATTTTAAGGGTAAAAGAAAACCGCTTTTTAGCTAACAGCATTTTATTAAAATTTGCTAGTTAGACGGATTCGAATATTTTGCTGATAACTATGTACTGTTTTTGAACACAATAATTTGAAATAAATGTTTATGAGGTCTCTTAGAGGAACTCGGCACTGCTTGATCTCTGGACGCCAAGGCTGGCTCTTTAGGGCGCCACTAAATATTCAAATAGTTTATCTGAAATTATTTTTAGCTTATATTTTTGTGATTTAGATGGCTTGTTATTTGATGAAATCAAATAAAACTAATTAAAAATTTTCATTCTTTTAATTTTGTAACTTCTCAGTTTTAATTTTAGATAACTCTCTGCCTGAGGCTTTAAAGAACTTGGAATTAGACATTTTGAGGCAGAAAATGTTATTTCATCCTGCTCTTTAAAAGCAGTAGAAAATTTGAATTAGCTTGTATATCAATATAAATGGAATACACGTGGAAAACAGAATTCAGATGCCTTACAAATTTAATAATATTCTACACATTGAATGAAAGCAGATTTCGTTTGAAATTTCATTTTTAATACAAAACTTATACATATATACCTGGAAATTCGATGGCTTCAAAATTATAAACGAATACAATATGTTAATTTGCATTATTTAAAGCTCACATATTTTAATCTATTATAAAAATACGCTTATATTTTTATGTTATCTCTCGTTTGATCTGATGTTGTGTCTTTGAATTCATCCATCTTTAAGAAAAAATTTAAAGTATCATGAACTATGTCATATTCCTGTTTCTTTTACTATTATATTACGTTTTTCCACGATCCCACATTATGTTGTATCATTCTATTTCTTTAAAGACATCCTTTACATTTTTTAAATGAACGAAAAAAATATTCTTGTGTTTTTTATTGGTATACTTTTTAATGTTTTTGGGATTGAGATTTACAATAATGCCATAACATTTTTCATTTAATAAAATACAGTTCAACTCATATTCTGTCTGCTACAAAACCTGAAAAAGAAATAAAAGCTGTTTTATTATACAGAAGATAAAAAAGATCAATAGGACATGGATTTTAAAAAATGTCAACTATTTCACACGGAAAACAAGAATAAATTGCCAATAAGTGTTAAGAACGAAAGTGTTTCAAAAATGTGTTAGGAACGTCATAGGAAAAAATATATGGAAGGGATCACATATTTCACGATACTTTAAAAATTACGAATTTTGAAAATTTGCTTGAGTATAATACGCCCTCGTAACCAAATAAATTAATTATGAATCAAAAATAAAATTGTAATTCACTTATTTATAGTACACCAAAATATTTTACGCGAAAAAATATCATTAATAACATACAATGAAAAAAAAAAAGTACTTTAGTAGATAAATAAAATAAATATAAAATATGTGACGGAATGAAATTTTCGCCTTTCTTTTAATACAAAATATATACTATGAACTTTAAAATGTTCAGGTTTATTTAAAAGGCGATTAAAATAATCTGATATAGATGTTAATATTTAATTTTATTTAAAACATCTCAGTACTTTCAAGCCTTTATTCAGGCTCTACCTCTGAGAATATTTTCTTTTTTTATACAAATACATGATTCCGTTTTGAAAATGAACGAGACTCGTGGCTTGAAGATTGAATGAGTAGTATTTTAGGTGGACGGTAAAAGAAGAAATAGTTGACGGTAAAACGGTGAACGGTAAAAAAAGAAATATTTAATTCTTGTACCATGTTGTGACGAATTAAAATTTATGGTACAACAATTAAATAAACAACAATAACAATAATGTTATTAATTAAAAATTTAATTAGAAATTTAATTAATAACAATTAAATTTTAACATTTAATTTAAACATTTAATTTTTAAAACATTTTAAAGTTCATATTATATATTTTGTTGTACTTTAGTAGTTCAAAAATGAGATGTCTCAGAAATAAAAGTGGAGAATTATCTGACATGTGATACTTTATCGTTTGTATAACTTATTTGAATCGCAGAATTAATGCGAAATCCCTTACATTTCGTTGCTTGACAGCAATTATTTGTATCAGTATAATGAAGTCGAAAGCAGTTTCTCTTTCTTTTTTTGAAAAACATATTTTCCATTCATTTATTCATCAAATGCGCTTATTGTACCTATTTGGGAATTATGGATATTCATTCTTAATTCTTCATGAAATTGAATTTGAGCTGCTCATTTATCAATTTAAGAAAATACAATTGTGATATACATACATATATATATATATATAAAGCTGCACTTACATTATTTGGCACTACTGTATTGTTTCATTCAGTTATCCATGACTGCTTCTTAGAGCTTCATATATTGTTATTTCTATTAATTATATTGTATATAAAGTACATATGATCTCTTCTGATGTTGCATTCTATTTAAAGTATTATATTAATATCGTTAATTTATTTTTAGAGTTTATAAAGAATTGTTCCGAGTAAGGTATTACGGAAGAAAATATTTCATTTATATGCATGTTTAGTCTGGTCATGTGAATGTATTAGTGAGACCACATAAAATAAATTTCAAAATTAATCATCATTCTATCATCATTTATAGGTTAAATTTTACATATAGTGATTTTCTATAAATGATGAAACACCACTTGCTCATTAAACCAATCATTTGCACAAAAATACAAATACTTATGTTTCATGTAAATAATTTAAAAATATATGTACTTGTTGCTCTAATTTAAAATTCTTTGGCTGAATTTTATTGCAGCGTCGCGCTGATCAGGAATATTTGTTTTAAGCGTAATATATTCGTAGTTTTTCATTTTTAACTGTAATGAAAAGGATAAATTAAAAGCACTATAACACATTCTGAAATTATTTAAGAAAAATAATTTTAAAACATAAGAAATTACTTTCACTCTTTTTTGGAAAATTGTTGATGATTAGTGTTTTTTTTAATGTATTATTTAAAATAATTGGTAAAAGCATATTGATAAAGGAATTATAGTCTCAATACAGGGTAGTCAAAAGTATGTTAGCACTTCAATGGTAAAGCATTCCATGAAATATTATATTTACCTTCAAAATTTTTATTTTTATTTTTATTTTTTTGCTATAACCGATATGTAACAGATTGTAAAAAATTCATTTAAAGGTTTAGGAATGTGAAAATATCTATTTCACATTATATAGCAAAGCTTTAAATGTTACTTTTGTTTGTTTCAAAACGTTTGTTAATAATAATGTTCGTATTACATAAAATATGTCCAATAAATGTTAAGTTTTAACATAACTTTGGTAAAAGTTTTTCTATTGAAGTATTAGCATTTTTTTTCTAACCATGTAATATTAAAAAAAAAAGAAAAAAGTACATAACAAACTGTTTTTATTTCACTGTCATCACCATTAGACAACTTAATTTTTCCAAACTGTTCTTAACTCGATGCGCAAATATCATTATGTTTTAAGAATTTAGGTATACACACAGGATTGAGTATGATTTATTAGTACTTTTCACTAAATTTTCATAATTTTAATTGAGATGAGTACTATGTTATTTTCGATTATGTGGTCTAACTGATACGTGTGATTGTTTCATTTAACTCGAGTGGCATTTATCTAAATAAGTATAAAATAAAATTTACTTTGTAAAATTATAAATTCTTTAATGAAAATGCATTAAAGATCAATATTCTTTTATGAACAGCAATAAATTACTGTAGCTGAAAATGTCACGAAAAATGTCAGAATTAATTTGCATCGAATATATCTGTTTAAGATATTATATTTCATAAAAAAAAGCATCACAGCTAGAAATTTTATAAAACTGTTTTTTTTTTAAATCCAGAAAATGTATTAACAATCAAATTTTGAAATCGAAAATGCTTGCGAATTCAAAATACTGTATCACTGTAAATTAAACATGAAAACTTTTTAATGAGATATTTTTTTACAAAAATAACTTTTACAATGTTTGAATATATTTTTAATTTGTGATTTTAAACTATTTAATCAAAGATACATTTCCGCAAGACTCTTTTTAATTTGCCATATTTTAGATTTTTACTCAATAAAAAGTCTAAAGTTTGTCAAATAATTTCTAGTTGTTTGCAAATTTTTACTGAAAGTATTCATTGCTAAAGAATTACTGAAGATTGCCTCCAAAGAGTAGTTTATTGCATGTAAATGAAATGTTGCCTATTGTGGAGTATTTATCGTGTGCAATTGTTCTTGTATTTCTGTACAAAATGCGGAGAATGTTTAAGTAATCTTGGAATGTAAATATATGTAATATAATCTAAAGTATAATAAAGTTTTCTCATTCAAAATCCTTGTTTTTTTTCTTCAGATTTTATTATTCAGTACCTTAATTTTTTAACTTGTGTTATTTTACATGGATCGTAAATTGCTCAGATTCGTTTTCAGCCAAAACAAACATCCAGTAGCACACAATTTCGAAAAATATGGGTGTTCTCAAAAATTTGTGAGTAAAATAACATATCTTTATATATATAAATCTTCTGTGCGTGTGTTTGTCACTGAACTCCTCCTAAACGACTGGACCGATTTTAATGAAATTTTCTATGCGTGTTCCAGTGGGTTCGAGAATGATTTAGATTACCATTTCATCGAAATTGATTCAGTACTTTTTTAGTAATTAGGCAAAAACTAATAGTTAATGATTTTTCGCTAATTAAAAGTGTTGAATAAGTTCGCTGAATAGAGTGATGACGGAATGGCCGAGCGGTCTAAGGCGTCAGATTTAAGCTCTGGTTCTCGAAGAAAGAGGTCAAACTCCACTCCTGATATACGTGTATGATTTGCAGTAATTTTTCCTGTATTATAATTTTAATTAACCGACTTCAGAAAATCGCTAACTTTTAACTAAAAAGAGAAAAATGTACTTTTCTATAAAAAAAAAAAAAAAAAAAAATTTAACCGACTTCAAAAACTACTGCAAAGTGAAAAATAATTTCTTTATATAATAGCAATAAGAAATCAAATTAAGAGTGTAGTATTTATCGTGCGTATTATTATATTTATGTACATGTATTTGATTATTTGGAGTCGGTGCCAGGACAATGTCTGTCGGGTACGCTAGTATATATATATTTACCTTTAGTGTATGCAGGATACTCGCTTCCGCTCACCATTGCGCCAAATCTCGACAAAATGCTTCATTTAGTGAGTAAATGAACATTCAGGCTCGCCAATTGTGAATCCTCCATTTCTGCTCTTTGTTCCTTTTTGTGGTTAGAGTTGAGATTCTTATCCAAGTTACTGTACGATTGATATCGCTTTTCATCTTCAATAGCACCGTGCCATTTATAGTATTATTTATAGTGATATAACTGTGAGTGATTTACTGGCTCAACACCATCAAATCAGTTTAGGAACAGCCAGAGAAACAAAAATGATTATATGATAAGTATTTCTCAGTTGTTAGTTTATCACGATTTATGCACCGGTAAAATCACAAACAAAATTACTCATATCAATCAACAAATCGAGAAAAGTTTTGCTTAAGTGCGACGTTAAATTTGCCAGTGACCGTACTGTTTATTAGTTATATGCAACGAATTGGCATCAAGACTTTCTACCGGTTATAGTCGAAATCTCATACTAATTTACGCTAAAGGAATGTTTGAAACATTGACACACTTAGAAAGTATTTATTTTTAATAGTTTCTGTAGCGTATAGTAGAATTCCTATTTTCAAAGCAATGACAAAAAATAATGTTCTTTTGTACACAATTAAAAACACGGATACAATAAGGGATTTAAGGTAGATTTTTTAATTTTTCTCGCCAAATCTATTTTTTAACTTTTTATTTGGCTACCGTTTTTCAGACCGATATATAGATGTCAAATATCTTTTTTTTTTCATAAAAATAGAAAAAATCGTGTAGTGAAGGATTAGTGTGGCAATAGTTGCTATTTATTTTAAGGAGAAAATTAAACATACTTAACATGCCCATTATCAGCATAGAGGTCTGCACGGGCCCGTGGCCCGTACCCGGCCCGGCAGATCGTTTCGAATTTTCTCACGGGCCGGGCCGGCAGATTTAGAATAGTTTTTTCAACGGGCCGGGCCGGCAAAAAAATTGAACGGGCCAGACGGGCCGGGCCGGGCTGATAAAAAAATTTTTCGGGCCTACCGGCCCGCTCTGAAGATTTAAGCAGAAACGATAAAATATGAGCTATTTTCAACGAAAATGGTTTTAACGAGAATAAGTATAAATGTGGCCAGCCACTAGTTTGACAGCATCAATATAAAAATGCACAGTGTATCGGCATCGGAGAATTACATTATGTGTAACCCGTTTTAATATTTTTTTAGCTGACTCATGCCGATCCGAGATCACGCTTGCACTATTTTTCTACATATAGACTGGCCGGACCAGTACTAGACTTAATTATTGGCAGAAAACATTATTTGTAAAATTATTAACAGCGATAAAGAACTTATGTTAGCTTAGTCTTCGGATATATACTTCTTGATGATTTTTAAATTAATTTCTCAATAATGCAAAAGTTTGACACATTTTCTGATTAATTTTAAATTGTAAAAGTATAAAAGTGATAAGCCTAACTATTGAAGGGATTTGGAATCGAATAGCATTTTTCATTTTTGGTAAATAAAATACTTGTATAACCTTGTTGAGTTATAATAGTTTCTCAAATGATTGCAGGTTTTTCTTCCTTCCCTTGCTATTGCTTCCGGAAACTCTATTCAAAACGCTAATTATCACAGTATTTTATTTGTTTGCAGTATTCTTAAATTGCTTGTATCAAAAAATGGATAACGCCATTCGATTATATAGTTTCTGAATAAAGATATCTGCTAATCTTATGCGTTTCTGAGAAAAAAAAAATCAATTTAGAAATGTATCAGAAAGGAGCTTCTTTGAATTTAAGGATGAATTTAGATTTGAAATCTTTAATAAAATGATATAGAAATATATTTATAAATCTTCTTTTATTAAACAGCTTCAAAATTAACCTTGTTTTTAGCTTTCTTTCTTTTTTCTTTTATTCTAAGCCATATTAATTTTTTAATGAATCTTTATTCGAATGTTGAAAGCCTAAGAATCTAAGTTATCATTAATGTTGTTAATGTGTATTTGCTGTAAAATATACTGTAAAATCATTCCATAGATATGTATGCAGTATTCTTTAAAGGAATCTTAGTTATATGATAAAAATCTGAATTTTTTAGAAATCGTAGAAATTGTAACGGGCCAAAACGGGCCGGGCCTGTTTTCGCTGATTTTTGTACGGGCCGGGCCGGACCCGGGCCGAACTTTTGAGTTTTACAACGGGCCAGGTCGGGCCGAAATAACTTTCCTACGGGCCGGGCCGGACCGGGCCTGGAAATTCCGGCCCGTGCAGACCTCTATATCAGCAGGAATAAACGTGAACATTCAAGTATATACTTGCATTTCTGATGACAGGGTGCACATTGAATTAATCTTTATATTAAAATAAAATTAACATTTTTACACGCGTTAGCTTTATTAGTAAATTAGCAGACTTCATCCACTGCACTGATTGTGTTTTTCAAATGAATCTCGAATCAAACGAAATATATTAGTGAATTTAGCCTTGTATCTTAATGCAATATTGATCTTTATTTAGAATGTGCTTCCGCGTCGCTGAAAACGATACGAACCCAATTCTTCTATTACATTTTTTAATTTGTCTGACAATTTTGTCTTTTGACCTTTTTGTTGATCATTTACTGTAAGACTGCTAACAAGCAATAGAATGATATACTTTACATGATAAAGATTTCTGAAAAATCGCCAAACTAACAATGCAAGTCTCATCAAAATCTATCCCGTAGAACTTTTTTAATCTTTTATAATCGAGATCACCTGATTGTATAATTCCATTTATCCTCTGTTATTCTATAACTAGACAACATAGAAGGATATGCATCTATCAAAACTTTCTTTGAAACATTATTTATTTAAAATGCAAGTCTCATCGATATACGTTCTCTATAAAAGGTTTTTAAAATGCTAATTGTATTTCATAAACAGGTTCTCCTGATTATAAATCTTTCTCTAATTATCCTATAACTAAAAATACAGAACACCAAGTAATATACTGAAACCTTTCTAAAAAATATCTAATTAAAACTGCAAGTCCCGTCAAAATTCATTCAATAAAACTCAAGTCATCAATAGCCGGAATGAAATATCTACTTGTCTTTTTTATATATGGTAGATATCTTATATTACTTCTGCATAAGAGTAATCATGTATTTGAGTCGGTAATTGTCTCGTAATAATAGTAAAAAAAACTGACACTTTACGATTTCTACTGAACATTTTCCCATGTATAGCGTCATATCATTCTTAATTGAGAATGTTCTATTCTTTGGTAACTGACATTTTACGTTATCGGAATAACTGGAATAATAACTCCCAAATTTCATCATTAGGAGCGATGTTATAGGAGCCTTAATTTGAATTTATCCACTTTATCATCATGTATTGTAGTTGCTCTCTCTATTTCCAAGTGTTTTCAAGGTAAAGGGAATTTCCCATATACTTTTATATAAATGCGTTTTCTATCATGTGGGTAGTCAAAATAATTGGTTCATTATACTTGAAATATATCTATCATTAAACATAGATCTACCTTATTTCATATTTATATTACTTATTTTTAAAAATATAAAAATTCGATTGTTGCTCCACTCTTTATTCTTAAGGGTATTTTTAAATCAAAAAGGGCATCTTTGTGACATAAGTTTTTATTTATTTTTGTTCGTAAATGCATAAAACTAGCAGGTGTCGTTATTCAGAAACTATCTAATCATATTCTTTTTTTCTGATTTTTCGCAAGCGCAATAGCTATTTCAGAACAAGCCATCGAACTTGCATTTTGGACGCATTTTCCGACGAATAAAAACCAGCCAACGAAAGGGAGAAAATTGCATGATCACATGATCAAAATAGCTCTTAACTCGGTAGGTAATTTAATTATCATAAAGTAGGAAACTCAGTTTCATTTGATAGTGGTTCCATAGTCAGGTCTTCTAATTTTATATCTTTCCCTTAAAACATGGATTTAGAAATGTGTCCAAAGTTTTGTGATTGTGGAGTTGAGTAGAGTTGAGAACAACCTTAAGACATTCTTAAATCAATACACTCATCAATTAAACGATAAAAAAAAATAATGGTAATAACAGTATTATGCACCAGTTAAAAATATTTTGAAAAGCAATCCATAATGTATGTAGGTTTATTTAATAAAATATTACCAAAAAATTTAACCATACAATTGATGAAATGGTGAAGTTCAATTTTAAATGGTTGCAAAAATTTAGTGCAACAAAGATAAAAAGATGACAACATCTAGTAGATTGCCTTCATTTAGCAGTTTTAATCTAGATTACTCAATTTAAGTGATCATCTATAAAATATATAAATAAATGAAAAATGACACCTCAGAGAAGCACTTTTATGTATATGTTACAGGCCAAACCCGATTTTAGGCCAAACCGGTCTATCCTAACGCCCATCGGATAAACTAGTTTTTCCTAGGCCAAACCGGTTTGTCCTAACGCCCATCGGATAAACTAGTTTTTCCTAAGCCAAACTAGTCTATCCTAAGGCCCATAGGACAAACTAGATTTTCCTAGGCCAAACTAGTTTGGCCTAACTCTTATAGAATAAACTAGTTTAGACTGCTGTTTATTGGTCTGAACTAGTTTATCCTAGGCCAATTCAATTTGGCGTGATTTTATTGAATTCAATGACCGCCTCAACGCCAACATTCTTATTTGTCCTAGGCTGATCTAGTTTATCCTAGGCCAATGTAGTTTTACGGGTTTTTATCTCAGGGCGTCAAAGCCAGAGAAATAATGGGCTCACAGGTTCTGTATGTATGTACGTACGTATGTACGTAACGCGATAACTCTTGATAGAGATATCCGATTTGGTTCAAATTTTGGATGTAGGTTCATTCTGATAAGGTACTTTTCTGATTAATTTTGGAAATTCATTGGATAGGAATAAAGGGGAGCGAGCGGGAGGCTAATCCTCCAACTTTAATTTAGAGAAATGGATTTATCATGCACAATTATCAGTTTTCATTTTAAATTTTAGCAATAGGATCATTGTGACAAGGCGCCTCCGTGATTAGTTGTGGATGTTTATTGTTTAAGTCTAAATTTTAGACCTAAACAATAAAAATCCACAACTCCAAAAGAAAGGGCAATGTAGTTAACACAATATAATTTAGAGGCCTGGCGGCCCGGTCAGGCAGGGCCCTGGCCTGGAAATTCCGGCCCGTGCAAACCTCTGACAGTATTCTACACTCCTTCGAATAAAATACATTATATAAGGGTGATAACAAAACCACTTTGCACAATGTTAGCTATGGAGCAGTAGTCAGGATCAATATTAAAAAGAATATTGTCCAATTAAAGTGATGGCTTTGCATTCACAGGCTGTTTACATTAATTGTGTATTACAGCCTTATTTTTTTAAAGAATAACACCCTCGAAAAGTAAAATAAGTTGGATTACTTTTTCCTATTTTCCCCAATTATACGTAGCCATTGAAACCCCAAAACTAATCACAGATACGCTTTATAAAATTAAACAATTATCCAAAATTTGAAGCAAATCAGATAATTCTGCACAAAAAACAATTCATCTGATTTAAGGAGGGTAATCCCCCATTCCTCCCTTAATACTTAATCATTAAACCCTCAAAACAATTCAGGGATTCGCCTTAAAAAACTTTATTCAAAATTTCCGGCAAATCGGATAAATTTGCATAAAAACCTATTTATCTAATTTAAGGAAGACGATAAAACGTCCACTACCCCATTATACTTAAACAAATGAAAAACTCAAATTAATTAAAGAAGCGCCTGATCAAATGGATTCATGTCCAAAATTTTAAGCAAATTGGATAATTCTGTATTATGACCAATTTATCTAATTTAAGGAAATAAATAAATTGTAAGTTTCCGCCTTATATTTAACCGAAGAACCATCAAAATTAGTCAGTGAAGCGCTTCATTAGAATGAACAAATCCAAGATTTGCAGCAAATCGGTTAATTCTGCATGAAAAACACATTTGCCAAAATTATGCGGAATCCCCCCCCCACCGTTATTCTTGTTGTTTTTATTCAATTAACCCCCAAAACTAATTAGGGAAGCGCTTTACCAGAATGAATTTATTTCTAAAATTTGAAGCAAATTAGTAAATTCTGTGTGAAAAAAGCATTTACATAAATTATGAGGCGTTACTCCTATTCCCCCCTCCCTTTATACTTAAACAATGAACACTCACAACTAATCATGGAGGCCCTTCAAGAGAATGCTTCTGTATCTAAAATTTGAATAAAATATGCTAATAATGCATGGAAACCCTTTTTTTTAAATTAAGGACAGGTGTGAATCAGCCTCTCGCCCCCCCCCCCCCCCCACTTATTCTTCTCCAATGACCTCCAAAAGTAATCAAAAAAGCTCCTTATAAGAATAAACCTATATTGAAAGTTTGATGCAAATCGATTATTTCTATCAAGAATAATTGCGTTACGTACTTACGTACATACATAGATACAGAACCTACGGGCACAGTAGTTCTCAGTCTTGGGTAACCTTATGAGTTAAAAACATGTCAAATTACATTATTTCTATCAAGAGTTATCGCGTTACGCACATACGTAAGTACATATGTACATACATGTGTACATACATGCATACATACATACATACATACAGAACCTGTGAGCCCATTATTTCTCTGGCTTTGACACCCGTGAGTTAAAAACACGTAAAACTACATTGGCCTAGGATAAACTAGATCAGCCTAGGACAAACAGGAATGTTGGCGTTGAGACGGTCATTGAATTCAATAAAATCGCGCCAAATTGAATTGTCCTAGGATAAACTATTTCAGACCAATAAACAGCAGTCTAAACTAGTTTATCCTATAAGAGTTAGGCCAAACTAGTTTGGCCTAGGAAAATCTAGTTTGTCCTATGGGCCTTAGGATAGACTAGTTTGGCCTAGGAAAAACTAGTTTATCCGATGGGCGTTAGGATAAACCGGTTTGGCCTAGGAAAAACTAGTTTATCCGATGGACGTTAGGATAGACCGGTTTGGCCTAGGAAAAACTAGTTTATCCGATGGGTGTTAGGATAGACCGGTTTGGCCTAGGCCAATCTAGTTTGGCCTAAATTCGGGTTTGGCCTGTAACATTTATATCGCCAAGCAACATACTCTTACAAGGAAAGTCTCTGTATGGGAATACTCAGAAAAATTTGAAAAAATTACCGAATTTTCTTCTCATGCAGATATATATGTTTATAAAAAAATTTGGGTCGGACCTCGATAGAGCTACCTTTAAAAAAAGAAAAAAAAAATAGGTTATTTGGCGATTTATCACCGGTTGGCGAAGAATTAAAATTTCATAAAAACCTCTTTTATGTCGAATGCTCTTTAAAAAGAATTTTTTTTTTTTTTTTTTTTTTTTTTTTTTTTAATACTTTGTTTAAATAAGTTTAATTAAAAATTTAGTTTTGTTACTTTTAGTTTATTATGGGAACAATGTCTTCTATATGAAAATGTATATAGACAGAATTCTTCATGTGAACTTTATTTTGAATAGCCGTTCAAATTGGAAAAATCTCCGATTAAGAATAAAACAGCGACAAAATTCCATGCAAATCGGTAATAAAAAGAAAAGTAAGGTCGAATTATTTATTACTTTATGCATTCAAATTTAATATTGTTTCAAATGTAATAATACTCATAAGTAAATAGTATTTTCAAATTGAAAAATGTAAAAGAAACAAATTAAATAATTAAATATCAAATATCCGCTGGCCATAACTTAAAACAGATATTTGTATTTTATAAAATATCGAAAATATTTGTTCATTCATAAAAATTAAACAACTAAAGCAACAAGCAACATGAATGTGTAAAAATGTATCTATTCTCACTCTAAAATCATAATGAAACGAGTTTATGAATCGAATTTATGAAACGATTTTATGAAATGACTGCTTAAACGACTGATTTTGTTTTACAGCGATTTCTCCAAAAATATTGAATATTATGCGGTAAAATTAACACCAAAAATTCGTATTGATCCGCAGATCTCAAAACTAATATTAGAATTTAAAAATTTGAATTAGTTTTTATGATATCTATTTTTTTCTAATTTGAATTAAATTTCGCTAATAATGGCAACCAAATTATTTCTTTTTTGTGAAAAAAGGTAGAAAATGAATACGATAGAGATTATTAGATTTCTCTTTCTTTTCAAATTTAGTCGAAAATAACTTTTATTTCAATTAATAGATAAGACAATATTATGATTAAATTACTTTTTTAAAAAATATCTGAGAAAACGAAATAATCTTCTGTCACTTTAATTATTGAAATAAATTCAATTGACTTAAAAGTCATGAAGAAAAGATATAGATGTAGTATGCCGTAAAAGTGATTTGCAATAGATGCATTTTATCATTCCAATTTAAAGGCCCTCAAAAAGCCGAAACAAAACAGGGACCGAATTCTCTGTGCTTTATTTTTTCTAAATTAAAATTATCTGCTTATATCAAAGCGTTTCAAAGTAGCACTTTTTTAGATTTTTTAACGAAAGCATGTGTTTGTGTTGCGCCAAATGAGTGGATTTTAGGGTTACTTTTTGACGTCACCCCAGCTACCACACTTCATGTATTTTCTTTCTCTTTACTCTATGCATACAAATAATAATTCCACCGTAACTTTCTTTATTTTTTTTTCAGTTGACAATAGCTCATAAACCCGAAATGGTTTAAAGAGAAAATATACAATTTTCTAAGCATTTTTGATTCTTATATTAAAAATATTTTGAATCATCTTCCAAATGTCGCTTTTATGTACTAATTAAAGAAAAGAGAAAAAGGAAAGTAATAGAGATTATCACTTATAGATGTCATTTTGTCATTTTTAAAAAAACTTACACCCATATTTCCGCAAGAGACGAAAACTATTTGCGGCGGATTGAGACGTCACGTGAAATCACCCTTTCGTATCGTATGAAATTTCGCATCTAAAGAAAAATACTATTCTGATGAAACGAATGTATGGAATAATAACAAATAGTATTCCTATGCCGTCACAATTGGTAAAATGACGATTTTTATAGCTTCGAACTAAATGGAAGAATTGGATCCTTTCTTTATTAGGAGTTATTAGTTGGAAACAAATGCTAAATTACTGATATTCTTTTAAGAGTAGACGAATTTTTCTCTAATCTTTAGTATGCGGTAAGTTAAATAAGCAGTATTCGTGCAATGTCACAGTTGGTAAAATGACATTTTTTATAGCCTCGAACCGAATCGAACTCGAACAAAACGTCATGTATTTTTTGGGAATGGGGGTTCTATTTGAAGGCTGACAGTTGACACAGGAGACTATTTTTTAAATCTAATTGGTACCGCTTTCGAAAACCAGAAATCCTTAATATATACTTTGACAATATTTGCAAGAGAAACATATTCCACTTATAATTATAAAATACCGTGAGCATAATATAATAATAGTTACCTGTGGCAGCCCTCCATTTGGTCTTTCATGAGTTCAACCTTTTCTATATTTAACATTTCTTTGGTTTTTCTGAAACATTTCTATAAGATGTTTTTAATATTTCATATAAAGTCTGTGAAACTTCTCTCACAATGTTAGTTCTATATTGTTCTACTAGCTGAGCCGCCCGACTCGCTCAGGCCCGTGATAATAATAATATTAACCCTTTGCGGCGCGGTGGTCTCATAGATATACCACTTAATTTTAATTCCCAAACGCCACAGTGCCACCGGAATTTTGTTTAAAAAAATTACGGTTTATTGAATGCGTGAAATCTAGTGTTTTCTTATTTACAAATAAAGTTGTTTTCAAATTCCGGTGTCAGTCATTAATTCCAACACTTAAAGGTGTATTTCGATTCAAACTGCTTATTTTTCGATTTATTTTTGAATTCATTATTGCTCTCAAATACACCGAACTTTCAAAATCTCTTATTTGGAAAGTACACAAGGTGCCGTGATTGTCGATTCTTTGCTAAATGCAAAAAATATTGCAAAAAAAAGCAATCAAAAACGGCATTTCGAACCGATTTTTCACAAGCGGAAAATCTGGGAACGAAAAAAGGGTCTGCTGATAAGGTAATTGTTTATAACTCAAAGTCTAATGAATTGAGCGTAAAAAGACATCACACGGCACCTCATACGTCCCTTCAAGAATCCCCTCAGCAATTTCATGTTCCTACTTTTAAAAACGTGTCTGAAATTGTATCGGAAATTTTCGAGCTGTTGAAGGTGGAAAAGCGTTTTTTCGAATACACCCTTAAGCAATGAATTTGCCCTGCGCCGCAAAGGGTTAAACGAACCTGAAATTCCTATGATTTTATCTCTAACTCGAAATACGCAGCAATACGTTGTCTGAAATACATGGCTGCTGACTGTACATACTCACAAACTTGTCTCTTTAGTACTATAGATTACTGTGAATATTCTAAGTCATTCCTTTATTGCTGATTCATTAATTTTATGGTTTTTGCCCCTATTTACATCCAATTCAAAAATAGATAAGACCATGATGCGTACAAAAATCTATAACATTGACAAAAAATCGAAGCTAAACGCACATAAATAAAAAAAAATCCTTAAAAATCACACCAAAAATTGTACTGAAAATCACTGAAATTAAAAAATTATAGCAGACAAAATTTAGCAAATTACGCTGAAAATTTGAAACAATTTTCTTTTTATCTGGGTAAAAAAAAAGCTTCAAAATGCAAAAAAATACTAAAAATCGGATTAAAAAATTTGTTAAAAATTCAAAAATCTCTGAATTCGGAATAAACTTTTATGAAAAGAGAACAAAATTTAATTCATTGGGTTAAAAGAAAGAAACCGTATTCTTTCACTAATGTGAAAAAATCGCCTCCAAACATAAAAAGAACACTAAAAATCGACTAAAAAATTAAATACAAAAAAATCTAATCAAAAAATCAAAAATCGGGCTTCGACGTGAAAAACTTCATGTATGTAGGTACCTTTCCCCCATATTTTGTAACTCTACGTGCAGCGGTCTCTTCAGAACAGCACAGCACTGACACACTCACAAACGTGTCTCTTTATTATTATAGATGTTCTTTCAATTACGACTATATAAAATTATATATAAAAATATATCAGGTTGTTTAGCCCTGCCCCCTATATGTTATTTCTTTCAGAAAAAAAATTACACTTACTCATAAGCCATCCATGAAATAAATCAAATTCATTATCCTTTAATTAGTAATTCATTATCCTTTAATTTTTATGACCAGTGTAATCAAAAATTTACTGTTTTAAATATTTACCTTTTTTTTTTAAAAAAATCTAACAACTGAAAAATGGAACGCTATTATTTAAAAAAAAAATAAATAATAATAAAATTAAGCGACTAGATAAACAATATAACTTGAAGTTTCTAAAGGAAATTAAAATTAGTCAACAGGGATACAAACCTTTTCATATAAATCTAAAATGTATATAAATGAAGTTTCATTTTCATTTTAAAAGAAATTATCAGAATAAAATGCATTATTTCTTGTTATTTAAATTTGTTTTGTACTGACAAATATCAACACTTTATATAAGACAGAGACTTCCTTATTAAAAAGAATTTTTTATTAAGAATTAATTAGCAGTTGAATGAGCAATGTAATTTGAAGTTACTAAAAAAATAAAATTTTGCTACAAATAACATCACATTTTAAATATAAACTTAAAATGTGTACAATTTAGATTCCGTTTTTATTTTTTATCTTTAAAGATTATGAATTTCAATTTATTTTCACGTCTTTTACTTTATTGAACACGCATAGATGGCAGCACTACAAAAATTAAAAGTAGCTCCATAGCTGGATAGGCTTCCCTTCCTTCGTGAATATCCAGAATTTAAATCAGTGTTCAATTCAGGGGGTGGCCCGGGGGGGGGGAGATTCCCCCTCCTGGAGCAATGAAATCTCCTCCCCTGAAATTTTGTGTTTTCAGTGGTCAAAAAGTGTAATTTCTCCCCCGGAACTCTATCATGTACTCCCCGGAGCTACAGAAGTCCCTCCCGGAGATGAGTGTCTGAATTCAACACTGATTAAAATTAGTCCCCAGAATTCTCTTGATAGCGCTGTTTAAACTAGGCTTGCTAGTTTAATCTGCTTTTTTTGCTCACAGACTATCATAGCCTGCGAGCTTATGTGTCCGCCCGTTCTGTATGTATGTACGTTCGTTCGTGCGTACGTGCGTGCGTAACGCGATAACTCATGATAAAAGTATCCAATCCACCTGAAATTTTGTATATGGGTATATCCTGATAAGGCGCTTCCCTGATTAGTTTTTGAAGTTCATTCGATGTGTATAACAGGGGGAATTGCCCCTCCCTTTAATTGATATAAATGGGTTTTACACGCAGAATTATCAGTTTTAGATATAGGATCATTCTGATTGGGCGCCTCCGTGATTGGTATTAGGCGTTCATTCATTGGATACGTATATACAGGGGGAAAGAGGGTTCTAATGCCTCTCCCTTTAATTTATATAAATGGGTTTTTGATGCAGAATTATCAGATTTCCTTCAAATCTCTGAATAGTTTTGGAAGTTTAATGGTTAAGTATAAAAGAGGGGGATAACTCCTATTAGATCATAAGATCATAGATCATGGTTAATAATCATAAAAATATGGAATGATGCTTATTTGCTTAGTTTTTTTTTATTGATTCTGAACTTTTATTTTTTATGAAACATTCATCTTTTATTATTCAATGAAATAATTCTTTTTTAACTTTAGTTTATTTTAATTAGGCATTATTAGATTAATTATGTATTAAAAACTAGTTGGATGTGTCAATCCCAAAACTTTCTTCTATCTCATAAGTACATTTTAATATTAAAAAAAAACGTGGTGAGCCCAAAGTTACCCACTATCGAATTTCCTCGAACATTTGAGCTAGCCTAATGAGATTCTGGTATCCGAAAAGCCTAAAACGCAAAATTTAAATAATATTCTGTGAAAATGAGCTTAGTAGTGCCTCATGTTGGGTAATTTATACTAAAACCTAATAAGCATCTATTTACGTCAATACCTAACAGAATCTGAAATTTGATGGAATTTCGTCCAATTAGTTCTTGAGATATAGTTATAACAAAAAAATTTGCAAAACGTAGCACAGCAACACCATATCTTGGACAATTTATGCCAAAACGTAAAAAAGCATCTAATTATGTTATGGTGTAAAAGAATCTGAAGTTTGATGAAATTCTGTGCATTAGTTCTTGAGATATAGCTAGTTTAAAAAAAGTGTAAAATATAGCACAGCAGCACCATTAGTTGAAGGATTTATAACAAAACGTAATCATCGTGTAATTATGTTATATGTCATTTTGTAACAAAATCTGAAGTTTGATGAAATTCTGTGCGTTGGTTGTTGAGATATAGCTATCGGAAAAATCGTGCAAAATGCAGAATAGCTGCACCACCTGTTGCAAGGTTAATATCAAAATGTAATCAGCGTCTAATTATGTTATATATTCTAGTGTAAAAGAATCTAAAATTTGATGAAATTCTCTGCATTAGTTCTTGAGATATAGCTATCGCAAAAATCGTGCAAAATGTAGCATAGCAGCGCCACCTATAGGGCAATTCACACCAAAACCTTATCAACGACTATGTATCTCAAGGTATCGCGGAATCTGAAGTTTGGTGAAATTCTGTGCATTAGTTCTTGAGATATAGCTATCATGAAAATCATGAAAAACGTGGCATAGCAGCGCCACCTGCTGGCCAATTTACACCAAAACTTAATCAGCGTCTATGTATATCAAGGGGTCACAGAATCTGAAGTTTGGTGAAATTCTGTGTATTAGTTCTTGAGATATAGCAATCCTGAAAATCATGAAAAATGTAGTATAGCAGCGCCACCTGCAGGCCAATTTTCACCAAAAATCAATAGGCACTAATTCATATCAAGGTCTAACTGAATATAAAATTTTATTAAATTTCGAGCATTAGTTCTTGAGATAGAGCGCCCACAAATTTTTTGTCACATACAGACAGACACACAGACAGACAGACAGACAGACAGACAGACAGACAGACGGACGGACAGACTCACAGACAGACATTTTCTAAAAATAGTCAAAACGTGCTCAGGACCTTCTAAAACGTATAAATCCGTCGAAAACCGGAAGTCGAAAATTTTCATGAATCCAATACTTTCTTCTTGTAAAGATAGAAGAAAGTAATAAAAATGAGATTACAGTATAAGCTGTATGAGTGTGTTCCGGTGCATTTATTTTTGATTGAAACGTAATAGAAAATTGAATAAAATTTCTCAAAAAGTACAATTTAAAAAGTAAAGTTGTTTAGATATTCTTTTAATCATTTTTCTTAAAATTGATGAAATAATTATTACGATAATAACCCTTGAAATTTCCCTAATTAATAACATTTTTAACTATTTGGGAAAATAGTTGTTGTTCTCACTAGAGAATTGGGAAATCTGAAGTATATCTGAATCTTTTTATTGGTTGAATTCCGCAACTTATTTTATTTTATTCGTTTTCTGATTGGTCCATGCTTAATGTCTAGAAATGAAGTATTTCTGATTTTAATTTTATTCATTTTCTGATTGATCCACGTTTAATGTCCAAACATGGAATACTTCTGTTGCCACGATGACAAAAAAGTATTAAACTAAAGTATTAAAGTATTAAACTCTAAAACTCCCGGCATATTAGGTAATATGATTCTGTAAGCTACGTTTTGCTCGTAAGCTATGTTTTGATCATTATAAAAATGACGTTATTATTGTTTTTCTTTTTAAATATAGAAATAATTAATAAATCAAATTATAGTCTTTGAAAATATTATTTTCCAAATAGTCGCTGTAATTTGTTAAATTACAATTTTTTAGTTTCTTTCTTAAATATATATATATATATATATACATATATAAAAGCTTGTTATTTTTTTAACGGTATCCATATTCACCTTAAATAAACTTGTACCCACCACGGCAAGGTTTTTATGCGGTCATAATGAGAAAAAAGTTTAATAGAATGTTTAAAGTAAAAAGCGATTTTTTTTTTACATTACTAAACACTTTATTTTTTTATTCAACTTTTATTTGCTACTTTTTAGAGTTTAATCACCACCCAGATTTGCCCGTACGTCATACGAGCCACGTGTTTCTGTCAGTCATGATGTGTCCGTACCAGTGTTGAATTGAGACACTTTTCTCCGGGAGGGACATATGTGGATCCGGAGGAACATTATGGAGTTCCTGGGGGGGGGGGGATTGCTCTTTTTGGCCATTAAAAATAGGAAATCTCAAAATTTCCTTCAAAAATCCCCCCTCCCCCCCAAGGCTACACCATGAATTCAACACTGGCCTGTACCACATACGGGCAAATGATTTCAAATCATGATTTATTACTCTTATCAGTAAATTTTTATTGTAAATTTAGTATAATTTAATCCGAGCATTTTTCTGATTCAATTAGGCAAAAATTTCCGTTTTGAAAAACTGTTAAAGAAAGTTTTAAAATTCCGTAAAAGGCGCAAAAAAATATACATCATTTTATTTATTTTTTTTTTAATATTGATCAGTTAAGTTAAAGACTTCATTTTTATTTTCTTCTATTTTTATGAGAAGAAAGTATTGGATTCGAAAAATTTTCGAATTTCGGTTTTCGTTGGATCCCCAAAAACAATTTTTTACAAAATATCTGCATGGGAATCTCTCTGTTACACTGTCATTAAGCCATCCAACCAACAACCTATCTATTTATCTCCCTATCAATCTAAAATTGGTTTGTTAATCTATAATTACATTCTAAAAATATTAAAATTTCGTACTGCTATCGTAAATATAGCTTTTTACATAATTTTTATAATTCTTAATAGGCTAGAATTGATTAAGAAATTCCATCTTTGTCTACAAAAACAACCCTTGACTTTTTTCTTAAACACATACTGGACAATTGTACTATAAAATATATCTACTAAAAATGTATTTGTTAAAAACACATAACCTTGCTCCTTGGCACACAAAAACAAGAACTTTAATATGAACTTGTGAAATTAAAAATAAAATAAAATATAAAATCAACGTCTCGAGCCGTCTTCTGCAGCTGTCTACAGGAAAATATGATGATGAAATGACTATAGGTTCAGAGATGAATGTTTCCTGGGCGAGAGAAAATTTCTCGAGCCTTGACCAATTAGCCCAAGAGCCAACCGCACAAAACCCTAAGTCATCGAGCACAGGAAAAAATCCTTCATTTTATGGAACAGTAGTAATAGAGGAATCTAATGATCCATGTCTTCTGGAACCGAAGCGGTGTATAAGTCAAAAATGAATACCACTAGTGGTTGACTCGTAGACTTAGCATTGTGTTTTCCTGCACCCAGTTTTCCATGTTTTCATAGTTTTGATTGTACGGCAAACACAATGCCAGACATACAAGTCAACCACTAGTGGTATCAATTTTTGGCTTATGCACCACTTCGCTTCCGGCAGACATGGATCATTAGATTCCTCTATTACTACTCTTCCATAAAATGAAGGATTTTTTCTTGTGCTCAATGACTTAGGCTTTTGTGTTGTTGGCTCTTGGACTAAATGATGTGAATGCAACGATGAACTATCGCTTTTATGTTAATATCAAAGAATATTTATCTGATGACAACACGCAAGTTTTTAGTAAGAATTCAAGTGCATCGCAGCGACATTAGACAACATAATACGGAATACAGCTCTTTCTCGATTCTACTTAGCTAACAAAGGCTGCCATATTAACTTTAAAGAGGCAAAAATCATAGCATCGTGCAATAACCGATACGAAAGTAACATTAGAGAAACTGTTGAAATCATTGCACGTGAGTAAAAGCAGAACACGAGTAGAACCTTGTAAAGATAATTTATCCTATAACCATGGGAGTGCGAAGAAAAAACTGCGCCCGGGGCAAAGTGTAAATTTGGCGCCCCCCTCCCCCAACTTTTCCTTGTAACAGCCCAAAAATGATGTTGGTAGTGTAAATTTGTGCCCCCTAAATTTCTGCTCACGGGGCGACCGCCCTCTTCGCCCCCCCCTTTTCGCACGGCGCTGCCTATAACATGCCAAATATCTGGCATAACAACATAAATTATTAAATTTGTTTGCAATATTTTAGTTTTTCCTCGTGCGTAGTTGGCAACATATTCAAGCTTTTGATTCATTTCGATTCAATTTTATTAGAAATATTCTTTGATATTCACTGGTTGCCGATAGTGCATCGTTGCATTCATATCATTGGTAAAGGCTCGAGAAATTGTCTCTGGTGCAGGAAGCATTAATTTCTGAACTTTTATTCGTTTCACCACTTTATTTTCCTGAAGACGACTGCAGAAGATTGTTCGGAACGTTTATTTTATAATTTATTTTATTTTTAACTATACAAGCACATATTAAAGTTGTTTTTGTGCACGAATGAGTAAGGTTATGTGCAAGGTTTATTTTTTCTGTTTAATTCACTCCTATTAAATACGGATTATTAGTTCAAATTATCACAACATTAAACTTTTCGTATTAATTACTTTACATTATTATCGCAAATAAGTGTTCATTGTTGAGATAAAACTAAAACTTATGGTTGAAATTTCCTAAAAATCACTCAGTAAATTGAAGAAATTTTCTTCTTATTAACTGGAAAAGTTGCAGTTGTTCGAACATCCTAGTGATTTGATGAAAATTCTATTTAATATTGGAGAATTCTGGGAAATTTTTACTTTAAATTGCTAAAATTTTCCATATGGGGATAATGAGTTAGCAATTCTGGTCAAAACATAAATTTTCCTATTTAATTTTTTTTTTTTTTTTTTTTTTTTTTTTTTTTTTTTTGTAAATATAGGGTGAATTAACCCTCGCAAATTAACTTTTTGCATAATAATGTAACTTGTTGCATCATTGGATAGGTAAATTTTAGTAGTTTTTGGAAGGTTTGGTAGATTGAAAGAATAAACACCTTGAGTTCCGCGCTCTCAAGATATTAATCCTCTGATTTTTTTTTCTTTTGGGGCTATATCAAGAAAATAGTGTTTGCTACACAAATTGCTGACACCGAAGAACTAAAGAATACTGCTGTGTGTTCTGTAATAGCTGACATGTTAAGGATGTTATTAAATCAAAAAGGCAACTTTGTGACATAGGTTTTAATTTAGTTTTGTTCGGAAATGCATGGAAACGGGCAAATGTTGTTGTTCGAAAACTATCTAATCGTACTCATTTTTCTGTTTTTTAGAAAAAGCAATAGATTTTTTAGAACAAGCCATTAAAATGAGCGTTTTCAACCGCATTTTCTGATAAAAGCAGATAAACCAGTCTTTCAAGAAGAGAAAAAGGCCTGATTACGTGATAGAAATCGCTTATAATACGATAGGTAATTTATAATTACCATAAAATGGAAAATAAAGTTCGATTTGAAATCGCTTCCATAGTCAGGGCTTTCAATTTTATATATTTGCAAATAAAAATATATAAAATTAAAAATGAATTTGGAAATATGTAAAAACGTTTCACGCTTTTTGAGCAGAGCAGTTTAGAGCAGCCTTAAAGAATATTTGACAGGAACTAGAATTCTGTTTGAATATTCTTCGAGCTGCCAAGAAGGGGCACTTTGAGATTTACTAGGGTACCTAATCTTATAGAAAAATTATTACAATGTGCCCCAAATAACATATGTCTAATTATGATTGTTTGAGAACATATACAGGGTGTCCCTAAACAAATGGTATATACGCTAGGGGGTGATAGAACACATCAAGATGAGTAGTAAATAGGAAACCAAGGGTCCCAAACGTTTTCCAAAGGAGATAGCTGCCATTAAAGTTTGGGGTCCAAAATTTCAAATACACATAAAAAACGGAAAAATTAGTCGGTTGATTTGTGGTTTTCTCTAAAATTATTCTTTATGTTGGTATTTTCTTGAAAATAAATTATAAAGATAAATTTCGAAAAATGCCGATAGAGGGCGCTTTAGACTTTGAAGTAATGAAAAACTATTTTTTGCCGTGATTTTTGGCATCTCATTAAATGGTTTCGTAAGCTTAGACTTAAATTTAACTTTTGAGCTCAAAATCTGAATACAGTAGACCCCCTCAAATCCGCACTCCTAAAATCCACAACTCTCTAAAATTCGCACATATTTTATGGATGTAAACAATGAAATATTCAGTTCAAATGTAGGTGCAAAATTTGACTTTTTTAGTTTTATATCAATTCCATACATTTTTTAATTTGTATTTTTTATTAAGGTTATGTTAGGATGGATTATTTCGTTAATCCAAAGTCTAAAGCGCCCTCTATCGGTATTTTTTGAAATTTATCTTTATAATTCATTTTCAATAAAATACCGACATAAAGAATAGTTTTAGTGAAAACCGCAAATCAATCGACCAATTTTTCCGTTTTTTATAATCATTTGAAATTTAAACCCTCTGAACACAGTTAAGCTTGTGCTACTTAACCGCTTCCAACTATTCAGATTTTGAGCTCAAAATTTAAGTTTAAGTCTAAGCTTACAAAACTATTTAACGAGATGCAAAAAATCACGGTAAAAAATAGTTTTTCATTACTTCAAAGTCTAAAGCGCCCTCTATCGGCATTTTTCGAAATTTATCTTTATAATTTATTTTCAAGAAAATACCAACATAAAGAATAATTTTAGTGAAAACCGCAAATCAATCGACCAATTTTTCCGTTTTTTATGTGTATTTGAAATTTTGGACCCCAAACTTTAATGGCGGCTATCTCCTTTGGAAAACGTTTGGGACCCTTGGTTACTGATTTACTATTACTCGTCTTGATGTGTTCTATCACCTCCTAGCGTATATACCATTTGTTTAGGGACACCCTGTATATTTATAATCAAGACAGGACTTTTGGTTCACCCTGTATGCTGGAATAAATAGCAAAATAAGTTAAAAAATAAATTTGCTTCACGATTTATTATCACAAAATGCTTTAATTCGTATTCCTAGTTTATATGACTTTATATTCCAGAGTAGCGAAACTATTTGCTGGGGTGAAAAGTATGAAAAATTGAAAAGGATTAATAAGCCCTGCTATATTTGATATGGAACTTTTCCCTCATACTAGAGTATGCATGCAAAGTTATACTTAAAGAGAAATTTGCATTAGAAAATCGTGAAAAGGAATGAAAGGGAAAAACCCGAAACATTGATAGATGACATTTTAATATATGTAATTAAATAGACATTGATAAGATCTTCAGCAACGGGATGTAAATACGCATTCTGAAACTGTCTTAGTTAAACTTAATAATATTTCCTATTAAACCTTTGGAGAGAATCTCAAGTACATTTTACCTTGAAAATCTGAAAAAAAACAAGACAATAAACCACTGAAGAGACAATTATGGTCACACAAATCACAGTGGTTAAGGCTTGGAACTGGTTTTTGACTTCTCTCTTGTTACTGTAAGAGAAACGTATGTATTTATGAATATTACTTACATTAAAAAGACATTAAAGCGTAATTTGGATATGACCACCGGAAAGCGCCTTTGTAGAACTATGTGTAAAATGTATTTAAAATAAACGGTTTGGTACGAGTGTTACTCATGCTCAGAGGGTTCTGTACAATAAATATATGAATTATTAAAAAATAGTTGCAAAAAGAATATTAAGACTTTGTAAAAATACTATAAAACGCAGTACTAGGAGTTGCTGTATATGCTAGAAAAATAATGAATGAATATACCATAAAAAATCAAAGATCTATGAAGACTAAATAATATCACAATTTGCTATCCTGTATGTCTGTTTTTTATTTTTTTTATATTATCCTAATCTGTTTTTTTTACGAATTTAAATCAATACTATGACAGTAAAAGTAAGAATTATTTAAACTTCATTTGACATTTCATAAAAGTAGATTCAGGGAAATAATATTTTCTTTTTACAGTGCAGCTTAAACAAAACTTTTGTTCCAAGTTTAAACGTGGCACTGTGCTAAGAACGCTTTGAAAGGAAGTTTCAAAATTGCAACGCCGCGTTGTTCCGTGCCGCTTTTTTCCAAATAAGTTTTTAATTAACTTTTAAAGACACGAGAGGTATACTCAGTTGAGAGCAGCGCCGTGCGAAAGGGCGCAGAAATATAGGGGCACCAAATGTAACCTCATTTTAGGGGGTTTAACATCAAGTTGGAAGAGAGGTTTGGTGCCAAATTGAACATTTTACATTTTTGTCCCGGGCACAGTTTTCTTTTCGCACGCCACTGGTGGAGAGATACACTCATCTAGGGAACTACAAGAAGTGTAAGTCACCGATTTTGACGAAAGTGGTATCGTTAGAAAGATCGCATCATGAGCAGTAAAAAATTCAATGGAACTACCCGTCGGAAATGAGTCGTTTTTGAGATATCCGACAATTTATGTCACATAGCTAGTGCACACTTACACTTACTCAAAAGATTTAATATTCGATTTTAACGAAAGTCGTTTAGTTGAAAAGATATCATCCTGAGGATTATAAAACTCAATGAAATAACCCGTCGGAAATGAGACGTTTTCGAGATATCTGACAATTTGTGTCACGTAGCTAATGCACACTTACTGAGAAACTGCATTAAGTGACATAAATTGTCGGATATCTCGAAATCGGCTCATTTTCAGTGGTTAGTTCCATTGAGTTCTTTACTTCTCACAATGAAATCTTTCCAACGGCACCACTTTCGTCAAAATCGAGGCTAAAATTTTTTGCGGTCCCCCATTAAGTTAAATTTGCACTAGCTAGGTGACATAAATTATCGTACATTTCGAAAACGTCTCATTTCCGACGGGTAGTTCTATTGAATTTTTTACTCCTTACGATGAGATCTTTCCAACAGTACCACTTTCGTCAAAATCTAAACTTTTTTTTTTGTTGTTACTCCCCAGTAAGTGTGCACTAGTTATGTAACATAAATTGTCGGATATATCGAAAACGGGCCATTTCCGACGGGTAGTTCCTTTGAGTTTTTTACTGCTCACGATGAGATCTTTCCAACGATAACACTTTCATAAAAATCGATGACTTACATTTCTTGCAGTTCCCTAGCCAGTGGTACTAGTCGCGAATCGTATAGGTATGTAATTAATTCTAATGAAATTAGTCTATTTTTAATAATTTGATGTTTGTTGATTTTATACTATACTGAGCATTTAACTACACAAATATTATCATTAAAAGTTGTTACCCAGGCTTTAAAATGCGATGGTATATAGAATACACCGCTCCTGTCATTGTGTAGTGTATATCTATGTTTTTAAGGGTTAATATTGCATCTAAATATCGGCGATTTTTTTTATAAATCGTTATCAATAATTCTTTTAAACTTTTGCAATGGTAGATATTTCCAGATATTCTCAATACTTTTGGGGAATGCCCGCTAATCGAAATTAGTGTGTAACGTGAAAATGCCCTTTTCTTAAAAATTATGTGACCTCGTGTAATCGGTATAGTTTTTTAGCATGGTTTAAATTAACATCGACTACCTCTAATTTTTTTCATAATTTTAGTTTTAGTAGATCCAGAAATAAATGGGAGGGGGGGGATATGTTTTTACATGACATTTTCAAAGATGTCTCTAGAAATTTAATGTCATAAATTAAAAGACATATATTTTTTTAAAATTCAGCGTTATAAAAGATTTTACAGGCTATGCAAAAAAAAAAAAATATTTTCTTCCATGTAAAGTAATTAATCTTTTTACATTTTCCTTAATATATTTGTGCATATTTAAAAATCTAATAAATAATAAGGTCAGTAATAGCTTCCCCCAATTTGAACTTTCCTCGTTGTTGTGTCTGTCAAAGCCATTTTTTTCGTTTGCGAGTAAAATGGCTTTGACAGACACAAAAGTATTCTTATAATGGTTCCATTTTTATTTTTAAGTATGGAACCCTAAAAATAAAAAATAAAAAATATTTTATAGTACGCTGTTAAAAAAGAGAGAGAGAGAAAAAAAGAAAGAAAAAAAATAATAAAAATTAATGAAAGAGGGTCGTTAATGAAATTTCATCACCTGTAATTTTTCATAATTTTAGTTTTAATAGATCCAAAAATAAATGAGAAGAAGGAAATTTTTTTACATGAAATTTTTCATTGATGTTTCTGAAAATATAATACCTAAAAATAAAAGACATATTTTTTAGTTTAGCATTATGAAAGGTTTCAGATATACAAAGAATTTTTTTAATGTAGCTTAATTAGCCTTTTTACATTTTTTCCTAAACATGTTTGTGAATGTTTAATAATCTGTAAATATGTGAGTAAATAGTTTTTTATAGATTATTCCAATTTGAACTTTCCGCGATCCATAGTTTACAAGTAAAATGGCTCTGGCAGACAGACACAAAATATATTTATAATGGTATAGTTTTTACTTTTTAAATAGAAAACCCTAATAAAAAAATGCATATATATGTGTATATAAATATATATACATTATAGTACGCTATTAAAAAAGAGGAGGAGTTAGGGAAAGTAAAATAGAAAAATAAAATTAATTTAAAAAAAATGAATAAATAAAGAGGGTCGTTAGTGAGATTGCATCACGTGTATTGTGTTGCCAGTGGGCTACTTTTTTAAAATTTAGATTTCTTGATTGGTATCACTTTTTTGTAACAGTATATTGCCTTTTGTTTTCACCTTAATTATCATGTCATTGAATAAGGCACATTTTATCCTTTGTAAAAAGTGGTGCCAATCAAGAATCTGAATTAAAAAAAAAGTAGCCCATCTGGCAACACTGCACCTACAACGAATTTCTTTGATGATTTTGTGGATTTTTTTCAAATTTTAGAAGAGTTATAAATAAAAAAGATTTTGCCCAGTTAAACTGATTGCATTAAGTTTGAACTAATTGTATATTAAAGCATATTTTTTGAAGGAATAATGCCCTTCGAAAGACAAATTAAGAGTGGATTAGCTCTTCCATTCTCATATGAAACATGCATGAGAGGGTTCATTTTCCTGCATGCCTATCAGAAATGAAGTTAAAGCTCTTTACAAAAAGCAAACGACGTCAATTTAAACCGAAGTTTAAAACTTTAAACGCGTTTTTTAAAGAATTAGGTTTTTAAAGGAAAAGGTAAACGAACTATTACTCTAGCTCAAAATTTTATTAGGCTATAACCATGAAATTTTTTGTGTAGTTTTCGCTAATGTCTAGAGTATAATGTATTGAAGTATTAGCACTAAGGGACTTATTTATTGATATATAGCTATTTTTATGAAGAATTACACGCAAAACTATTGAAATTTTATATAATTAGCTGCATCTCTTTTAGATTTCAGTATATTGATTATTTTTTAGTTCATTTACTCTCAAGAATGTCTAATATGCATATGTTGAAAAAAGGTTTGAGTTATATGTATTTTCCTTTTTTTAGAGCTAGATCTGTTTTCATAAAAAAAATGCTAAAAAATGATCAAAATTCTTCAAAAAGTTAAAAAGATACATACACTTTATGTAGGTATATATATATATATATTATTTTCATTATTCTGTGTTAGATTGCACTTAAAAATACCAAAAAAATGTGTCAAAAGTAGAATTAAAGGAAAAAAAAAAGTCGCCGAACGTAGTGGATACCTTAACTGGAGGCTGTGTGCATTTAATTTAACAGTTGAATTACTCGGCGGTAAAGTAACGTCAGTATACTGGATGGTGAAGAACTTCTTGTTTATGTTTCGTCCGTATACATAGGGTGATTATAAAAAAACTATCCCGACATTTGGGTTCCTAACTATCATACCTCAAAATGCCTTTTGGCAAAATTTCATTCAGTTTCTGTGAATGGTATGATAGTTAGGGGTCCAAATGTCGGGATAGTTTTTTTATAATCACCCTGAACTTATCCATCGTTTTTATCTAGTTTATTACTAATTTCTAGTGCAGTAATGTTTTTCTTAGTACTTCTTTTCTGTTTCTTAGGAAATCGAAAAAGCAATGGCACTAGCTCTTTTTTGCTATGCTAGAAATCACAAATTTATATGTGTGGAGACGCGAGAGAACATCTCCCTGAAATATAAATGTGTCGCATAACTAAAAACTGCTAACAAGAGCAAAACCTAAAAGAAAGTTTTTTAACCCCCTGACCGCCAAACAGAAGGGTAAAATTGTAATGTTTTTTTTTTCTCTGCAATTTATTTCAAATGTTAATAAAAGAGGGATTTTCTATCATGGTATAATATTTTTGTTATGTATATACTTATAAGTCTTGAAAATATCAGCCATAGCTTAATTTCTTAAAACAGGATTATATTAATTTAAATAAAGCGTCAACTGCAGGGAAACCTGCAGCCTAGTGAACATATATATTCGGTCGCGGCAGTGGGAAGATTTAAAAAATAACTTTAAAAGTTTAAATAAAAATTTAATTAATATAATTGAATTTTAATATTCAATAATCTTTAATTTTAATTTAACATGTTTTATTGTTAACTTACGTATGCCTTCCAATTTTTTAGCATTTATAAGAATTTAAATTTTATTTGAAATATCATGTGGGTTTTCTGCTATGAGAACATTTTAGGCACAGGGTATTGACGGTACTTTAAACTATCACTTTAATTAATTACTTCTAACGATTAAAATTTCTCACAGGTAAGAACTTTTTTTATATAAAAATTCTTTGAGTTTAATTATAATAATTAATTTTTTTTAATTTACTAGATCATAATGCAGTGGATAAAGAGTTAATGGAAGGTAGTTCACATTTTAACAATTTTTTTTGTATACTAAACCAGGGTCGTAATGGATTTATTCAGTCAAATATGTAGAGAGTCTTATTCTATTCAAAACAAGAATTTCTGTTTGTAACGTTATCAAGAATTAAAGTAGTATAACGACATTTTCAACAAACATACCTTTTTTTTTTTTTTTGTCTTGTGAAATGTGTCGCGATCACAGAACGTTGTAGACAAACCACTCACATCGAAATAAAGCTGAAATAGAAGCTTTTTATTTGAAAATGTATCTAATTTTACATTTGTTCTCAATGATTTTAATATGCACAGTATTAGACCCTTTTGTGATTTATTTCACATAACTTTACGAACCTTTTATTCATCTTTTGATTAAGCGTCTCGAAAATGACTCGCAGCAGCTATGAGGTAATTTATGTAATATAGCAGTTAAGGACCAGTCTTTCCCCGTTCTTTCAAAAAAAAAAAAAAAAAAAAAAAAAAAAAAAAAAAAAAAAAAACTATAATATAGTAGCTACGGGTATGAGCCTGAACATATAGCTACCAGAAACATTAATTAGACTTCAATATTCCACATCAACCACCGCAGTACAAATATTTTATATACACAAGAGACAGTAAGTATTGAATCACCCATTTCTAAATTAGAGCACTTTTGAATGATTATATTTTTTCGTCTTTCATTTTATTTATTCTTCCTTTCTACTATAATAATTCCTTATTTAATATAAAAAGCAAAGTATTCATTTTTTTGTTATAAGTTTAAACACTTTTGAATGATTATTATTTTTTTTCATTTGATTTAAATCTTGTTTCTACTTTAATAATCCATTATTTAATATGAAATAACGCTTTATAATTTTTTTTTTACCCATCATACGTAGTATAGGGTAAATCTTGCAATCATTTAAAAAAAAAAAAAATATTTTTTGACGAAATTGCACATTTTAGACACTGGAGATTCCGAAAAACACATTAAATAAAAATTGCCGTCCGTCTGTCTGTGTGATTATAAACATTCTGTCTCCCGTACAAATTGGGATAGAGACTTGGTTTGTACTTAGTATGTAAAAATAGGAGGAAGCTTATTTAATATCAGTAAACTTGACTATCCGGAACATTTTTTCTTCGGACTCTCGAAAATTCGTTCTGATGAAAGGAATATAAAAAATTTCGATTTTTTTTTAATTTTAAGGAGTGGATGTAAAAGACAATAAAATAACACAAGTTTTGCATAAAGAATAAAGTCGATCGGATAATTAGTTGCCGAGATATTTGTAATCCTATTTTTCCCCCTCTTCGATTTTTCGTGGCCAGTATTCCATTCAAATTTCAATTCAAAGATGTATTTTAATTGGAAATAAAACGTTTAATCCGACGTAGTAAATTGCTAGTTAATGTGATTATTATTTTTGGAGTTATAAGGATGTTTCTTTTGCGCGGTACTACTTGAGTAGTTTGGCAGTTTATATAATTTGTCGAAATGGGTTCATCAGCAATTCATTAATAGAGTATTACTATGCGTTAAAAATATTTAAATATGTATTAAAATTTTATTTTGGAATTGCGATGCATTTTATAAATAGTTTACAGATGTTTTATTTTCATATTATATATTATGCATATCCATGATGAATAAGTATTACATTGCCCCCCCCGCCCCCTTCCCCCAAAGACTAGTTTAGTATAATTTTAAATTAATTAAAGTTTAAAACTATAACATTTGAATGATATTTTTTTCATCTTTCATTTGATTAATCTTAGGTTTCTATTTTATTAATCGACTATTTAATAAGAAATAGCATTCATTCTTTTTCTAAATTTAACCATTTTGAATGATAATCTTTTTTTTCTTTTCTTTCCTTTAATCATTGTTTTTATTTTAATCATCCATTATTCAATAGAAATAGTACAATATTCATTTTCTTTCTATTATGAGATTGAACATGACTCCATTGCCTGAGTTGAATGACTAAATTTGGATAACATTCATCTTGATTTGTTTTTGAAATTATGATTAAACAATTGTATTCCACTGATAAAATATTTGCATAAATTACAATTCACTGATTTTGAGCAAAAACGTCTTCTGTGTTTTTGAAGAATATCTTTGAAGTTTTTTATACCAATGAAATAAATTTGTGCGACCTTTACAAATGACCCAGATTTAAAGTTTTGAAAACTGATGGTTACATTATCAAAAGATTCTGAAGTAAAATTTGTAACAAGGAAGAATAAGAGAAAAGAAGTGTGTTACCTCTAAAAGTTCGTCATATAAGACGTTTTTACTGCTGACCTTTGTCGCACTAGATTAAGAAAAAATTAATTAATATATGTATTGAATTGTCCGAAACATGTTTGACTTAAAAAAATAATTAAAAGAATAATAAAAAAATAAAAACCTGTTGAGTAATTTATTTTAAAGGAAAATTCAAAGTTTAAAACGTAACTTCGTGATAATCAGTTTCAAAATGTTCTTAAGTTTTAAAATTAAGTGATTTGCGCAGAATGTGTTAAGTTTGAAATTTTAATTGATAAATTTTTATTCACCCTGGCTAAGAGGATTAAATGCAACAGACTGAAAAATGCCTAAGCTTGAATTTTTCAGTCTGTTGGTTTCATTTCTTTAAACTAAGTTGAATAAAAATTTTGTAAATAAGATTTCAAATTACTAAAAAATAGGCATGAGAAATTTCTGCAAGAATTTCCAGAAATTATACATTTATTTTAAGTTTTACGTATAAAATTAGCATAAATTTATTAAAAAAAACAAAAGACAGAAACAATGTATTTAAAAAATATATATATTTATTTTTTGCTAAAAACCATAAAGTTAAAAAATACAGTTCATATCTATAAAGGACATTCGCAAGAAGGACAGCCGCTGTAATTGTTTCTCAAAAAACACGGTGCTCTGCAGTTTGGAGGAGAACATTGAATTGAACCGGGTCTCAAAGAACTGGGACATTCACAGCTTGGACAGGGACCACGTCGAACAAGATTACAAGGATAATCACATCTCGGAGGAGAACATTGAATGCCCCCAGAGTTGCCCCTATTTCTGTTTGGACATTTGCAGCTTGGGCATGGTCTCGTGTTGTAGTCCAAAGAGCAAGGGGCGTCACATTTTGGAAGAGAGCACATGATTCCACCCGGAATACTTCTGCCTCCTCTATATCCCGAAGAACATTTGCAACTTGGACAGGGCTTTGTGCTGTAATCGATAGTACATGATGCATCACACTTAGGGGGATCGCATTGGACTCCACCTTGATGTTCGTATTGATTTCCTAAGCATTTGCATGTTGGGCACGGTTTTGTGCTGGAATCTAAAAAGCATGGAGCATCGCACTTAGGAACTGAACACTGAACACCCGAGGGGACATTTCCATCAATATATCCCGATAAACATTTGCAGCTTGGGCATGGTTTTGTGCTGGAGTCTAAAAAGCAGGGAGCATCGCATTTGGGAACAGAGCACTGAATACCTCCGGGCACATTTCCACCAACATATTTTGACAAGCATTTGCAACTTGGGCATGGTTTTGTACTTTGGTCTAAGTAGCACGGGGCATCGCACTTAGGAACAGAGCACTGAATACCACCCGGCACATTTCCATCGATATAGCCTGACAAGCATTTGCAACTGGGACATGGCTTCGTGCTTTGGTCTAAGAAACATGGTGCATCGCACTTAGGAACAGAACACTGAATACCACCTGGCACATTTCCATCGATATAGCCTGACAAGCATTTGCAACTGGGACACGGTTTTGTATTGTAATCTATAGTACAAGATGCATCACACTTTGGCTGATCACATATTATTCCTCCTGGTTGAGTGTCACCCCGAGATCCTGATGTGCATTTACAACTGGGACATGGTTTCGTGCTATAATCTAAAACACATGGTGAATCACATTTTGGAGGATCGCATATTATTCCTCCAGGCTGAACTCCCCCTCGGGAACGAGTTGAACATTTACAGCTTGGGCATGGCTTAGTAGAATAATCTAATGTGCAAGATGCATCACATTTCGGTGGATCACATGCAATTCCCCCCGGCTGAAGCCCCCCTCTGTTGCCAGACGGGCATTTGCAACTTGGACATGGTTTCGTACTAAAGTCCATGGAACAAGGCGCATCACATTTCGGTGGATCACATATAATTCTTCCGGGCTGAAGTGCTCCTCCGGAGCCGGATGGGCATTTGCAACTTGGACATGGTTTCGTGCTGAAATCCATAGTACAAGGAGCATCACATTTTGGAGGATCACATATAATTCCTCCCGGCTGAAGTCCTCCTCTATTTCCAGACGGACATTTGCAACTTGGACATGGTTTTGAATTATAGTCTATCGAGCAAGGCGCATTGCATTTCGGTAGGCTACACTGAACAAGTGGCGGTTCTCGATATTCGGAATAACATCTACAACTTGGACATGGTTTCGTCGTGTAATCTACAGTACAAGATTCTTCACATTTTGGCTGATCGCATACTATTCCACCAACCTGTCCTCCTCCTCCTCTTCGGGGTGCAGATGGACATTTGCAACTCGGACATGGTTTTGTAGAGTAGTCTAAAATGCATGGCGAGTCGCATTTTGGTTGATCGCATTGGATGCCACCTGGTATAATGTCTCTCCCATCACCTATAAAAAATATAAATTTGTTATGTCAAATTGATAAAATTATGTTCATTTTCATAATCACTCTATGTATATTTAAAAATAATGAATGTGTTGAGACATGCCTAAACAAATTTTCATAATTTGTATTTTGCTTGATTTTTATCCATAAATATATCATCATCATATCATTGATATCATATATGATATTAAATGTTTTATATATGATGCTTTGTTTTTTCAAAGATAAATCCCAAAGTTATAATCTCGATTTTTTATTAGCAAAGGAATGAGAAAAAGACAAAATTTTATTAAATGGCTAATTGGAATTAAGTTTTAGAAAGTTATAATTATTTTTCTAATATATTGTAGCACCCCAAATAATATTGAAGTTAAAAATATACAAACAAATGCATTGCAATAAGTAACCTTGTAAGTTTTATCTCTTTAATATCCATCAATTTATTATATATATTTCTTCTTTAATTTTTTACCCTTTTTTGTTTGTCTATAATTTCGCACTTTGTAATTTACCGTAAATATTAATAACAACAAACATTTGAACTTAATAAGGGGTTTAATGTATGTTAAAAATAGGACGACAAGGATTTCTGACGTCATATAACATCACTATGAATTATAGTTTATCAGCGTCTCCCTTTTCCCCAAAAGCGTTCCATAAGGTCAAACAAAAACCGCAGTGCTTGTGGGAAACATTGCGAGCTCCACACAATGCGTGTAGTCAATTGTCACCTGTGCTTGTAAAATGTATGAGATGGATTACAATATGCAATGAAAAAAGGAATAAGCAGTATAAGGATTTTTAATGAATAGTATTCTAAAGAGTCCTTTTAAAAAACGTTAAAAGAAAACTTTAATAATAATAAAAGAAGATTATTTAGATTTGTATGTGACGATTTGCGTGCTCTAAATATCAAGCACTATTTGTGAGAGGCTCAATGCTGGAAATCCAATGAGAAAGGAAGCTTTTTTGGAAGTAAATGACGCTTTTTGGAAAACAAAACAATTTGGCACATTGAAAATTCCTGTAATTTCTTTAAGGATTTCTTTCAGGGAAGCATTGACAACCTTAGAGAACCTCAAATAAGTTACAGGTTCAAAAAAGTTATCCTTTTTCTTCTTTGTCTACTTTTTCTTTCTTTTTTTTTCTTTTTTTTAATTAAAAATAAAGTTTTAATTTGTCTTCAGTTACATGGTTTCTGTGATTACTTACAAAAAAATTCCGAATTTAGTAAAATTTCAGGTAGTTGATAGACGTGGAAATGAATAATAAGAAAACAAAAATATTTATATAACTAAAAGCACGTGCTGAGCCAAGGGCGGATCCAGCCCAAAATCCAGGGGGGGGGGGGGGAATCACAAATTTTGAATACCAGTTTTAATACCAGGATGAATATATTCATCACAGCTAAAACAATTAGGCTCTCTTTGTCCATAGAAGCTCGAATCCGGATTTTCAGATGACGAAGTGATGAAAAATCTCTCTGCCGTTGCTATGCTAACTGGCAAAGTAATGAGGATTCACAAAAATGATTTGATATTTGGATATAAACACATCTAATTTTTTGAGATTTTTCGGAGCACGCCCATATGGAGATTTTCCTTGTAAGATGAATCTCTAAAATTCTTTCTGAAGCTAAAACTGTAAGAAAATAGGGTCATGTGTTGCATGTTAAGTGGATTAAACTTGGAGTGATCCACTTCAATTTTTTAAATCGAGGTGAAATCAGTACTACGGAGACGTCCTTTCTCCAAATCTTAGAAACGCATTAAAATTCAGATGTCAATGCGTAGCTGCCTACAAAAATCCCCTACTCTATACTACGACAATACCGGTACGCGTATGGATGATCTTATGGATGATCTTACGAAAAATTTACAGTCTTGGTAATGAATCTTTTCGTTATCTGCAGCTAATTGTGCAGTCATTCTACCGTTTTAAAATATAACGATTTCTTGATCATATTATATCTGTCCATATTATATATAACGGACATTTGGGAATATTTGACCATATTATTGACCATATTGTAGTCTGAATAGAGTTAAATTACGGTTATGTTGCGGCCGAATGGACACTTTGCCGCTATTTTTAAGAATGAAGAATTCTAAACTTTTTTGACACTTATTTTCAATATTACCTATGCGAATAGCTAAAAAGATGTTAAATATGTTTTCCAGCAACATTAGGAGTAACATCAGAGCGATAATCAAACATATCGAAACTCAAAAAAGTCAAAATAGGTTTTACTATCGCAATTATCAGGAAATTTAGCTTAAACTGAAACTTCGTGAGAAGACAGTGAATTTTATTAAAGAATCCAGTCTATTAGTTGTATGATATGTCAGTACTTGCGCAACCGTTATGAAAATCCTAAAAATATCGAGAAATATCTGTATTATCTGTGAGATCTTTCATGGGGCTCAATATGATATACTTGTGCAAATATATTTTCAGTATTTTTCTGTTTTTGAAAAACAAATGCAGTAACAAACTACATGTAAAAGTGTTCTAAGATTAAAATAAACAAGATTTAATTCTGACCTCATAGGTGTTAGAAATCTCATTAATTGTAAAGTAGTGTTTCGATAATAATTAAACGTATTTTACATTATATTTAATCTTTTATTTAATCAACTTACACACATTGGAATTACCAACTCTTGTTTCTGTTGATAGTGTGTCCTTCGTTCGAAAATTTGCCTTTTTCGTAGGATAAGCTTAGGGAGGTTACTCAAAAGTTTCACACTGATGTTAAATTCACACTCATATTAAGTGAGTCGCGATTTTTTTTTTCTACTGAAAAAAACTGGGACTGCGTGTCAATAATGTTTGAATCTAGCTGGTCTATGGCTTTTTCTGTGGGATGCAGGAAATTTGTTTTCTGTGTATGCTGCATATATTAAACAACACTGTTAAAAAAAATCTGTGAATTCACGGTAAAACTACTGGCAGGAAAGTTGCCAGAAAATTACCGCTCCATTAGTAGATTTTCCGCATTGGGGAAAAAAAAAAAAAAAAAAAGGAAAACGCCGTTTGAAAAAGAGGTAACTTTCCGTTACACGGTTTAATTTTCAATGATAATAATTTAATTTAATTTTTAAAATTGACGAATTGATCAAAGAACTCGAACGCGAGACCTTTTGACAGCGGAATAAGTTCTTACCGATTAAACCAGATCTGCTGATGCCAGGTAGTACAAAGTATATCTTTTATAAGTTATCGGAAAATCTGTTGTGCTTTTTAACGATTTCCTTTCAAATATATTCGTTAGAATATTCGTAAACGGTTTATTTTATTTTATTTTTGACGGATGCATAATGCTTATTATTTTTTTAAATCAATTTATTTTTTTAACTAGTTTAAATTAAAAAAAAACCAATGGTCTGAAATCATTTTTCTTTTTCTTTTTCTTTTCTTTCTTTCTTTCTTTTTTTTTTCTTTTTTTTTTTTTTTTTGAATGAATGAATGAAAAAAATTTCATTCGTTTTTTACAAAAATTATGTTATAGACAATTTTTTGAAATTATCGCGCATTATTTATTTATTTATTTTGGGAGGGGTTAAATGGTTAAAAGATTTTTTTAATAATATAAAAGAGAAAAATAAACAGAATAAATGTAATTTAAAAGGGTTTTTTTTTATTTTCATTACTCCACAGCGCCAGTGGGATTCGAGCCCACAAATTGCGTTCGCAGGCGATTAGCGAAGTGGTGCCACTCGGCCACGGTGGCTCCCGGATAAATGAGTGTCTCCGTTTCTTTTTTCTAGTTCCATCTATTTCGTTATTTTCAGGAAATGTCGTAGAGTTTTCTGATTTTTAACGGGAAAATGCCCTTTGGTTGTGAAAAGGGACTTTTTCTGTGAATTTCAGATATTTTTTAACAGTTAACCTGAAAAATATAATAAATAGGATCACTACTGCTATGCGAGTGGCGATGGATGTGTTTCTCAGAGTATGGGATGAATTTAAGAAATGCAGTTATGGTTTTTGCAATGCTGGTAGAAACACACACTGAACTTCTTTAGAGATATTTACAAATACGCGTGAAAGAATTGCACTACTTTTATTATTTCAAACATACCTCTTTGAAACACACATATTTTTTTAGAATCACTCTGCCTTGTATCTCAACGAATTTTCCAATAAGTGTTTAACAGCGAGACTATAAACAAATCCAAATTGATAATTTGACCGGTGCTTTTATTTAGAAACAATGTAATCGAATAGCAATTTTGCTTATTTCGATAAAAACAAAGAATTTTTTTTAAAAATGTGTCATATGTAGCTTTTCGAATCAGATTTTGGATGCGACGTTCAGAAAAAAGAGTTTATAACGTAACATTCGTTTATAACGAGAGATTACAAATTAAAAGATGAAAATTGTTATTTGATTTAAAGTAATTTTTAAATATCATGTCTGCCATCTTTACGTCTAAAAATGTGTCAGAATATTTTCCATTGTTGTGCGGGGAATTGTTTTATTTTATTTTAAGCCTTATTATATATAATATCTTCATAAAAGTACATTAAAAATATTTCTTATAAAAAAATGTTAATAAATTTTTTTATTAAAATTCCAAAAATTTTTAATAAATCAATCCGTTTAAACAAAAATTTCTACAGAATATTAATAATTTTGTTTAATAATAGTTCTTTCAATTAAAGTAAAATAATAAAATTTTGTAACAAGAAAAAGAAAAAATTCTAATTATTAAGAAATTCTAGCGTATATTCATTTTTCATTTGCGGTGAAGAAGAATAAAACTCTCTCATACGCTTACCAAGTCCAGATCTGCACTCACACCCTGGACAGCGGCCATCATAGATTTTCTCTACGGAGCATCCGGGTGGACAACGGGGAGGTGCACACTGAATCCGAGTCGAATCTTCAAATATCAACGAGAAAAAAAAAATGTAATTTAACAAACTACAACAACCATTTGGAAAATGATTTTTTCAAAGAATAAATTCAAGACTCATAAATAAATTCTAATTCTAATAATAATAATAATAATAATAATAATAAATATCATTTTTATGATGATAAAAACGTGGCTTATGCAATAAAAACTGAGTCATATATTACGTACACCATGGATTAACCGTTTGAGTCCCAAGAAGCGCGATCGCGCTGTTCAGTTCTTATGTTGGGAAAACCCAGCACATTTTGACCGTTTGGAACACTGATGGTACCCCGATTAAGACTTATCGACATAAAATAGAAGAAGCGTTATCGTGCCGCTCAAAATTTATCGAGATAAAATAAAAGAAAGCTATCGCGCTGCTTCGATCTTTTCGGCATAAAATAAAAGAAGGCTGTCGCGCTGCTTTGGCCATTTCGGCATAAAATAAAAGAAGCGCAGTAGCGCTGCTTGGGATTTTTCGACAGTGTTTTTAGAAAAATCTCTGGAACTCAAATGGTTAAGCATTAATATTCCTGGACGAATCATAAAAAAATTTTAAATGAAATTTCAGTTTTACAATTTTCGGAATTGCAAATTTTTAAAATTCTAAACATTGCACACTTTCAATTTTTACACCGTCGTATAGAGCAAAAAATGTACTTTTAAATGCAATTTGTTTGAAAGCTATATCTCAGTTTGTTTTTGAGCTATTAATTTTTTGTAGTTTTTTATACTTCTTTTGTCATTGTGGTATCAAAAAAAAATTCCATTTCTGGACATTAAACATGGATCAATCTAGGGGTCGTTGGGAGACAAATTTTTCGCCAATTAAAGATAAATTGGCAACTTTTTACTATTTATTATTTTTACTAAGCTAATATTATTTTTAATGTCAATGCTATTAATTATTATTATTACTTAGTTGCTTTAGGAAATCGTTAGCCTTTATTTTTTATCCTATTGCTCTTTTTATTTTCCTGATTAAGTATAATTGTTTAGTTAAAAAGTAGTAGTTCATACGGTGTGGAACTAAAAGTCAAGGACGGGAACTCTCCCCATCCCCCAAACTCCCATTTTAGTTTTAGTGGCTTAAAATATAATCTACATAGCAAAGGTGTCTAACTCGGAGCCGCAAGCACATAGCTCCCTTTAAAAGTTTTCTTCGCGTCTTTTTGAAAGTTTTCTGTAAACTGTCATTTTATAAAAATGGAATTATATTTTAATTGATGGCTCATTTAAAATCCTTGTTATACACCTGAGAGATGTTTTTAAAACCTCTGAAACTGTATTTCACGCAACAAAAACTAAAAATGTACTTTAAAAAAAATAATCGTTTGCTTTTACGTTTTATTACTAACATAATGTTATTATTTGTAATGCATTATAGAAATTACTGCAACGGAATTTGGTAATAGGTGGAAATATTTTTAAAAAATATCTTCAGAAAAGATATTTAGAAAAATAATGGATTTCTCTCATCCTAATTCGTGAATGAAAGCTCATTTCTGTTGTTGTTGTTATACTTCATGCTTCCAAAATAAATCAACGACTACTTTTGCGTCCTAAAAATCAAATATAGCAATTAATATGCCAAATTGTTAAAATTTCGTTTCAAATATATTTTTAACATAACTCTATAAGTGCAAAGAAAATAAATAAATAAATAAATAAATAATAAATTTGTATATTTAAAAGACATGGCTATTTTTTTTAATCATCGGTCTTTTTGCTAATAACTATTTTAAATAAAAGCTGTCAATTCGTAGATGTTCTTGCAGCTCTTTTTTTAAAACATTCCCACTTTTATGTTTTACTTTTAATTAAAAGAAAATTTTATGAAATATATTCAAAATGCTGATGATGGGATTATTTTCACTATTGCAGAGAGAAGAGAAATAATGAAAAATGTTGTGACTTGAGGTTTTTTTAAAATCAGTTTTATAATTTGTATATAAAATATTTGTGCAAATGTAAGGGGAACTGGGGCACCTTGATACAGCTTTTTTCTAAGAATATTTTTGGTATCCAGAAAGCAGAAATTTCAAGTTATTTTACCATGTGGTGCCAGCAAAACTTGTGTAGTGTGTTATAAAAATGTACAATCGTTGTTTTATATATTATTTTCTGATGTAATTTAAAAAAATAAAAAAAAGTCATTTGTATCAATGTGCCCCATCCCCGAGGCACTTTGGTACATCTGAGAAAAATGGAGACAAAATAACATCAATGCATATTTTTCATAGAAAAATAGTTAGCAAACCATTTTATATATTTATTTATAGAAATTCAAATCACCCACAATTTATTTGTAAGTAATATCAAAGCAATCAAAATTAAATGAATAATGACTTGATGTTCTGGCTTTTCTTTGTCTGATTGTTGGCTGTGGTAACATTGTCATATCTGGCACTTCAATCCCATAACATTATCTTCTTCCTTAGAAAATATGGAAAAATTACCAAGTTTTTTGTTTATAAATCGGTTTATAAACAGAAAATAAAGGATAATTATATAAAAAATTCTGTTTATAATATAATTAACCTTTATTGATTTGCAGCTTGTTTCTCTTACTGAACATTTCTCATCTCTAAAATACTTTTTCCTCTGGAAAATCGATATAAATTCGAGATTTGCCAGGCTGCCGTCCTTTTCTTTTTAAATTCTACTAGCAGTAGATGTTGGGTAAATTCGTAGGTTTTCTGTTTGGAAAAATACTATAAAATGTTCTAACATAAAAAAATAAGAGCTATTTCACTTTAATAAAAACTAATATTAGAAATTTTTGGCAAAAACTAGTTAGATTAAGGAGTGTATGGTAAAAAACATAACAAAAGGTATTGAAAAAATGAACTAGAAAAGGATTTAGGTTATATCAATGTGCCCCGACATAAACTGTATCAATTTACCCCAAACAGCCATTTTGAATAAAACGATTCTCAAGTACTTCATAATTTATCGAACAATAAAGAATGAGGAACTGATAAAGAGTAGCTTTACTTGCCAGGAAGCATATTCTTTTCAGTTGAAAATACTTAAGCAGTTGTATAATACCATTTCAATTGTACAACTCAAATTTACTTTTGACCTACAAAAACAATAAATCACCCGTCCCATTTCATCAAACAACTGAATCATTCCAAGACTTTCTGTACATAATTGAGTGCACTAGTATCACCCTTTGGAACTGTTGTGAAACTTCCTGTAATGACCCTGTGAGCAGTAGATGGGGTGTATCAATGTGCCCCAGTTCCCCCTACTTTATTTTTATAAGAGAATAGAAATTCATATTTACTGTGACGTCGTAGGAAAATTGTCTATTGAAGTTTATTTTATTTTTATGCATTTTAATTTTATTGCTGTCAGTTTTGCTTCATTACAGTGAAATAGAAAATACGTTTTTCCTTAATGAGGGTTTCTACAATAGAAAATATCAGTTTATTTATATAGAAAAACTCGATTTACGTAGTTACATACTCGATTGTAAAATGCGAGTTTTTTTCTAGGAAATACTGGTTTTTATTTAACCTAAAATTATGGAAATTTCCTGATCTATAGGAATATTATTAATATATGGTTGTTAAGCTACATATATAAAGAAGGCATGAAATATTTGCACCTGTGAAAGTAGCGCGGCGTTATGCTTAGTCAAAAATGCATTTTTACATTCATGAAATTAAAGAGAAAGTTTGAAATAATAGCGTCAACATGACGGAAATTTCCCAGATTTTTCATTTCTAAATTAGAAATGTTGAACCCCAATGGCGAGGTGGTCAGCACTCTGGGGTGCAATCAGCCTTCCGTCCCTTCGAGATTGATAAAATGAGACCAAGATTACTTTGGAACTAAACACCAGAGGGTCTTGCGTTGGGTTGACCACCTGACAGAGATGCTGCACAGAACTTTGGAGCCCAGTGTATAATAAAAAGAGTTTGGTGCTGTAGACCCCGATCCTTCATGGATCGTTAAGTCGCAGGTTTAGTTTTTTAAAACTATAAAAATTAGAATTATTTACTTTATTAACTACTTGATATTGACTGTACATCTTGATTACATGTCACCTGTTGCTTTTTCTTTTAAAAATAAAATATACGTACAATACATTAACTTTTCAATAAATAATTTAGAAAAAGGATGAATTTTGGAAAATTAAGATTAACAAAAATGATTTAACAGTAAAAAAATCTTTTTTGTAGGTTTATTATAAGTTCTTTAACAATTTTTATTCTCAACAAAGTGTTATTCCTTTGACTATCCACTGTCATAAAAATATCGTAAACTACTTTTTGATGCCAGCCAAAACCTCATTACAATTTTTAGAAATGCATAACGTTCACAAAAAATGGAAACGTTGCAGTTGTTTTTATTGCTCTCGCTTTACTTTTAAGTAATACAGAATTTCAATTCTTTCATAATCAAATAAGAACAAAATTAATTTTATAATGAAAGTTACTTGAAAACTAATGCATTATTTAGTGACTTTTTAAATTGTTTTCAGGCATGAATTATTATTATTTTTTAATCTGCTTCAATCAACTTAAGTAGTGGAGTGGTAAAAAACTGCTAAATTATAAGAAGAGGTTAAATGCAACATTTTGTCAGTAAACTTATATCTGCCAACTAAAAAGAAAGATTTTCAGATCATCTTGAATCTAAAATTAATATCATATTAAATTGGTTAAAATATGCTTTGCGTCAGAATATGACAGGAATTGTATTAATATTTTTTAAGGATCCATTTGGTATATTCAGGATTGACAAAAGTTGAAAATTCTTAGGTGTCAGGGAAAATTCTTAGGAGGGAGCTAAGGAGCATTTCTCAGATATCCCCGGAGTCATTGCAAAGTGGAACACAGGATACTCATAATCGTATTCGATTATTTTTGAGTGATAACTGTCATTTTTCAATAAACAAATTAGCTATTCAATTAAAAAAAAAAAAAAACAGACTGAGCAAAAATTTTAAGATAATATCAAAAAATGCCATTGTAAAAATTAAATAGAAACAAACTATGAAATTAAACATTAAAACAATAGATAAATTAATACCTTTACTTTTACTTCCCAATAAAAAGTTACATACTTAAATTAACAATGCCTTTCAGAAATTCATTTAAAATATCATCTGTCAATTGTTTTTTCAGGATTGAAATCCTTTAAAGATGGCCCATTTAAATTTATAGTAGGTAAAATTAATTAGTAAAATTAATAAGCAGATAAAAAAGTTAGTTTCCAAGAGGAACTTTTTAGTCTCTGAGGTGACCCGGTGACCACAGTTTATCGTCCATGGGTGTTTCCTTATAAATGGGAAAACGATCCACCATTGTGAAAAACGGAAAGCTTTCAGACTATCATAAGTGAATGTAGAAACAATGCAAAGAAATTGGCAGTTTAAAGAATAAAAAATTTGCTTTATTTACAGATTGTTCTATTACTATTGTAAATTAAATTTTCCATTCTTACATAAAAATTAATTAGCTTAAAACAATGGACGCGTTTCAGAAGATATGAAATTGAAACGAACAACGAATGACAAGGACATTTTAAATATTTTTTTAAGATTGATTTTTGACAGGTTTTTTAAGATTGATTTTTGACAGGTTTTGTTTCGTTTACATCTGTAAGAGCTTTGTCTCTATTTGTCTTATCTCAGAGTAATACAAAAATGTTAAATGGACTCTCAACTTTTATCTTCTCAAAATTTATTGAAGAAACTATCACAATCAACTCTAAAAGGCAAATAATTGGTACATTATAAAAATATGAGAGATTATGATTAATTTATTAAAAAGGTGCTAAAATATAAGGTAGGAAATAAAGCCGAGTGCTAACCTATGTAACGCGCAATTATGAAAGAATCCGGGAAATGACACCTACGAGTTTTGCATAGAAAGGCTCTGAGTCATCCGAATCACGAACAACCGATAAAGTTATTTTTTTTTTTCATTTGCAGATCTTATCGCTGGAAGAAGCACCTAAGAATCAACGCCTGATATAAAATTTGAGGGGTAAATCCTGTGATTTCTGTGTAAAGACTATATACTTATTAGGAAGTACTTTGTTTATTATATGAATTCACAGTGTATTTCAAATACTTTCAAAAATATATTGAATGTATTCGCGAGGTAGTTTCTAGTTTAAAATATGCTACGCAATAAATATACCGGGGTTGTAACACCACCCATTCGTGTTATTACTCTGGTTGATTCTCTTCAGAGCTGGAACTACATCTGAAGTAGGTTTATTTTTTTTTTATGTGCGAGAGAGCATCATTGTCATTGTTGCAAACCAAAAAGAATACAGAGAAATTTGTACGCCCTAAGTCCTGCTAATATTTTCGTATAAGAAGAATAAAATATCAAATGATTATTACTGTACCATGATGTCGCAATTAATGGTAAGCAACAGAAATTTGTCAATTTCTAGGGCTGTAGAATTTGTATCTTTAGAATTGAACAATAATTTAAATGTTATTATAACATATTATTTCATAATTTTGTTAGAAAATCTTTTTTACCCACATAAGTCGGTAATAACGCCAAATAGCATTGATCAAGAAATTATGTCATTGCATTTTATAAATACATATCGAATAGAATATTCTTTCTTGTATATATGATCAATTAATTGCTGTATCAAATCCTGTATTTGTTTCGAATAAAATATCTGAAACTAAGCCGCGAAAATTCGTAGAACCTTAACGTGGCGTTAATATCCCAGGATACCTTACATAAAAAGGTCCTTATAGAATATATTTTTAGGTATATTTCGTATGAAATACTACCTATTGCATTCTCTCCCATGTTGGAATTTCTGAAAAATTTTTGCGGATCTACACGAATCATGACTCCTAGACCCCAAAACTACCATCAGTAAAAAAGTTTATCTATCTATCTATCTATCGGTGTATATCACTTTCTTCTAGACACGATAACTTATATAATTATGCTCAGATCTTCTTCAAACTTTTACATAAAATCAAGGAGCTTAAAATCTCGGTCGAGTTCGTTAATGGGCAAAATCGGACCAAGGGGGTGGAAATACGGAGTGTTTTTGTGAAAACCGAAAAAACGCGATAACTTCTTAATTAAAATAGATATCGAATCAGTTTAAAGTTTATATTACTTCTAAGAAATGGGCAAAAAGTTTATGCATGACAGATTTTTGATAAAGTTAAAAATGGGCTCAAGGAACGAAAAAAACATGGTTTTTGGGAGAAAAAATTCATAACTTCGTCAATTCTCAAGATATCAAATCCAACTAAATTTTATATAAATGTACTTAATATTATTTAAAACTTTTGTATTTACAAGTTTTTGATAGGACCAACTTTTACCGATGAAAAAAATTAAAAACGAAAAGAAAAAGGAGGGGTTAAAAAGAAAAAAATCCATAACTTACTCATTTCTTAAGCAATCAAATCTAATTAAATTTATTTTACATCTTCAAAATAATACCTACAACTTTTATATTAACAAGTTTTTCATAGAACCAAATTTTAAAGCAAAAATAAATTAAACAAAAATAGGAGTTGAAGAAAAAAACCTCAAATCCAAACTGCTTATATTCTGACTCATTTTTAAGTTCATTTTTGATTTTAAACGCATCCAAATGACAGATCCTCTTATTTAGGAACTATATAACTTGACGTATTGGCCAGTTTTTTGATAAAGGCAGAATATATTTTTAAAAAGGCTGCCAAAAAGGGCATTTTGAACAGATTTCCCGAAGTTATCGTCATTAGAAAATTGATTAAGTATAACAAATTGCGTTTTTTCTGAGTCATTTTTAAATCCATTTTTGTTCTCAAACCCATCGAATGTACAGGTCCTATTATTTAGGAACTATATAACTTGACGTATTGGCCAGTTTTTTGATAAAGGCAGAATATATTTTTAAAAAGGCTGCCAAAAAGTGTATTTTGAACAGAATTTCCCGAAGTTATCGTCTTTGAAAAATTAAGGAAGTATAACAAATTGCGTTTTTTCTGAGTCATTTTTAAATTCATTTTTGTTCTCAAACCCTTCCAATTTACAGGTCCTCTTATTTAAGAACTATGTAATGTGACGGATTGGACAGTTTTTTGATAAAGACACAATATATTTCAAAAAAGGCTGCCAAAATGGGCACTTAGCACAAAATTTCCCAAAGCGATCTTGATTAATGAACTGTGGGTATTCAAATAACAAATTGGTTATTTTATGACTCATTTTTAAATCCAATTTTGCTCTGAAACGCATTCAATTGACAGTTTTTTGTTACTTAGGAACTATATAATGTGCGTATTCGTCGATTTTTTGATAAAGGATGAATATATATATTTTTAAAAGCTGTCAAAGTAAGTACTTCGCAAAAAAATTTCCCAAAGCGATCATGATAAAAGAATTGAAGTTGTATTCAAATAACAAATTGTTTATTTTATGACTCATTTTTAAATTCAATTTTGCTCTCAAACGCATTCAATTGACAGTTATTTGTTATTTAGGAACTGTGTAATGTGCCGTATTGGTCAGATTTTTGATAAAGGCTAAATATATATTTAAAAAAAAAGCTGTCAAAGTGGGCACTTCGCACAAAATTTCCCAAAGCGATCTTGATGAAAGAATTGTGGATGTATTAAAATAATAAATTGGTTATTTTATGACTCATTTTTAAATTCAGTTTTGCTGTCAAACGAATTTAATTAACAGTTTTTTGTTATTTAGGAACTATATAATGAGCATATTGGTCAGTTTTTTAAATAAAGTAGGAATATAATTCAAAATATGTTGCCAAAATGGGCATTTGAGTCGAATTTCGTTTAAGATGATTTTGATAAAACCAGTTCTTACAGAAAAATGAAATTAAAAAAAATTTAAAAGCGGCTGAATAACGTAGTTAAACTGTGTTTATCGCTAATCTTTTTTTTTTTTTCCTTGAGATGAAAAATTTTCGAAATCTACCTTCGCCTATAGGCCATGCCAACAGGGATTTTTTAATGTTAAAATCCCCAAGAGCTTTGCACTGTAATACAACAGCGTTCATCAGGGGAAAGATCATTAAGTTGTCTTTCCCCTGGTGACGACTGTTGTATTACAATTGAAAGCGGTAGGGATTTTTAGCATCTTTTGGCTGTTTTATTCTATAAAGACATTTTTATTTTATAAAGACCTTTCTATAATTACCTTTTACGTAAATTATATCAGAATTTTAATCTCGTATTTTTACATTTAGTAATCAAAGAGAATATGATGTTCAATAGTTATAGTTAAAGCTATATCTTTTTTTAAAACATTGCGGAATTTTATAATTGATTTTTGAGTTTGATTTTTACTTGGAAGAATGCATTTTCAAAATGTTCCCATGTAATCAATAACCACAAAAACAGTTTATAGAAAACTAAAATTAAGAACTTTGTACAAATGTCCCTATCTATATCCCCACATATCTTACAAGTATATTTAGATATATCATTTTAATCAAAACAGTATTATTAGCATTTCTTGACTTTAGCAAACACTTTGCATAATGGTCCTGATACGATGATCTCGTTATAAAGCAAGTATACAGATATTTTACTTTTTAATTATTTTTGAAATAAAGAAATATCTTCTTATACTCACTGAATGCAATGTAATTACAATACAAAAATAAAATTGAAAACTTGCCTCATAGCAGCGTTCGCACAGTTTCGCCATAATTCTTTAATCGAATTTTTCATTTTATTTACCGTAAAAAAATATTACGAACTCTGCGAATAAACAAGACGATTAGATTTCTGTAATTTAAATATTAAATAGATTTTTTATTATTTTAAAGAACAGCGACAAACTCCTTGAATAGTCTAAGGTTTGAGCTCATCATGTTATAGTTAGTTTTTATTTACGTACTTGAGTGCTTAAGATTAATAAGTATTTTTAACTTTTAAATTACCTTTATGCTGAATATTGTTCAATCCTTAATACATAATCTCAATATTTACATACGTTTCTTTATATATATTCTAAAGTACATCTATCATGCATGTTTACTTCATAATATTACTTACATCTATTTGATAAAATATATATTCAAACATAAACTACTTTCAGCATTTACAATGGGTATGAGTCCCTTTTCAACAATTGAAAATAAAATTGAATTATGAAAATATTTAAGCATACAAAAACAAAAAAATGCATTTTTATTATTTCTATTGTGATAAAATATGGATATCGGCTTTAGTCTATTATTAAATTAATTACCAACCTAAGCATAAAGGATAAATTGGAAATGGTATTAGAAATGATTTCAAATTTAGCACTTTTAATTCTGGTTCACGGTTCTTTGAAAAAACTAGACATGTTTTAAAGAAGTATACTATTAACTTAATTGTAAAACCAACAGCTAAATTTAAAAAACTTGTGCACAAAACAACTGACCAAATTTATGATAACGAAATTTCCGTTTTAGATACAATTCCTTCTTAATATAATGCAAAACCGAAAAAACCCACTTATATAGGAATGACAATTCGAAAATTTAAGGACAGAGTTAAAGAGCATCTACGTATATAAAGAATAATAAACCCTCAATAATATTATCAAGCTAGGATCGAGATATCGACATAGATTTCTGAAAAAAAATATATATATATATATATATATATAGCCCATTCTTTGCATTACTGCTTCTTCATAATAAGGGAATCATTCTAAATTTTAACTAAAGGAAGATACCTGTAATGATATGCTCTCCTGTAATATAGCCCAGATCTGATTTAACACAATAAATATCTCTGCTGAGCTTGGAACGTAAGCATTGAACTTTTAAACAGATTTGTCTCCAGCTATCAAACCAACGATCATTCAGGAACATTGACGGCTTAAAGATTTCCATCCCCCCTCCCTCCAGGGCCGTAGCCAGAAGTGAATAATAGGGGGGGCTCAAGAAAATGTAGGGGGGGCTCATGTTTTTTTTTCTCTCACTCTGATGTAGAAAGATAAATTAGTGCATATTCATATTGTATGTACTATGTTTTTTATTAAACTGTTGTAATAACCTCATTTTAAGCTAAGAGAAGAATAAGCTGATGAAAAATTCGAGTGTATAACGAGTGCAAAATTAAACATCATCTTAGCTTCGTATGTGCAAATAGGAAGAGCGAGTGTTGAAACTTATTTTAGTTATAATTTAGTATTTCTACAAAACTTTGAAAAGGCCTCAAAACTAAATTAGATTTTTGAACAGAATTTCATTTGTATTAAAAAAAAAAAGAAATTCATTGAGTAATCATGAAATCTTTTCTAAGAGAGGCTCAAAATGCTTTAAGGGTTAGGGGAGGGGGATGGGGCTGAGCCAGCACATCCTTAACTACGGCCCTATCTGTCATACTAGAACTTTCTGACAGAGTAATTGAAATACCTCTGCATTTTAGAATTAAAATTTTCTAATAACATTAAATCTGCTTTTTTAAAAAAGCACATGAAAAAGTTAGTCATATATATGCATTGCTATCTTTATAGTTTGCACTCGCGTCTTAAGTAATTCATGACAGATAATTATAAAAAAAGAAGTTCATAGGTTTAAATATATAGGTTATAGAATTTTCGTCAAAAACAAATTTTCGTAAAACTCAGAATTTCGGTCGAAAACGCAAAAGAATTGGCGTTCGATCTCTAATACTTATACTGGTGAAATAAATGATGATGTCAACAAGTAAATAAAAGCTTACAGTTCACTTGTTTCGAAATAGTTGCAACCTTTAATCTTTTTTTTTAATCTGCCCTCAAGGAAGCTTAAGTTTCATTCTTTTACAATAAAAACATTAACAAAATCAAAGTTGTATTTTGCATTTAAAATTATTACTGTGTTTATTCAAAAATTAAAAGCATGTACATTTGAATTGGCTATTGGCATTTTTCTTTGATTACCACTCATATATCAAGGACTATATACGTATATATTTTAAAATTTAAACTAGAAATATTCCAATATACAACAAAATGTTTATCATAAGATAATATTTATGATAAAATTAATTATAAGTTTGATCTATGCTAGTAATAGAAAACGCTACAGAATAAATATTTTCAGTATTTAACTAATGCTGATACAATATAATATAAATAATATGTCAAAAGTAATTAAAATGCTCGCATTTCTCCTACTTAAAACGAGTTGTAATCTTCATTTCTAATCATTATCTTTTTTTAACAAAAAGAGAACTTCAATTATTGTTATATAATAAAAGCATAAACAAATTCACTCATAGATAAAGAATTTTAAAATGATTTTTATGCACAGTGAAATGTTAAAAACATTTGCAATTGAGTATACTATTAAAAGAATTCTTTAATTTGAAATACCATGACTCAAACTTCAAACACAAAGCAAAATATGAATACTTAAAACTTTATTTTATACTAGAAGCAAAACAGGATTAAACAAGTTGAAAATTGCACGTGAAGCGTAGGAAATGAGGTGCGTTCGTACGATAACGAAGTTTTAAAAATATCACTCTCATATATAAATCTCAAAAAACTGTAAATAACTACAATTAGAATGCGCACCAAACAATGTTCTCCCTATACCATTATGCAATGGAATACTTTTGTGTGGCCTTGTAAATCAATAACAAATACAGGGTGTCTATAAAAGAACTCCGGGGTTTTAAAAATTCATATCTCACTAACTATAAAAGATAGCAAAATTTAATCGATTTCTCTGAAAAGAGTAGCTCAAAAAGTTTTACTCACACGAATTGGGAATGTTTGCACCAACTGTTGGCGGCGCTGCAAGGCGTTGACTTTGAAATGATGGCGACTCCGCAACAAAAGGCTCAATGTGTTATTTGGCTCATAGAAATGATAGAAATTTCTTCTGGGGCCATATCAAGAATCTTATGTATGCAGAGAAAATTTGTGATGTTCAACATCTCAGAGAACGAATAGTCAATTGTGTGGCAATTGGTGTCTCCCCCCAGACATGCTCGCCAGGACATGGGAAGAGATAGAATACCGTTTAGACGTCTTCCATGCCACTAACGGGGCTCATATAGAACTTTACTAAATGTTAAAAAAACTTGAAAATGTAAGCTTTTCAGTCATGTATAAAACATGTATGTATGTTTTTTATTTCATTAAAATATTTTGCCTCAAAACCCCGGAGTTCTTTTATAGACACCCTGTATTCTTTGCACCACAAATTATGCAAAATGTATATTATAATATGTATTTTATAGATGCATATCAATTTTATTACGTTCGAATGAGTGTAACACCATTAAAATGCATTTGAAACATTTTTCCCCACTAACCGTAATGTAACGGAATACTTTTGATTGTTCCTGTAATTGAACTATGCATCCGATTTTGATAAAATTTGAAATAAATCGACAAAATTATGTAATAATTACGTATTTAAAATTTCAAACGATTAAAATGCATTTGAAACTTTTTTCCCCATTGACCTTAATGTAACGGAATCGTTTTGATTCTCCCTGCAATTGATCTATGCATCCGATTTTCATAAAATTTGAAATGACTCGACAAAATTATGTAATAATTATGTATTTTAAATTTCAAACGATTCAGTTGGGTAGTTTTTGCGTTGTTATATGCGGACGGACAGACAGACGGACAGACAGACGGACGGACGGACTGAACGACAACAATAGGTGCTACGTATTTACATAATTACGAACGCAACTAAAAATTCTTCAGAAAAAACGCTTTATAGCAAAATGCTAAAATACCAAATTGCAACGAACTGCATTTTTCATGTAACACGAAAACAAAATAATAAAAACAAACAATAGTACATGTAACAAACACACTTTTGTAACAAATGGAATTTTTTTAAAACCAATTTGGAAAAATATAATGAAGTGTGCTTTAATGGATACATGAAACAATATAAAATATTTAAGTTAAATAGATATATAAATACGAATGCTTATATAAGCATTATAAATGTGAAAACTAACCTTGTAGTGTATACTAAATACATAAACTGAAAAAAGTAGATTTAAAAGGAATAAAGTAGTGTCAATAAATTGAAGTTCACCTGCTTTAAAACAATTGAAGTCTTCTATTCTTTTTCTCATTAAATTTTTTAAGGAAAACTTCCATATTGATTGTTTCTGTTCTTTTTTTTTTCAAACGCAAGAAAACTCAAATCGGCCATTCTTTGATGAGACATTGTTAGTCTTTGTGGACGATTTATTCTTGTAAGGACTGAAAATGTTGATTCACATATTGCAGTACTACATCCAAAAGTTTTAGCAGTTGCTAATAGTTTATAAGTGTCTTCAAATGCAACCCTATATTTAAAAAGTTCATTAAATACAATGGTGTTTGGATTTTCTTCAATGGTTCTTTTTATGAAATTCTTTACAACAATTATTTCATCTTTAGATGGAAGCTTAACATTATAATTTTCTAATATCTTCATTTTATTTAAATCCATATCAAGCTCTGCACTTGACAGCGCTAGAAGTAACTTATCGTTATTATTAAACCGCCTTTTCATTTCATTTAATACTATATCTAAAGTTTCAAAATAAATAGCTTTTAGATGTAATGTTTCATCAATATTCCAGCTAGCACCTGTAGTTTCTACAATTAAATAATCTCTGAGTTTTGTAGAAGTGGTTTTTCTTCGCTTTTTTGAACATATTTCTTCTTCCTCTTCCTCAACAACAAATTCAGTGGACATCAAATTTAAAATTTCTTCGTAAATTTCATCTGACCTTAAACAAGTAAGTGAATCTATTGTAGAATCTACAATTCTTAAAGAATCAGTTAAACTAGTTTCTAGCTTTTGCAATAATTGGTTTGCAGGATCTAGCGTTTCAAGAATTCTCTTCAAAAATATTAAGCAGAATTTGAAAGCTTTAGTTTTCGTTATCGTTAACAAACCAGTGCTTTCTGCAATGTTTCCTCCATCTTGTTTTCTGTCCAGTTTTACTTCTTCTAGAGTATTCAGAATTTTTTTATAATTGTTATACACAATTTTTGTAACATGTAAATGTCCACTTCATCGCTGTTCTAATAAACGAACAAGGGATTGACCTTCATATTTCTTAGCTATGTTACATTTTCTCAAAAAGTTGTACAGCATGGAACACTGATCAAAAAACTGTTTGGTTTCACTTACATCATTTATTGCTTTTATAATTACTAAATGAAGTCTGTGGCTGCAGCAATGTACATATGGGATATTTCTATCAAGATGTTTCTGCAATATAGCTTGGACCCCTCCTTTTTCACCGCTCATGGCTGAAGCACCATCAAAACATTGACTCAAAATTTTAGAATTATCTAAATTACAATCATGAAGGATCTTTAAAGTTAAATCAGCAAATGTTTTTGCATCCAAGTCAGAACATGTTTTTATTGCGATAATTGATTATTTTATTTTCCCGTCCTTTACGTATCTTGCTCCTAATGCAACATTTTCTTTATTATTTCTATCACGCATTCCGTCTTCCAAAATCGAAAACCAGGGAACATCAGCATTGTTAATGTCATTTGATATATCTTCTGACACTATTTCAGCAAGGATTTGTATTACATCATTTTGTATTTCAGGTGAAGTGTATTTTGCATTAATTGGCACTGATTTGACACATTCTGCAAGTTTATTGTCCTTTTTGATTGTGTATTTAAAAAGGTTTTGAAATAAACTACTTTCCTCGTGTTCATCTATATCATACGTCCCACGTAATGAAAGTTCATTTATAACTAAAAATTGTACGATTTCTGCAATAGATTGAACATAATATCGGTTTTTTTTTCTAGAACATCGTTACATACCAAAGATGACACACTCAAATTCATCTTTTCTCGTTCTTCTCTTTCTGTCTACATTCTCATTGATATTATATGATTCTCTGACGAAGCATGCTTTTCAAACCCTTTGTCCTTGGACAATGCTTTTTTCCAATTCCGGAAACCGGCTGAGATAAATGGATTTTCTTTAGTCCCCGAATGAGGAAACTGTCGACAAGGATAACAAAATACAGCATCTCTGCTGTTGGAATATTCCAGCCACTTAAATTTTTTCATCCAATCTGGTTGAAAACTCCTGTTATCCGAATTTTTTGGGTACTCTGATAAATTTGTATTTTTTAAATTTCTATCGCCCACCTTCGATATGTCACTAGGTGCATCGGCATTCATCCTGCCTGATAAGTCACCGAAGCACCGAAAGAATAACCCTCACGCCTGTTGAGTTTCTGATATCCGATTGCGTAATACGGACTAAAAATCATAAAATCGCTTCCAACAACAGAGGGGGGGGGGGAGATACGACATTTCATTGACCGAATGAAAACTTTGCCTCCCCGACTAAGAGCAAATTTCTATAAAATAAATTGATAATTTAAAAATTCCTTTTTTTTTAAATAAACCACACACACAAGAAAAAACAATTATTAACATAAATATAAATAAATATATAATAAAAAAAAGAGTCATTTACACTTCCTGGATCCTAGACAAGCTAAATTCTACAGGGTTTTTGGCGCCGGCTGATCATGGCGCCACACATACATCAACCATGTATACTAGCAGTAGAAGACAATAATACCAATAATAATTAGGTAGGATGCACATTACAAAATACCAACGATTTAAATTTACAAATCTATAAATAACTCATTCACCTCGCCGACAAATGGAGGGGGGGGGGGGGGTTAAGATAATAAATATTTCTGTTGATAATTTGCCAAACCAAACTGTTGATTGTTAAAAGCAAAAATATTTTTTATGATCATAATTAGGTACTTTTTTTCCATTTCAGAAAAGATTGCTCAACTTGAAATGGAAATCGATAAATAATGAACGTTGATAATTAGATTCAAATGTTTGTTTTATTTCTGCTAAACATAAACTGAATAATCTAGATAAATTTTTGAAGTATATACGAATTTATATTGATTGCAAAACATCATAATGTATGATTATAGACATTCAAAAGATTTGCACAGGCCGGGTTCGGGCCGATTTCTCATTTTGATTTTTTAAACAGTTTTATTTAGTGACCTTGGAATCTTTTTCAGGGAGGACTCAAAAATTTTTAGGGGGGGCTGAGCCGCCCCTGGCACCCCCCTAGCTACGGGCCTGCCTCCCTCCCTGATGATGGCTGTGTGAATCAGAAGAAAAAGCTCAGGTGTCGACTTAGTAACATCATAAGCCCAGTTTTTAATAAAAAACCACACCATTATCAATTCATTGAAATTTTAATTAAATTAGGCAAGTATTAAAAATATCATTTTGAAATAAGTGAAAACAAAGAGAAAATTTTTAACGTAGTTTTATGAATTTGATTCTATCCAAGACTGTCAAAAAAATTAATGAAGCTTTTATAATAAAGTATAAACAAGCTTATAAATATAACTGATATGATATCCGCGCAGTATGCTGCAAGTAAGAACAAATAACCAGCAATTTAATTTACTACTCTTATAATCAATTGAAATATTACTGACAATATTTTTACTATTAAACATTTTACAATATCAATTGTAATGCAGCTAAAAGAACGTAAAAATATAAATGATATTAGTATATATATATGTATATATATATACACATATAAGCATCATGAGATTTATGAGTAAATGACTAATTTAAGCTTTTATGAGGTATTCGAAGATAATTGAAACCATTTGATCAAAATTATATTACAATTTATACTTCATAAACACTGATGTATTAGCTAAATGAGACATAAAACTAATTAATCAAAGTATATAGTTACCAATATTTTTCGAAATTTTAAAATATATGTAAATTAATTGTTAAAACTTTTCTGCAACATGTTCAGTAATTCAGCAGTTTTTACAGAAAATGATTAGAAAACGAATTTAGCTTTATTCTGACAATATTCAATATTATAGTCAGGTAAATTATGATTATATAATCATTTTATATTTAAAAAAAAAAAACCAGTCAAATGTAATTTAACAGTAATTTTGTAGTTTAATTCAAACAGTGCTGTTGACAGTGTAAAAATTTAAAAGAAAAATTACAATTCTGGTGCCATTTAATTTAAACTATGCTGTTGCATTCTAATTTCATACGAATTCATTATATATATAGAATAAAATTGCACTGTTTGCAATTCATTTAATTATTTAATTAGACAAATCTACAAAATAAGAATTTATAAATTCTTAATTGTGAAAAATTACTTATTATATAACGATGCAAGTTAATTTTATATAGAACGTTAAAAAAATGAATAAAGGATTATAATATAATGAAAAATGTGTTTAAAAATAAAACTTACAACATATACGACTCTATGCGTCCAATATATCTAAAACTAAGAACTTTTATTTGGACAATTAATTGAAGTATTTATTGTAATGCATTTATTATAACATTGCAATGTTTATAATGATATGGTGGAAATAACATGAAAATGCAATGACTATATAGTTGTAAAAAAATGTCTAGAAAATTTAGTGATTTATGAGTAAATGAGTCGTTTAAATATTTGAGATATTAGAGATTAAATGATTGGACGAAAAAAATATTTTTTCAAAATTATATTTAAAATTAATATCATATAAAACTCTAAGAATCAGGTAAAAACGAAACATAACTTGAAAAATAAATTTACCATTTTTTAAAACTATTATAATGTATATTAACTACTGGGCAATGTAAATATAAAAAATAAATTTGTAATTCGAACGGGAGAGGAAATACATTTAAGATAGAATGATTTTTAATCTCAAGTACTTTCTTGCATTTTAATTTCATACGAATCAATTAAAAAATTAGAAGAATGCATTATTAACAAGTTATTGAATTGTTAATTAAATTGCACATCATTTCAAAAAAAAAAAAAAAAAAAAAAAAAAAAAAAATACATTTTTACAGTAAAGTAATTTATTCTAATATACCTTGATGAAACTAAACTTTATGAATTTTTTTTCAATGAAAAAGTAATAAAAATTTTACACTAGAATGCAAAATGACATTAAAAAAGAAACTTACAAGATATCCGAGCCGATGCGGCCAGTAGAACTAAAACCAAGAACTTCATTCTTCTACTTCGATAATCATTTGAAATATTCCGCTTCATATTTATACAAAACTTGAATCTTTTCAACTGTGACGTCAAGAGTGACGAGATGGGACGTTTAGAAGACAGTGATTACTTCGCATCATTGCAACATTCACAGTCACGAAAATTCAAGGTGAGAAGCTCATTCTGAATGGTTCTTCAAAAAACAATTTCAACAACAATTCGTAGAGAATTGTACTTCTCCTATTTTATTTATTTCATTTTGTTCGCTTGAAAAACCGGTTTATGCGACAATACTTTAAATTAAATAAAAAACTGTTTTACTACTTTTGCGGTCGTTTTCTATATTAATTACCATATGATTGAAAAAAAAATATTGGATTAAAATTTAAAAAGGTTAAAATGATAATTAAGTTATTGTAGCAATATTAAATTATGATTATATTTGTAAATTGAACATTTTACAAAAAAAAAAAAAAAAAAAAAAAAAAAATTCATATTTCATGCTATACCATTAGGGTGATAAAATTTCGACAATACTTTAAATTATATAACCAACTGTTTTACTGCTTTTTTTTTTCAAGCTTACGGTTTCCTTTTCTATGTCGATTTCCATATGATTAAATTGAAAAAAATATATATCGGATTAAAATAAAAAAAATCAAAACGATAGTTAAGTTATTCTAGTAACATTAAATTATAATTAAATATGTATATTGACAATTTTACAAAAATTAATTTCATATTTCATGCTATAACATTAGGGAGATACTTTAAATTAAATAATAAACTGTTTCACTACTTTTTTTTAACTCACGCGTTCGTTTTCTATATTAATTACCACGTGATTGAAAAAAAAAAAATATCAGATTAAAATTAAAAAGGTCAAAATGATAGTTCAGTTATTATAGCAATATTAAATTACATTTTAATATGTATGTTGACAATTTTACAAAAATTAATTTCATATTTCATACTATAACATTAAAGTGATAAAAATGCGACAATACTTTAAATTAAAGAACAAGCTGTTTTACTACATTTTTTTAAAAACTTACGCGTTCGTTTTCTATGTTAATTGAAATATAATCGAAAAAAAATTATCGGATTAAAATTAAAATAATATATATATAGTTAAATTATTATAGCAATATTAAATTAGAATTATATATGTATATTGACAATTTTACAAAAATTATTTCATATTTCATGCTATAACATTAGGGAGATACTTTAAATTAAATAATAAACTGTTTCACTACTTTTTTTTAACTCACGCGTTCGTTTTCTATATTAATTACCATGTGATTGAAAAAAAAAAATATCAGATTAAAATTAAAATGGTCAAAATGATAGTTCAGTTATTATAGCAATATTAAATTACATTTAAATATGTATGTTGACAATTTTACAAAAATTAATTTCATATTTCATACTATAACATTAAAGTGATAAAAATGCGACAATACTTTAAATTAAAGAACAAGCTGTTTTACTACATTTTTTTAAAAACTTACGCGTTCGTTTTCTATGTTATTTGAAATATAATCGAAAAAAAATTATCGGAATAAAATTAAAATAATATATATATAGTTAAATTATTATAGCAATATTAAATTAGAATTATATATGTATATTGACAATTTTACAAAAATTATTTCATATTTCATGCTATAACATTAGGGAGATACTTTAAATTAAATAATAAACTGTTTCACTACTTTTTTTTAACTCACGCGTTCGTTTTCTATATTAATTACCATGTGATTGAAAAAAAATATCAGATTAAAATTAAAATGGTCAAAATGATAGTTCAGTTATTATAGCAATATTAAATTACATTTAAATATGTATGTTGACAATTTTACAAAAATTAATTTCATATTTCATACTATAACATTAAAGTGATAAAAATGCGACAATACTTTAAATTAAAGAACAAGCTGTTTTACTACATTTTTTTAAAAACTTACGCGTTCGTTTTCTATGTTATTTGAAATATAATCGAAAAAAAATTATCGGATTAAAATTAAAATAATATATATATAGTTAAATTATTATAGCAATATTAAATTAGAATTATATATGTATATTGACAATTTTACAAAAATTATTTCATATTTCATGCTATAACATTAGGGAGATACTTTAAATTAAATAATAAACTGTTTCACTACTTTTTTTTAACTCACGCGTTCGTTTTCTATATTAATTACCATGTGATTGAAAAAAAAAAATATCAGATTAAAATTAAAATGGTCAAAATGATAGTTCAGTTATTATAGCAATATTAAATTACATTTAAATATGTATGTTGACAATTTTACAAAAATTAATTTCATATTTCATACTATAACATTAAAGTGATAAAAATGCGACAATACTTTAAATTAAAGAACAAGCTGTTTTACTACATTTTTTTAAAAACTTACGCGTTCGTTTTCTATGTTAATTGAAATATAATCGAAAAAAAATTATCGGATTAAAATTAAAATAATATATATATAGTTAAATTATTATAGCAATATTAAATTAGAATTATATATGTATATTGACAATTTTACAAAAATTATTTCATATTTCATGCTATAACATTAGGGAGATACTTTAAATTAAATAATAAACTGTTTCACTACTTTTTTTTAACTCACGCGTTCGTTTTCTATATTAATTACCATGTGATTGAAAAAAAAATATCAGATTAAAATTAAAATGGTCAAAATGATAGTTCAGTTATTATAGCAATATTAAATTACATTTAAATACGTATGTTGACAATTTTACAAAAATTAATTTCATATTTCATACTATAACATTAAAGTGATAAAAATGCGACAATACTTTAAATTAAAGAACAAGCTGTTTTACTACATTTTTTTAAAAACTTACGCGTTCGTTTTCTATGTTATTTGAAATATAATCGAAAAAAAATTATCGGATTAAAATTAAAATAATATGTATATAGTTAAATTATTATAGCAATATTAAATTAGAATTATATATGTATATTGACAATTTTACAAAAATTATTTCATATTTCATGCTATAACATTAGGGAGATACTTTAAATTAAATAATAAACTGTTTCACTACTTTTTTTTAACTCACGCGTTCGTTTTCTATATTAATTACCATGTGATTGAAAAAAAAAATATCAGATTAAAATTAAAATGGTCAAAATGATAGTTCAGTTATTATAGCAATATTAAATTACATTTAAATATGTATGTTGACAATTTTACAAAAATTAATTTCATATTTCATACTATAACATTAAAGTGATAAAAATGCGACAATACTTTAAATTAAAGAACAAGCTGTTTTACTACATTTTTTTAAAAACTTACGCGTTCGTTTTCTATGTTAATTGAAATATAATCGAAAAAAAATTATCGGATTAAAATTAAAATAATATATATATAGTTAAATTATTATAGCAATATTAAATTAGAATTATATATGTATATTGACAATTTTACAAAAATTATTTCATATTTCATGCTATAACATTAGGGAGATACTTTAAATTAAATAATAAACTGTTTCACCACTTTTTTTTAACTCACGCGTTCGTTTTCTATATTAATTACCATGTGATTGAAAAAAAAAAATATCAGATTAAAATTAAAATGGTCAAAATGATAGTTCAGTTATTATAGCAATATTAAATTACATTTAAATATGTATGTTGACAATTTTACAAAAATTAATTTCATATTTCATACTATAACATTAAAGTGATAAAAATGCGACAATACTTTAAATTAAAGAACAAGCTGTTTTACTACATTTTTTTAAAAACTTACGCGTTCGTTTTCTATGTTATTTGAAATATAATCGAAAAAAAATTATCGGATTAAAATTAAAATAATATGTATATAGTTAAATTATTATAGCAATATTAAATTAGAATTATATATGTATATTGACAATTTTACAAAAATTATTTCATATTTCATGCTATAACATTAGGGAGATACTTTAAATTAAATAATAAACTGTTTCACTACTTTTTTTTAACTCACGCGTTCGTTTTCTATATTAATTACCATGTGATTGAAAAAAAAAATATCAGATTAAAATTAAAATGGTCAAAATGATAGTTCAGTTATTATAGCAATATTAAATTACATTTAAATATGTATGTTGACAATTTTACAAAAATTAATTTCATATTTCATACTATAACATTAAAGTGATAAAAATGCGACAATACTTTAAATTAAAGAACAAGCTGTTTTACTACATTTTTTTAAAAACTTACGCGTTCGTTTTCTATGTTATTTGAAATATAATCGAAAAAAAATTATCGGATTAAAATTAAAATAATATATATATAGTTAAATTATTATAGCAATATTAAATTAGAATTATATATGTATATTGACAATTTTACAAAAATTATTTCATATTTCATGCTATAACATTAGGGAGATACTTTAAATTAAATAATAAACTGTTTCACTACTTTTTTTTAACTCACGCGTTCGTTTTCTATATTAATTACCATGTGATTGAAAAAAAAAATATCAGATTAAAATTAAAATGGTCAAAATGATAGTTCAGTTATTATAGCAATATTAAATTACATTTAAATATGTATGTTGACAATTTTACAAAAATTAATTTCATATTTCATACTATAACATTAAAGTGATAAAAATGCGACAATACTTTAAATTAAAGAACAAGCTGTTTTACTACATTTTTTTAAAAACTTACGCGTTCGTTTTCTATGTTATTTGAAATATAATCGAAAAAAAATTATCGGATTAAAATTAAAATAATATATATATAGTTAAATTATTATAGCAATATTAAATTAGAATTATATATGTATATTGACAATTTTACAAAAATTATTTCATATTTCATGCTATAACATTAGGGAGATACTTTAAATTAAATAATAAACTGTTTCACTACTTTTTTTTAACTCACGCGTTCGTTTTCTATATTAATTACCATGTGATTGAAAAAAAAAATATCAGATTAAAATTAAAATGGTCAAAATGATAGTTCAGTTATTATAGCAATATTAAATTACATTTAAATATGTATGTTGACAATTTTACAAAAATTAATTTCATATTTCATACTATAACATTAAAGTGATAAAAATGCGACAATACTTTAAATTAAAGAACAAGCTGTTTTACTACATTTTTTTTTAAATTACGTGTTTGTTTTCTATGTTAATTGAAATATAATCGAAAAAAAATATCGGATTAAAATTAAAATAATATATATATAGTTAAATTATTATAGCAATATTAAATTAGAATTATATAGTATGTATATTGACAATTTTACAAAAATTAATTTCATATTTCATGCTATAACGTTATGGTGATACAAATTTTACATAAACTTTTCAAGATGTTTTCTTGGCCACTTTTTTAAATACAAGTTTTCTGGAATAATAGCGATACTGTTTGAATATCTGTGTGATCTTTAAAATTTTTGCACTAACATGAAAAATTCAAGTCTTAAAATTTTAGGAGAAACAGTTAAAATTTAATTGGAGTAAAAATTTAAAAATATTATAATATAACTTATATTTAATAAGCTATTATTTTATATTTATATGCAAAAAATAAATTTCTTCTATGTATACAATCTTTCTTTCCAATTTTTATAAAACCGAAAAGTGTTTTTTAGTTTTTAAAACAATGTTTATAAATAAATTAAAGTAATAGAAGTTACAATGAAAAAACAGATTTGCCTCAGAAACTGGAGATTTTGTTTTCCATTCGAAAAACGGGAAGAATGAAATAAAAATAGCGACATTTTTCTTTCCGAGAAAATGTTTTGGTGGAAGATGTGGTGCACTACGGGCCATAGATGACAGAGGTGAACGATGGCTTCGGAGATGCTTTCGAGCGAATAGACGTGTAACCGTTGAGCAATTGACAGCCTAGATGATCCAAGAGACTTCCAACAGTGTGTCCAAAATGGCAATTGAGCGAACGTTGCTCCATATGGGTTTCTTCAGCAGACGCCTGGTTAATGCACCTATGAGGACTACTGTTCATCGGCGATGAAGGCTGGAACTTGCACGCCAGTACCGCTACTGGACATCCACTCAGCATCAACAGGAGGCATTTTCAGATGAATCACGTTTTATGCTCAATTGACAGACAGACGCTAGCGCATGCGCGTAAAAGTCTGAAAGCAAACACTCACAAAAATTGCCGGAAAGATCCAAGCTGGAAGAGAGAGCATTTTTGTCTGGTAAATATTTTCTGAGTATTCTCTGAGTGCACTAACCACTGTGGAAGGCACGATGGATCAACACAAGTAAGCATCTGTCCTTGCGCACCATATCCACCCCTACATGCGAACTGTTTTTCATCAGAATGATGGCATGTATCAGCAAGACAATAAAAGGTGTCATACACCTCGTACACTGTTAAAAATAAAGGTGACAAACCGGTTGCATTTGGCGCCCAGTTGTGAAAAGGTGTTACTATTTGACACCCGCGGGCTTGAAAATGTGTTTGGGGTGCCATTAAGTGTTTCACAATAATTAGGGTGCCACGAAATGCATACCGTTGGGCAATTTTCACCCCTTAGTCATTTGTGCATGCTCTGTTACATGTATCCTTGCCCTTCAACTCGCTATCACTGGTGGATCAACACAGCAATTTTTTTCCTATGATGACTATCACCGCTATACACTGTTAAAACTAATGGTGACACATTGCATCTTTTAGGGGTGAAAGGCTTGTCTCACTGGTGACACCCCTAAAGGAGCCAGAATGACACCTTTAATTAGGGTGAAAAGATGGCACCCTTAATCCAGAGTGTCCAATAATAAAAAATTAAAAAATATACAAACCGACTTTTGGCCGTCGAAGGACTCGAACTCACAACGCCTGATTACAAGCTCAGCGTTCTAACCGCTCGGCCATCGAGCTCACCTTCATTCACTTATAGCCATAGATTTTACTTGCCGTCACAGAAAACAGAAAGACACACGTTAGAGCGCATGCGCATTTTTCCAGTCATCCGATGAGGTGCCACATTGCTGCCAATACGAAGTGTATGGCACCTTATTTAGCTCCAATCACCCAGTAAGAGACCTGTTGGCACTGCAACCACATATCCAAGCCCCTATGGCACCCTAGGGTTCCAAATACCCCGGGTTCCAATGTACCCTAGGGCTTTTCACCTCCAGGTCCCAAATGGCACCGGTTTGTCATCTTCACTTTTAACAGTGTACGCTATCCCAATTTCGTTTAGAACTTCGCTCGGCTAACTTTTGGCGAGCTTTATTATATAAAGCAACCTTTGAATTTCAGGACATTTGAACATTTCAGGGAGGCTTTGAAGGTGAGCTTGATAACCGAGTGGTTAGAGTGCTGAGCTTGTAATCAGACGTTGTGGGTTCGAATCCAACGAAGGCTAAAAGTCTGTTTGTATATTTTTTATTATTAGGCACTCTGGATTAAGGGTGCCATCTTTTCACCCCAATTAAAGGTGCCATTTTGGCTCCTTTAGGGGTGTCACCAGTGAGACAAGCCTTTCACCCTTAAAAGGTGCAATGTGTCACCATTAGTTTTTACAGTGTAGTGTACATGCATGGTTCGAAAAGCACCAGGATGAGTTTACTGTACTCTCCTGGCTGGCAAACCCCCCAGACTTAAACCCAATCGCGAGTATGTGGAACCACCTCGACTGGGTTGTTTGCGCCTTGATCCTCAACCACGTTTCCTAGCGCAGCTGGATTCGACATGACTCAACATCCGAGAAAACTTCTTTAAAAGGCCACTCGACTCGCTCAGAAAGACCCGGATGATATTGTTAAATCTATGGGGGCGTTATTTTTAAATATTTCGCTCTAATTTCAACCTTTTATCTACCGACGGTACTTATAAGTACCATTAAAATAACTTATTATCAAATTCTTTTAATACGTCAGTTAGTTGCAGTACTGTTTAGAATGAGTTAGAGATATATTACTTTATCTTGTTCTAAAAGTATTATTGGTTGCACAAAACAAAAATATTTTTAAAAGGATGATTTCTTTTGCCTTTGCATCTTCTCAGCTTTCTTGGTGCTGAAGGAGGGGAATGGAAATTTCTCAATGCGAAAATATTTCTTATTTATATTTTAAGAATATCATATTTGTACATTTTATAATGCTAATAAATACTGACTAGGGAACTGCAAAAAGTGCAAGTCACCGATTGTGATGAAAGTGGTATAATTGGAAAGATCTCATCGTGAGCAGTAAAAAACTCACTGGAAATATCCGTCGGAAATGACCCGTTTTATAGATATACGACAATAGTGCATACTTAATAGGGAATCGCAAAAAATTTTACTCTCGATTTTAACGAAAGGGGTATCGTTGAAAATATATCATCGTGAGGATTAAAAAACTCAATGGAATCACCCGTCGGAAATGAGACGTTTTTTAAGATATCTGACAGTTTGTGTCACGTTGCTAATCCACAATGCTGGGAAACTGCATTAAGTGACATAAATTGTCGGATATCTCGAAAATGGCTCATTTCAGATGGTTAGTGACATTGAGTTTTTTACTTTTCACAATGATATCTTTGCAACGACACCATTTTCATCAAAATCGAGAAAACAATTTTTTGTGGTCCACCATTAAATGTGCACTAGAACAGTATGCACTAGCTACGTGACACAAATTATGATAATTTCAATTTCAGAACCGGTTTCAACCGGTTACGAAAGTTAAAGTAATAAAAAAAAATCCGAAACCAAAATCTAAAGAGTATAAACTAGCCCAGTTGTGGATCGTCCTCAGCTATTCTATGAAAATAATAATAATAATAATAATAATAATAATAATAATAATAATAATAATAATAATAATAATAATAAATAAATAAATAAATAAATGAATAAATAAATAAAAATAAATAAATAATAATAAATAAATAAATAAATAAAGTATAAAAAATTCCTGCGAAAATACTAAAATTTGAGCAAGATATTTGAAAAAAATGCCCCCATAGATTTAACTTTATCGCTCAAGTCGTTTTGAGTGAGTCGAGTGGTCTCTTAAGAATCTAATTCACTATCTTTCTACAAATCTCACAGTGGTCTGAACCGTGAAAAATGGTTATTTCGTCTTCAGACAGGTGGTCAGATTAATGTGACTGGACTGTGTATGTTTATTCTACAATACCCCCTGAGCGCGAATAATACTCGCATTTGACCGTTTTTTCAATAATTTATATCCCACAGAATTATTATTCAAAATTGATGTGGATTTGTCTTTGTGCATTTTGCGGCTTGTGGAACATAAATGTCGAATGAAAAATGGTGTTCACTTGCATATTTCAACTTTGGTTTTATTTTTAATACACGAGTACAGTAGAAATGCGCAAATTCTTTGGTATTTTCGAAGACCATGAAAAACTGCTATTTGCGATTAGAATATTTCCATTTAATATTTAAGTCGCTGAATTTGTAGCAACTTCGTGAAACAACAAAATTTGTTATATTAAGTTAAACTAAAAATTTTATTTTAAAAATGTGGCAGAATTTTACGTATCTTGTATATAAATCACTTTTTTATGACAGAATAAACTACGTACAGTTATAAAAAAAATTATGAACTAAAATTGTTAGTTGTGATTTTTACTTTCTGCTACATTCAATAAAAGAAAGTACCTATTGTAATCGAAATTTTTCTAGACTTCTGGTTTTCGACTGATTTATATGTTTTAGAGATCAGAGATCCCTAAAAATATGTTTATACAAAATGCCTGTATGTTCTTGTGCCGCCATTGTACCATCTAAAAATGCTCAAAATTATGCATAGTCTTAAATCAAATTTTTTGTGTATGTTTTTGGCTGTGGCAAACAGGTACTCCTTCAATTTAGAAATATTGTACCGGATGAGGGCAAAATAATACCGGTTTTTGTGCCATTTTCAATATTGTACCATCCAAAAGTGTATGAAATTATTCATATAAATTAACCAAGCTTTTTGTATATGTTTTTAGCTATGGCCAGTTGGTCTTCCCTGAATTAAAAAAAAATGTGCCGAAAGACAGCGCTATGATTAAGTTGTATGTGACATTTTTATTATTGTACCAGTGTTAAGTATATGAAGTTATGCATAGAGTTGAACCAATTTTTTTGTGTTTGGTTTTAGCTATGCCAAGTAGGTTGTTCCGGAATTTGAAAAAAAGTCTGTCAGAACCTGGAGGCGCTGTTATAGTAATTTTTGTGCTGCTTTCATTATTGTATAAAGTTAAGCATAGAATAGAACCAAATTTTCTGTGTATGTTCTTGACTATCGCCAGCCGGTTCTCTTTAAATATGGAAACATTCTGGAAGAAAGGAGTGCCGGGAAAGCAATTACTCTTTAATTTTCTGGATTTTTCGTAATTTTATTGTGCATTGGCGGCTCATATACGGATGTGATCTCACGTCTTGCTAAGCCGGCTATTCGCAAACAGCTTATGGCAATAGAATAAAGAAAAACTATTTGACTGAAGCAGAAATTTAAGATGAAAATCAAAATTAGTATAGTATTCTATAATAATATTAAAGTATTACCATGTGTAATTATTTTGTGAAATATTAAGATGTATGTGATAGAAAAAGGTTTTGTGATTGGCACATCTAACCAGTTTTTTTTTCCCGACGGAAAGTGTATTTATATTTTAGATTTTGTTTTTGACGTATTATATAAACTTTTAATATACACTATACATTGTTTCCGTAGAATATCAATAATTTACCTTCCACATTAAATACAGTTCTTAAAGATTGTTAGTCAGTTGGGTAATTTCTACACTTCAACATAACTAAATAATAGTTCTTAAATAAATACTTCCATATTGTAAATACAAATATAGAATATTGCTTCAGGCAATAAAACATTCATCAATAATGTTAACAATTTAAATATAGTAAATCGCACAGACTTTTTACAACTAAGTAACCAAAGAATAAAAATAATAAAAATAATCTACTAATTTTATTTTTAACTACTTCACTGTTATGAAATTACCTTTGTTGCATAACGCTTAGTTGCGTAAGATTTTTTAAAATTATTTATTAAAATTATAATGATTTAATGCAAAAATTGAGGAACACACGATAGTTTATCATGAAAACGTAAAAAGAAACCGCAACAAAATTTCTTTTTGAAAGTAGTTTAATATTGTAATAAGCTATGAAATATTTGCAGAAAAAGTAATTAACTAAACAAAAGAATTCAGTTAATAGCAATAATTTTTCCCGGTGCATTAATTAAAAAAAAAGACGTTTTTAAATTTCAAAACTAATTGTGATCTTTTATTCATTTGAATGAGAAAATTTTATTATGAATGATGTGGAAATTAACGCATTATAACACCATCACGCTCTTTTGAAATTATGTCTT